>JANHMN010000016.1:39776840-39816111 GCA_030674055.1 Rhabdomys pumilio | reverse complement strand
AGAGATAGAGATAGAGATAGAGATAGAGATAGAGATAGAGATAGAGATAGAGATAGAGATAGAGGAGGGGGGGAGGAGAAAGAGAGGAGGGAGAGGGGCCACGGGGAGAGGGGAGAGAGAGCTTGTATGGGTACATACAGAGGCTAGCATTTGATATCACGATGTCTTCCTCAATAGCTTCTCTACCTTAGATTTTGAGACAAGGTTTGTTTACTGAATCTGCAGCTCATCCTTGCAGCTGAACTGGCCAATTAAGGAGCCCGAGGAAGTGCATCACTATGGTTTACCTCTCTTCTAGCTTCTTATGTGGGTGCTGGGGGATTTGAACTTGGGAACTTGTGGTTAGAGCCAGTCACTCTTTTTGATGTTGAGACTAGAGTTTTATCCATGCTAGTCAAACATTCTGCTACTGATTTCTGCCTCAAGTCCCACCGTTTTATTAAGAACCTTTCACATTTGACCTTTATATGTAACTTACATGTCAAAAAAGATCATTTTAAGTGCACGAAACAGTCACTTTCAGTGTGTTGGTAGAGCTGTAGAACCATTACCATGAGATAATTTTAACCCGTTTCTATCAACAGCTCTGCAATGAGACATTGCACCAACTAAAACTCACCCTCCCATTCGCCTAAACGCAATCTACTTTTGCTTTCCATAGATTTGCTTAGTCTGCACACTTCACTTAAATGAGATCACACAATATATAGTCCTTCTGTGTCTGGGGTTTTTCTTGGGAAGAGTTAAAAATACATTTATTTATGTCATGTATGTATTATGTCTGACTATATGTATGTATGCACGTGTTCCAAGCGAATGCCTGGTGCCTGCAGTGCTCAGAAGAGGGGTCTTGTCCTTGAGAACTGGAGTTACGTGCAGTTATGAGCTGTCACATGGATTCTGGGAACTGAACCTGAACATCAAGGGCTCCTAACTACTGAGCCTTCTCTCTAGCCCCTGGCATAATGTTTCATGTTATGACGTAATATTGCAGTTCTTCCATGTTGTAACATATCCCAGCACTTTGTACGTTTTTATCATTCAGTACTATTCCATTATCTGGAAATGCTAAGTCGTGTTTATCTATTTGTCAATGAGTGGACATTTGAGTTATTTTTGATGACAGCATCAAATCCCTGATGGATTAGCTATCTTCATTTCATTTCTGGCTTGCTAGCTGCAGTGTACAGGGAAGCACAGGAACTTTTTTGAACTTATACTCTGCAATCATGCTGAACTTTAAAAAATTACTTTTTTTTTTAGTAGATTCTCTGAGATTTTTTTTTTTTTGCATTTCTAAGATTATGTCATGTGTGACAGAGACAGTTTTAATTCTTTCTTTCCATCTGGATGTTTTAATTTTGCTTACGGTTCCCGTGTCACCTCTCTCTAGTCTGCTGTGATGTTTCCGGGTTCAGACTCATTACCCATGCTGCTCTGCTTCTCCTCTTGTATGCTGTGAATTTCACATTGAAACTTGAGGACTCGATGCCAAAAATAGACAAAAGGGAGAGGGAATCTAAGGGGTTCAAGTTTTGAGTTTTGTTTTTCATCTGAACCAACTTTTGCATTCTCCTTCCTACGTTTCTGGCTTTAAAATGCTGCCTTTGGATTAGATGGCTCTGAAGAAGCTATAGCCAGAGAGAAGAGGAGACCATTGTTTCTCAATAGTTCAGGAAGAGCTGGTGAGAACGATGGGCCTGAGAACTGACCTGGGGAGGACAGTATTGTCACTGTGGGCATCCCCCAACATCCCCATAAGATGTATTAAATTTTTTTTAAAAAGAAGATTTCTTTAGTGTTTCTTGAATGGACTACGAGTTTGAAAGTATTCTGGAGCTGGGTGGTGGTGGTGGCGCACGCCTTTAATCCCAGCACTTGGGAGGCAGAGACAGGCGGATTTCTGAGTTCCAGGCCAGCCTGGTCTACAGAGTGAGTTCCAGGACAGCCAGGACTACACAGAGAAACCCTGTCTCGAAAAACCAAAAAAAAAAAAAAAAAAAAAAGAAAAGGAAGTATTCTGGATCCTTTGCTGAGGAGACCACCTGGATGCTTTTTGTGCTCTAATGGAAGATATCCACTGCCTTCTCAGGCTTGGCCTTCATCATTGTTAACAAGTGTTACTTTCGTCTCTTCACTCTTCGTATGGAAGCTTCTAATTTTGTAAGTATATATTGAGCAACTGCCGTAGGTAACACCCTCTAATACATGCCGTATATGGGGTAGGAAGTGAGCTGGTTGTGTTCGTGGATGGGGAGGACACAATGTAAGGAATGACAGTCCCTGTGTATTTGCGTTCTCGACAAAAGCAAGTTCAACTGTGATGTAATGTGAGGACAAGGAAAGGAGCAGACAATCTCAAAACTGCAGGAGAATATCATGTGATTTAGAGCACATATGTTAAAAAGAACCACATAATGGACACTGCTATTATATACTGGGATATAGCAATGGAGAGACATAGTGTCTGCTGTTCAGATTCTGATATACTGACAATTAACTGAAACTCAAAAATATTTTTTTCAATGTTGTGGATCCCTTTGGCCTAGGAAGAGGCCATGGTATGCTTTTAATGTTGTCTTTTAATGTTGAAAAGGACAAATTGAAAAAAGGTATTTTTGTTCAGCTAGTTCTGTCCCCTGCCATCCCCCTTCCCTTCACTGTCTCCTCCACTCTCCTTCCCTTTCTTTTTTTTCTCCTCCCTCACATAGCTAGGGCCTGGATATTGCACATACAACTGAGTTACATCTAGAGCCCCATCCATCTAATTGCTAAACTAAAGGATATTTCTCTGGCTCTGTAAATCTAATCATATTATACTTCTAGTAACAGTGTTTAGCAGCAAAACAAACAAACAAACAAACACCAAACTAAAACAAAAAAACCCAAACCAGACAACAAAACCAAAACTATATACATATGTATATATCCCCTACAATTTTTAGACTTCTTGGAGGTAAAGTATCAACTAGAAACTTTCCAAAACAAATCATCTTGACTTTGTCTAATGCTGCTTTAATTCCGTCATGAATCAATTACTTTTTTCTGCCTAATCATTCTGTGATCTAACTTATGTTAAGTGAATAGGAGACACAAATGTGGGAAGCAGTGTTCTATCAATATCTTTGTATAAATAACTTTTTTTCCTGTGTATTTTCACACGTATGTTTGAAAGTCTTACATTAAAAGTTGCACTTCACACAGACTGACAGATACATAAGTCAGATACATAAGAAAGGAACGTAATAAGCAAATACAGTCTTGGCCCCTTTAAGACTAAATGGCAAAAACGTTAGTGTTAGAGGTTTGTGAATTGGAATATAAAAATTGCTTGTTTAGGGGACTGCCTCTTCCATACCTAGCTTTGAGTTATTTGGAGAGCCTGTATCTACTTAACTGAACTAAGATTCTAGAGTAAACTGCAAAACAAGCTGGTTGGGCATACAAACTTCCTTGAAAGTTGATCAGTAAGATGCCTCTAGAGCCGACAAGACTACAACTCCCAGAATGCTTCGTTCACTTTATAACATAGGGAGACCTGTCACAGCACCTATCGCGCCGGATCAAGACTACAATTCCCACCATGCTCAGAGACTACGGAAGCCCTGTTAAGTACCACCTGTTGCCATAGCATCCGGGTCCTGTTAAGCCAATCATAGTGCACCTTCCGATAAGAGGCGGGCAGCTTGCCTCTCAGGCTAATCCGAGGCGCCCTGCTTCTGGCACGTGACCGGAGGAGGCGGGCTTTTGGGACCGGCGCCTTCTCCTTGGTTTTTGGGGTCGTGGCCTTGCTTCTGCCGGGCAAGGGAAGCGCCCTGGGCTTTCACGCGCAAGTGTGCGCGTGGGTCCTGACGTGCTCGTAGGTCCAGGCTCAGACTCTGCGGGGACAGAAGCAGGAGCCATGGGCGGGACCGCTAGCACCCGCCGGGTCACCTTCGAGGCGGACGAGAACGAGAACATCACCGTGGTGAAGGGCATCCGGGTGAGTGCCGTGGGCGGGCGGAGGGCAGCCCTTGAACTCGGATCCCAACGCAGAGATGTGCCCGGGACAGCTGCAACTGCTTTCTCCGCTCTCGGCCTGCCCTGGTGTCCCACTAGAAGTCTGGGTCTCTGGGAAGAAGCTCGTAGTATCAAGATTCGGAACCTCCATTCAGAGAAAGTTCTTGGTTGTGTGCCAGGCGCCATGCACTGTGCTGGGGTGGTGGTGCCGGGTCACCGCTGTCGTCCTTGCTCACTAGTTGTAGGACTTTAGTGAAACTCTTGCTTCACTGTGCCGGTCTGTGTGCCTCCTGTACATTACCTGAGCCCTTCTTTTCCACGCACATTTCTCTCACAGAGTGAATTGATGTTTTAAGGAATACTCTTATTTGCCTCTTGTTATTCCATGCCCCTCTTCTGGTATCACTTCTTCCCCCAACGCATACATACACTCATGCATTCAAGTCATTCCTGTCCCTGCTGGATCATTTCTGACTTCTGGTTCTTTCCCTTCCACCTGATTAGTGTCATTTTCTCAGGCACCTCCCCTGTGGTTTGTTGGCCCAAGTTTTGAACCTGGCCCAGTTACTACAGGCCTACAACTGCCAGCCTGGTAGGGGCGGAGGTCGGTTTGCAGTCCTTCAAGGTTGTAGAACTAAGACAGTAAGTTCTAAGGGATTCGTTGTAGAGACTTCTTAAATGCCCTCCGCATGTACTTGATACATGAACTGAAAACTTGAATTTCCTCTAGGGTGTTAGTATACACACTAACAGCTTTAATATTCCCCTTTGCCCCTGACTTTGGAGTTTCATGGTTTGGGAATTACACTTGTACCTAGTAAATAAAGCACTATGACTTCAGAAGGTTTTAGAGTACTTTATTTTTTCTGTCTACTGCTTTTACACAACTACTCTTAATTAACTATGTAAGAGTTACAAGGAAATAAAACTTTAAAAACATTTCAACTGTTTGAAAACTTTTTCCTTTGAAACTTGTTACTTTGAAAAGAACTTATTAAAGTTTTCTTGATTAGAAACTCCAGACTGTTGAACTGAGTTTTTGGGTCTTTGACCAGCAATTCTCACTATACTAGTGATAGAACTCTTTGCCTGTTGTGGTTTAGTTGGTACTTTTTGTAGTAAGATAAGAATTACTAAAAAGAGTTTTATACAGAGATGGAGAAAAAAAAAAAGGAAAAGAAAGTCTATTAAAGGCTTTGAACATTCCACACTAGAGAGTGAAAACTTAAAAGAAAAAATAAGAAAGTAAATTTCAGGTGAGAAGATTTTGTTTAGAAAATGCATTAAGCCCATCTCCTCATTTTCATCATAGACAGGCCAATGACATAAACAAATTGAAAGAGTTTGGGCATAGCATAGCGATTTAGATACAATATCAGATAGGATAGAGTGATAGGCAGGGCAGTAGGGATAAATGGTGAGATTGTTTTAAAGGAATTTTGTAAACTTGGAAAAAAAAAAAACCTATGTCCTTCAGCCACACAACTTGACAGAAGCTTCCTTTTTCAGATACATTTTATCTCTGTTGTTACAGTCCAGGCCCAGGCAGGCTCGATTTGTATGCAGCTCTTCGAATGCCCTTGGCAGAGTTCTCCTTTGCTTCTGGTCTTCGCAAGAATCGCCTGTAATCTCCTTGAGCGCCGTGCAGTTTTCTTGTTCTTCAGACTGGTGGAGCTGAGTACGTCTCTCAGATCTCTATTTTTTTCTGGCTCTGAAGTCACTTGGGCTTCTTGACGCTGTCACTTTTTTTGAGAACAAAATATAGCCTTTTGCAGCTTTTCCCAAAACTGGTATGCTGTTGAATTGGGAGGACTTGGAGCCATTTTGGGTTCCTTGAGGTCATGGACAGGAGAAAGCCAACTTGGAATTAAGCTGACATTTTTAATTAGCCTGTGGCTCTGGGCAAGTCACTTTTCTGATGACACATTCTTATTCGTAAAGTGGAATCTTATCACTTCCTTTGGTTAGGGTAAGAGGATAAAGTATATAAAACACCTGTTTTCCTTATTTTGAGCTGTTGCTAGTATTTTTTTGTCCTCTGTAAAACAGCCTGTATTCTTACACCTGGTTTCAATTTTGCATATGCAACTACTCATATGGACTGAATGAAGGATTACCCTCTTGCCTTGCACTCTCTCTAAGTCTCAAATACATTTTCTAGTGATAGAAAAATATACACTTTTATTACTCACATTACATGTGCTTAATAGGATTTTTGTGTCCACCTGCTGTGCCTGCTTAGAAGGTATGTTCAGAACCCGGCCTTTCATAACTTTATCTAAAACATCAGAGCTGAGTGAACTTTTTCAGAGCAAATGTCAACTTCAGTGAGTATCATTTTCAAAGTTATACTTATCACTGTTTCTGGCATGATGAATCTCTGCAGCTGGCCTTGAAGCTGCAAGCTGACATTCACAGGAGTCACTCAGCGCCATGCACACCTCTGTGAAACACCATGTGCTTTGGCAGATGTTGGTAGTTGAGAGCCCCTAATTGAAGAGATTTCTTAAAGTGGGATGCTGTAAAGGGTTCAGTGTTAGTGAGGGTTATACATTTATTTGGTTAGCCATAGGAACTGTGGGTGATTTAGTTAGCTGATAGAGAATTGGTCCCTTTCAACTTTAGGGTTTGTGAATGTCTTGGGCCATCTTAAGTTTTCTAGGATTCAGAACACAGAAGCAAGCTACGTGTGAACTGAAAAGGAAATGTTTTACAGAAATGAGGCTGTGTGTTTTCCCTGCCATCCCATTTTGTCTTTTTCGTGTATGGGAGTCATGCCTTAAAGAGGTATTAGGGAACTAGTGCTCACAGAAAATGACCTGTTCCTTTGTGGAGGGAAAATCAAGAGAGGAAATTGCACTGGTGTTCTTTAAATCAGTTTGATAAGAAACATCTAAAAACTGCTAGAGGCTGAAGTTGGGAACTATTCTGTGTCATGTGACTCCCACATTTACCACCTCGAAGATAACTTGGGCTTTCCTCTCTGAGGGCAGAAGACTTTATCTTTGTTCCTCTTAGCCTCCTGTGTCTGAAAAAAATACTGAGTTCTAGATTGGTGGGTGGTATGTTTGTGTAACTTTTGGATAAGCATAGTGGGTGGGAGGAGTTAGTGGGTTGACTGATAACCCACCCCTCTCTCTCTGGAGGCCACTGTGTGAGTCAACTGGTAGCCAAGCTCTGCCTGCTTAAATGTCTTTGAATAGGGTAGATAGGCAAAGCCAGCTAATTCTGTCAACAGGCCTGCTTGTCTGATCTCCCCTTATTGTAATTGTGGTTCTTTGGATACATAGGCCACTGTGAATTTTATAAGGCATGGACTCTGCCTTCAACAGTGCAGTGAACACAGTTTTGTGTACATTGACTTAATCCATAGACTCCAAAGTCCAGAGGCCTCTGGGTATAGCTTGTAGCATCAATAACTGTAGAGGGATGTAACTTCACATTTAGTATTTGTCTGGATACAGATTCCATTGGCACCTGGAAGGTAAGTGTAGCAGTTGGGTCAGCAAATGGGCAAAGACTCTTCTAATGGTAGTGCCCTCTTTAAGGACAAATATGTTTCCTGGAGAGTTTCCTCTTATTGAGGCTGCTTGTCCAGCTCTTACTGAAGCTTGTGTTGTACTTTTGATTCCCACCTCTACCCAACTTTGGATTGGTTTTCATCACAGAGAAGAGCTCAGCTGTTCTACAGCTATAGGTTGTGTGTGTATCACCTTAGTCAGCATCTTTCAGTCTTGTCTGCTGCCTCACAAGTGAGTGCCTCTTCCCAGAGGAGATCAGATGAGACCCTAGAGCATGGCTGCTGTGTTTGCATAGGCTGGGACAGCTGACAGTGCTCCAGTTCAGAAGGATTTGTAGCCTCAGGCTACCAGACACCTCCAAGGCCCAAGAATTCAGCTGTAGAAGAATAAATGAATGGGGACCCTGAATCAGCCAACCCTGCAATATGCAGGGTTATCAACTCTGTACTCTCCTTATCATCAAGTCTTCGGATGACATGTACATATGCTTGACTACATGTGACCATCACCTACACTGAGAAATGTGTGGTTGGTGTCAGAATAGCATTAAGGAGCAAATATGGAGGCATCAGAGAAACCACAAAACCAACAAAAGGGTAACAAATACTACTGGGTTGAGAGACATATTCTACTTCTGTGTCCCCAAAAGCATAGGGAGAGAAAACCCAATACTTTACACTAGCAACTCTCAACCCATGGGTTAAGTGACCCTTTCATCACAGGGGTCGTCTAAGACCATCAGAAAACAGACTTTTACATTATGATTCATAATAATATCAAAATACAATTATGAAATAGGTACGAAAATAAATTTATGGTTGGGGGTCACCACACCATGAGGAACTGTATTAAAGGGTAGCAATGTTAGGAAGGTTGAGAACCGTTGTCTTACACACACCTATACAGATGCTGGTAAGAACTTTAGACCCTCATCTTCAGCCCCATGTGGAGAAGGAGCTCCATGTTAAGTTTAGGCCCAGGTGATAAGAATGAACTAGAAGAAACAAAAGTCTGTGGCTGTAGTTATATGAATGACTGCCAGGTAGTTTATGGTATACTATAGTCCTCATATACCCCAATGGCCAAAACGTGGACCTCCCAGAGAGGGGAAGTGAGGTGGCTGTCCTCTTTCCTGAGCCAGATGTTTCTGTTTGAAGGGCAATGCTTTGAGGCTGCTTTAAGGATTGAAAGGACTTTTTGTAGTTGCTATAGAAAATAGTCAGTATACGTTTTGAAGGGAAAGTAGATGGTGTGTTTCAGTAATCAGATGAGTGTTTATAGCTAAGACTTGAGTTTTGGCTAATGTTGCTGACCAGTTATAGTTACGTGTAATTTTAAGTTTGCAGTTCTTTGATTTTGGGTTGAAATTTAGAAATGTAAATTAAAATATAAAAGTTACTGCATGTATAAATTATATAAACTGATGAACTTTACATAATGGCTTATAGGAATGATAATATGTAATATTACCTTTTTTATTTAGTTGGTGAGAATCAAACCCAGAGCTTGATGTCTGCTAGGCAAGTGTTCTACCATTGAACTCTGGTTCTGACAGTACAGTTATGTAGAGTAAGTTGTAACATGTAATACATTGTTATGAGGTATATGGTGTATATGAATTAAATGTATTATGTATCACTTAATGTAATACATGTCATTTAAAATAGCCCTAAGCTTCAGAAATGAGAGAGAATGGTATGTTCTTAATGTATATAGGAGGACTGATGGGTTATGTTGCTTCAAGAGCATGTGACTAGAAGTTGGGGCAGCCAGTGCTGGCCTCACTGCTCCCTGTAACTCGATGTTACTCAGAGTTACCTGGGAGTGGGGAGGATTGGAGTTCTACAAAATCTTTTTCAGCTTTGTAGATGAATTTCAAAATGATATCTAGCAGCTGCAGTCAGAAAACATGAAGCCATACTTGGGGCATATGCCTTCTTTCACATGGGAAGTGAAGACAGAAGGGTCAGGAGTTCAGGGTCATTCTCAGCGACATACTGAGTTGAGGCTAACCTGCACTACTTTAGACACTGTCTGAAAAAAGAAAGCAAAACAAAACAAGCAAAGCAGGCAAACAAAACAGTAAAAAACAAAAACAAAATCCTGAAACAATAACAATACCCCTCACCCCCCATATATATTTATGTAGCTAGGGCTGCTGGGATGTAGCTCTGAGGTAGGCTTGGAGGCCCATGGTTCAGCCCCTAGAATCACAAAACAGAATAAAGCAACAAGAAAAAGTGTAGCTGACCCTGGTTTCAGGAGACAAAGCCTGTTGGTGTTCCCCTTTCTCATTTGACTGGTGGTCTAAGAGGAGGTGGCCTTTCTCTCCAGTGAGCACAGTTCTTGAGAGCATCCTCCCTTCCTCATCTCACTTTTACTGTAATTTGGGCCCTGAGACAGCATTACCTGTTAAGGTATGCGACGGTTCACCCAAGCGTTCCAGGGTCTTGAGTTGGTACTTGGTGTGTGGAATATTTGCTGAGTGAATGACTCAGTGATCTACAGGAGCTCAGTGTCATGGAAAGGCAGACACCGGGGCAGGGCAGGGGAACTCTGTCAGTGGAGTGTTGTATTAGGTGTAGTGGGCACGAGGAACCATAGCTCTGCTAGGCAGACATGGTTGGATGGAATTGAGTTTTGGATGTTGAAGGCATTTGCTAGGAATACCACGAGCACATGGATGATAAGAGAGTAAGGACAAAGAACTGAGTTGGAGTCCTGAAGCCCCAAGGCCAGACAGCAGAGGCAAAGGAAGCCCCAGGGTTGGGGAGGGCAGGAGAGAAAGAAGACTTGGCTAGAGCCCTCTGAAATGTGTGCAGTGGACAGTCAGAAAGGTACTGGATTCCAGAAGAGGGTTGTAATGAGGGGGTGGGGTTAAGTGAGAGAGGGAAGCCATAAAGATAAGGTTCTTTGAATATATATATATATATATATGTGTGTATGTGTGTGTGTGTGTGTGTGTGTGTGTGTGTGTGTGTGTGTGTGTATATATATATATATATTATTTTTATAAATACAAGTGTAAAGAATTACCAGTAGTGCCTTTTAACAGAGTGCTTATGTAGTTATACTGAGAGTAAAGGCCAGATAGTGATATCTGAAGTATGGAGGAGCATTACCCTGTCACTTTAGCCCAAAGCCCCAGGGTCATCAGTGACCTACGGTCTGCTTCCTTGTCTTATCAGATATTGATCGTGATGCTGAAGAGGAATGTTTGAGATTGACCTTGAAACTTCAGTGCTGTGAGACTGTCAGCTGGGGCCTGGTATTTGTCTGGCAGTATTTTTTTCTGACTTACATAATAGAGATAATGTAAATATTTACTGCACTGGCTTGCTAAGGACTGGGTGAGTGAAACACTAGGGTATTGATGACATGTAATAAGCACAAAGCCCATGTTAGCAGTTTTGAACCCTGAATACCTTGTAGACATCTATTATTTTTGAGACCAAGTCTTTCTACACAGCCCAGACTGGCCTCGGACTGTCGTTCCTCTGTTATCTGCCTCCTAGGTGCTGGATTTCAGGCACTGCATTCTTTTAAATGTGTTACCTATTGTATTACCAAAATAATACCCCCCAACCAACAACTTAATTGTAGAATAATTTACATGTTTGGAAAGTAGACTGTTCAATAATTCTTCAAAATGAGCACTGTGTTATATTGTAACCTTTTAGGACATTTTCCTAATCTGAGTAAGATCCTTACTGCCACCTCTGCCTAGGTGACTTTGTTTACTGATGCTTTATTTATAGAATTGCCTTTTCTGGGGGGTTTCATGTAAGAAGACTAAACACAGTCAAATGTGGTAACCTATAACTCTAATCCCAGCACTTGGGAGTTAGGTGCATGAGGCTTGAGGCTAACCTGGGCTACATAGTGAGACACTTCTCAAAAAGAAGTAATTTTGTAATATGTGGTCTTTGGTGTTTGGTCATTTCCTTTTAGTTTCATGATTTTTTTTTGCGGGGGTAGGGGGTAGGTTCATATATTGTAGCTCTTACTGGAACTTCATTCTCTTTATTACTGAGCTATATTCTATTCTGGAATGCGTAATGCTTTGTTTATCCATTCACCAGTAAATAGCCATTTGTTTGTTTCCATTCCTGCTATTGTGAATAATGCCTCTATGCACATTTTGTGCAAGGCTTTGTGTGGACATATGCTTAATCGCTTCTTAATTGGTCCTTTAGTCTCCTCCAGGGTCCTTCCTCTGTTCTTACCCTGCTTCAATCTGTTGTCTACGCTGTAGCCAGAGTGATCTCTGAAATGTAAATCTGAGTATGTTATTACCCTGCTGAAAATCCTCAGTGCCCCTGAAACTTAGTTTACTAAGCTCAAACTTCGTTTCATAAGAGTTTTAAGATCGGAAATATCCACCTTTTTCTATATCTTCTTTTTCACTATGCTTGATCACTCATTCACTCATTTACTCATTCATTCATTCATTCACTCATTTATTCATTCATGTATAGTGGTCATTAGTTGTCTAATCATTGTATTTTTCATGCTTGTTGAGTCTGGGGATATAATGATAGGACATCGAAACTTTTGCTCTTTTGTCATCTTTTTCTGTAGTGGGAAAGGAACAAACAATGGTGTCAGACATTGGTAAGCACTATCACGAAACTACAAAAGGATAATGAGTAGTGACCGTGGACCCGTGACTCAAATCTGCAGGCTGCAGTGTTCCCCAGAGCCTCTGGCCTGTTGTCAGCTGCCTACTTGATTTCTCCACTTGACGGTCTAGTGGTGGCAACCCCATTTCTATACCTGACATGTTTTTTTGCCCCATTGTTTCCTTTTCCTGAGGTCTCCAGACTTCCATTACATGCTGGCAGTACCTTCATGGCACACTTAAATGCCGTGGCTCTTTATTCCACTTCTCTCTTAGCAGCTTGGTGGTTTTGAATTCTCCAAGTCTAGCCTATTCTTGGCACAGAGTTAATGCCTAATAAAGGCTGTTGAAAGCAATTGTGCGTTCTTAGCCTTGAACACTTGAACAGGATGGAAGGAGATAGGAAGGGAAGGAAGAAGCAAAGGAGGAGAGAGAGAGAGAGAAAAGGGAGGAGCAAGTTGAGGTCTGTTAACACATGCATACATACATGCATACATACATACATACATATGTATTTACTAAATTTTTACTGAATAAATACTGAAGGAGTTCTGGTGCTTGTTTTTTCTCTGAGATTTTAATTTAGTGCACAACACAAACCAAGAAACATTTGCAATAAGCACTTAGTAGTACAGTAGAGGAGTGCTGTGGGCGTGGCCTGGGATCGTGACTTTTTGCTTGTGTGGGTCTAGTTGAGCAGGCCGTTCGCTCTGCAGCATGGTGCAGATGGGGATGGCTTGGATGCAGTACACTGTCTTGTTTCTGTCTCATCACTTTTATTCTCATGTCCCTTTTCAGCTTTCAGAAAATGTGATCGATCGGATGAAGGAGTCCACTGCATCTGGCTCTAAGTCTCAGCGATATTCCAGTGTTTATGGTGCTTCAGGTATGGTGGCGTTCTTATTTTAGGGGTTTTCATTAAAAAGTCCTAAGTAGGGAAGTCGACTCAGTAGTCAAGCTCAGCTGCTCTTTGTCTTTGGTATTTGGATGTTCAGCTTTTAGGGTGAATGTTAGAAGTCAGTATTGGGGTTTCCTTTAAAATGTTTAGCTCTGCTTTCAAACTTATGAACTTTTGCTTTCTTATCCAGCTCCTAAGCCCTTTGCTGACCTGTGTGTTCATCCAACAAGTATTTACTGGGCACCTGGCTGTGTGTCCAGCACCTCTTTTTTCTCATCTCTAGACAGACCCAGCTCCTGTTTGCTGGGCAGGTGCTGTATTGCTGGCCTCCTTCCCTAGTGCTTTCCCACAATCCTGGTACTACTGAGTGATGACTGAGCGTGCTCCTCATTGTGGCGTGACAGGAACAATGTGGGAGCGATTACTCTTGGATGAAGAGTTCTTGGAGTTTGTTTGAAAGATTCTCATTTGGCTGCAGGTTATAAAAGTGAGAAAGATGAGCTGTTGTGCACATGCCACTCTGGGCGCGGTTGTGACCCTCAAACTGACCGTTAAGTTGGCAACATAATTTGAGCTTCTGATACCCAGCATAATCAGGAACAGCTTAGTAGGAGTGCTGAACCATCTTATGGTTAATTAACAAGATGAAAGGCAAGCACAAAGCCGACTTAAGTACATACCCATAAGCTCATTTATTCTTCTATACACTCTTGTCTTGCCCCATCTTTTCCAGGAAAGAGCAGATAATCAACCCCCTAAATGGAGCTGCATTTTTTTTTTCTTTTTTCCTTACTGTTTACATTCAGCCAGTATCTGATCTTGTCAACAGTATGTCTACAGTGCATGTGAACGTACCCTTTCTGGCCCATCTCTACTGCTGCAGTCCAGATAACCATCACCCTGCACGTATCCCATGCTGTGCTGTTTACATAGCAGCTTTCCTGGGTTCCTGAGAAATGTGAATCAGCCCACCCAAGACTCAGGTGCTTCTCTGTGGGATGTGATGTGGTGTGGCCTGAGGTGCATCGTGACCAGCTTCTGTCTTCTTTTTCAGAGTTATGCTGTCACTTACCTCTCCCCTGCTTGCTCTGCTTGCTCACTCTGGGAACTCATGGGCCTCTGCCCTTATCTGCTCACAGGGACGTTCTCAGCTCCTTGGGTAATACCTGCTTCTCAGTGCATACTGATTATCAACTGTTGAATTAAATCAGGAAAAAGTCTATTACATGTTTTGAAAGTAATTACTTTTGATCATTTTGGGATCTAATTTTATAAATCCAGGCCACGTTTACCAAATGCCTGCATTAGAAATATTAAAGATTTTTGAGTTGTTTCAAAGAGCTGAGATTTTGTACAGATATAACTAAATGCCTAATAAGACTGTAACGAAGGTAGAACTAGATCTTAAGCAACAAACCCTATTTTGGTTTAGGAATAAATTTTGATTTTGCATATTCCTGAATTTGGAACTTGTTTTAAAATTGGATTGGTTCTGCTTTGTTAAGGCAGACACTGATGAAATAACGAGTAAGACATGACACTTAAAGGAGTGGTACTAAACCCTTTATCTCTTACCCAATCTTATCCCTAAAAGCCTCCAAGAAAGGAACCGTTACTAATGCACTTTCTGCAGAAGGAAGCTGAGAAACAACGTGATGAATTATTTTGCCCACAGTCACACAGCCGGTGCGCAGCAGAGCTGAGAGTTGAACTCATGCATGTGACTCCAGAGTGCATCCACTCTGTTTTATGACAGTTTGCACCAACTCCTGCTTCTTGTAGGAGACATGTGAGGGAAACCTGGAGGAAGGCAGGAACTGCCTTAGATGTTCTGTTGGACTTAGGAGAGAACCCTCTGAGAGTTTCTTCAAGCTCCTGTACTGAGTCTCATTCTGTAATGAGCTGAAGGAGAGAAGATGTTTTCCTTTTGGCATTGACTTAAAAAAAAAAAAAAAGAAATTAAGTAATTCGTGTGTATGTGCGTGCATGTGTGTGTCTGTGTGTATGTGTCTGTGTGTGTGTATCTGTGTGTGTGTGTCTGTGTGTGTGTGTCTGTGTGTGTGTGTCATAGTGTGGATGTGAAGGTCAGAGGATAACGTGGGATTAATTCTTTCCTTCCTCCTTTACTTGATTCTGGGGATTGAGTTCAGGTTGCCAGGTTTGCAGGGCAAGTGCCTTTGCCTGCTAAGCCATCTTGTCCCTGGTGTTAGTTTCTTAAACTGACACATTGAGACAGTTATGGCTGGCCTGCTGACTTCTCTGAGTGCCCACGGCATCTATGACCCAAGAGCCAGGCATGGATGGTGTGATAGCTTGGCTTTCTTGAGGAATCTATCTGTTCCCATTCCAGGTTTGACCTGACAACAGACTGTGGCCCATGCTCAGCTGTGACCATCCTGGGCACTGAGGTCATTAGAATACTACCTTGTGATCAGACTAGACTTGTTTTCACTAAAGAGTAGTCACTAGTTACCTTTGACCATTAAAAATTACATAAAAAAACTAATGAAAAGGAAATACAGTGGAAATATGTTTCTCAGGTACGCTCACTGATGGCTTCTGGCCTGCAGGAAGCTCTTCTGTGTGGTTCGGGCCTGGGACTCACCAGTTCTAGGCATTTCCAGTTTCATCAAGTGCTGCAATGACGTGACTGAGGCTGTGTGGGCAGGTGGTTCTGTATTTTGGCGGCTTGTGACTGTCCCTTCCACATCACTCAACCTAGGTCTATTAGTAGTAGAAATTTAAGAGCATTCTGTGGAGGTGCAGTATCTTTTCAACCATCTTGGACACAGCTTCCCAACAGGTGGCTAAGAGCAAGCTGGAATTGTTGGCTCCTCATGCTTGGAGCAGCTTATCTGGTAACACGATAGAAAAAAAGATCTGGAAAGGGTATGGTGTGGTTTTCTTCACCATAACCTAAGCCAAGAGGAGAGTGAACACTGGTATGGTATTTCAAAGTGATCTTGCCTTTAGGTTAAGAAAACAACTAATCTGTGATTGTGTAAATTAACAAACATTCATTCTTAAAATTAAAAAAATAGTTGATAAAAGTTCTAGCTTCAAAATTAATGTTTTCTTCTAAGTTTCTCTCATTGGGGTTTTAGTCAGTGCTCAGTAATAGAGTTCTTACAATTCATAATTCCGATGTGTTGTGAAATAATTTTTCAAGTCTACAAAAGTATATTGATGAAAATGTCACCAGCTTTTTCTACATTTTTCAGTGTCAAGTAAATTATGTATTAAATGTGACCTGAATTTTTAATATTTATTAAAATGCTTTCTTTCTCCCAGGATTTTTTCATACTAGCCCTAGGCTATTCATATGTCTGAATATAGGGCAGCATATTTGATGGACTGAGAGCTGTAGGATTTTTGAGTATAAAAGCTAAGATTTGTCAAATACACATATATGTAAATATAAATATATGTGTATATATCTATATATAGTTGGAGAATATAATTTATACTCTACAAAAGTAAATTTTTTTTTTAAGGCTGAAACTTTTTTTTCCTTTTTTTTTTTTTTTTTTTTTTTTTGGGGGGAAACCTTGAACCAGATCAATGACTCGTTGCAATAAGTATTTGCATGTAAAGCTGTTTGGGAAAAATAATATACTGTGTGACACACAGCAGATTGCAACGCCACTGTAATAAATGAATGTGCTCTAAAGAACTTAACTGTGTCCTTGCTGCCTGGAGTTGTGCGCTGCAAATCAGAACTATGTTACAGACTTGCTTTTATACCAGCTAGTTCTTTTCTTAGCGCTATGCCATTGTGTGTAGTTACATACTTACCTTTTTAGTAACATTTTGTATCTTTTGATTTTAACAATCATTGTTCACTATTGGTCTTTCTTCCCTTCATCTTGATCTTTTAGTTTTGCTGGCTTGAGTGAGGTCAGACCTCTCATGTTTGATCCTGCCCACCCTTAAGAAACTGTTTGCAGATCAATATGAGAAAATCAGACAGGAAATGGTATTAGGAGACTGTTTATTGGTTTCCTAAGTCACTGGCAACCTGATGAAAATGATAAATCCAGGAAAAAGGAAAGACAAATGAGCTCATTCTTATTATTATCTTCAATGTGCAAGTTTCTCTGTAGAGTTCTTGTCATTGTGAAAAATAGGAAAGATTTCCCGATTTGTGTTAAGCGTATTGCTGAGATCACTAAGTATTTGGCAGCCTTAACAAACTGCAGGAAACCAATTTGAGCAGGAAATAGCACAGCCTAAACTAAGCAGCCAATTTAGGGAAACAGATTCATCTATATGTTGTATGTATTTTTCTCCCAGAATATGGCCCTTCTAGTTATTTTAAACATCTCTTTAAGGCTCATTTAGACACAACACCGTAGGGAAAGTTCAAAGTCAACCAGTTCTACTTACTGCTTTGACTGGAGTTTTCACATCTGGTGAAGGTGCAGTGTTTTAGGTCTCCGTTATTCATGTGTGAAACTTTGTGCATGCCAGCATCCTCATCTGTAGTTTTTGCATTACTGGAATGGATAATTTGCCCAGAGGTTCTAAAGCATTAAGTCTGACTCTAATGAGTACATCCGGCTTCTAAAAGAAGATCGCTAGGCAGTCCATATTTAGTGAGTCATGAAGAAAACTCAGGACTTTTTCCTTCTGTGAACAGGGATTGGTATGGCAGTGATCTCAGACTTCAAAGACCAGTTTGGTCAAATCATAGTTAACCAATGTGCAGGGTTTCTGAGGAAGCAAACCAATATGCAAATGAGATGAGAGTGTGCGTCCAAGTGTCCAAGTGTGGAAGGCTTGTAGGAAAGAGAAACAGGGCGGAAGCGTGAGTTGCCATGAAGGCATATGGACTTGAGGCCAACCTCCAGGAAAAAGGGATCTGGGGACTCTTAATGTGGCAGATACTCCTGTAGAGTCATTGCGTAGAGCAGATGAATTTTGATGAGGTTTGGGGCTTACCCAGTAGACATAGGGTGGAGAAGTTCAGGAACTTCGTTTCATCCTCTGTGGTCCTGGCAACTATGGAGGAGTTCCATTTAATTTTAGGATACAAGATTAGGAACTTGCATTAATTGCTTCTTTCTTCATATACTTCCAGATGTTAATAATAAAGCTTTTTTATTTATTAAATGGTTTTTATGTTTAAAAATAAAGTGATTCTTTTCATTGATATTTTTATATTTTACAAAGAAATCAGAGTGGCAAGAATGTGTATATTCTACCATTTTGTAAAATTTGACCAGTTTCCTGTTAAGTGAAAAAAAATAGGCATTTTTAAAAATCCTTATTTGGCACTGTAAGGAACAAGAAAAAGAATCAAAATGTTGTCCTCAGCTGTGTGAAGCCATGAGGGCTTTAACCATGTGGCACTATAGGTTTTAACAGGTGAATTTTGAACAGGCAAGATGAGTTCACAATGGAGTGGTTTGAATGAAAGTGGCCTTCAGAGGCTCTTGTGTTTGAATGCTTAGTCCTTAGTTGTGGACCTGTTTAGAAAGGTTAGGAGGTGTGGCTTTGAAGGAGGAGGAGTATCGCTGGGGATGGGTATTGACGTTTCAAAAGAGCAAGCCAGGTCAGGTCTCACTTGTTTTTACTGCCTCCACCTTGTGGATCACATGTGAGCTCTCAGGTGCTGCTCCAGCTCCATGCTCGCTTGCTTGCTGCTGTGCTCCCAGGAATAATGATTGTGTACTAACCCTCTGAAACTGTAAGCAAACCCTCACTTAAATGCTTTCTTATATAAGTTGCCTCAATTGTGGTTTTTCTTCACAGTAGTAGGACAGTAACTGAGACAGGTGGTTCCTTGGCAGGATAAGGAAAGAGTGAGTTGGAAACCAGATGGGGAATGGAACCTATTTTATGGTCTTTGTAGATGTATAAACCTGGGGACTTAGGGGACTTGGTGACTTGATAATAAAACTGTATGGCTGGCTGGGTAGTGATGATCCTTGCTTCCGTTGTTATCTCCTCATCTGGCCCATGTTCCTTGGTGTTGTCTGATCCATTACTCTTGGCTTTATATTTTCTTTTAAGAAACCAGCAAAAGCTTAAAATCAGTTTATCTTAACATACAAGCAAGGCTTAATCCTTTTTATGCAGCAGCCAATCCCTGGCTAGGACGTTTATATATTCAGGGCAATCTGAGGACAGTACAAGAGGATTCCCACACACAAGACAGTGCCATAGGGAAGGAATTGTAGAGCAAAGCTTAGTACTTCCTGGAATGTTCCTGACTCACACTTTGCAATAGTTCCCTGCCTAGTTAAAATTAATCCTGTTAGAGGATTAATTGCTGACTCTGCTGCTTCTTAGTAAATTTTCAGTGGTCTCTACCTAGAGACCACCTCTGTGTAGTTTACCACACATAAGTACCTGTAGGTGGCATGGAGACCAGTTGCTCAGAAAGTCGCTGTTTGGGGTTGGCTTGTTGAGAAGCAGCAGCAGCATGGGGTGCCTGCATGTGAGGACTGAGTTGGAGTAATGGCAGGAGCCACAGTTTCTGTGATCTGGAATTCAGTCAGCTACTTGCCGTCCGTCCACACACACAAGGACAATGGGAAAAAGAAGCTATTTTAACAGTACACCTTATTTTTGCCACAGTAGATTTTGGATACTAAGTCTACAGTGATTTTAAGAATGGCTTGTGTTTTCTTAGAACTGTTTGTGGGTAAACCATGGAAATTATTAGAGGCAAAAACTGTAAAGTAGGAATTTGTAATACTGTGTCAAGGTTTTCTGGGGCGGGGGAGCAGTTGCAGAACTGTTTGCTGTAGGTAAAGGCTGACCTATTGTTCTGCACTTAGGCTAAAAAGCATAGGAGAAAGTCTCTGAGGTCAGCATGGTTCCTCAGAAGCACTGACTCATCTTCCCAGACTAGACTTCCCCAACTAATGATTTATAACACCTCCTTTTGGTTCACGAATTTGACCTATCCTTGTCAGCTATACTTCATTGCATTACAGGTATACACGTGTTTGTCTCTTTTACCCACTATGTGGTTAAAAGCCTTTGAGAACAGGGACTGTTCGCTGCTCATCTTTCGTTCTCTCAGCTACAGGACTGCAATGCCAGCTCTTCAGTAGCAGTTTGTAGAGTGAATGGGCTGAAACAAACCAGAAAGTGGAGCCTGATGTGTAGGTATATGTGTTAGTGAGAGTCAAGGAGGAAAAGGGGCCGTTCCTTAGGGTTGGTTCTGGTAAGAATGGATATGAGGCTCTTGCTCATGCTGGGGATGACACCCACATTCTTCCAGTTTTAGGTCTCAGCTGTGCAGATCCAAGGACTCGCTGTACAAAGAGGTGCTTGGAAGACCATCTAAGAAAGTATGGCTTGAGGCAGCGGTGAGAGTGGAGTCTGATGTGGAGAATTGGATCTCACTCCTAGTTACTGATTTGACTTGGAAAGGAAATAATCATAAGCCCAGATTTGCCAGAGTGTGAAAGGGGCTGGAGCACACCAGCGGCCATGGACAAACTGGGTTTATCTGAAAGGGGGTCTGGAAATGAAAAAGAGATGGCATGAGAATGAAGCCAAGACAAGGTTCTGATCAAGGCTCAAAGTTTAATATTCAGCACTGCCTTTATATAGGGGAGCCCACTGATCCTGTCCTTTGTTTCAGCTGGATTATGTTGCAAAGCAGCTCAGCAGGCAGTCTGTTCTTCTTGTCTGTGTAAACCAAGCTGAGGACTTCACCTAGGTGTTAATGTCCATTGTGGCAAGCACTCAGGTCTGTTCAGCCTGCCTGGGAAAAGACCTACTCAAGCCTGGGAAGGACACAGAGCAGAGTGTTGGTTTTGGGGTCGTTGTGCTCTCAGCTCCTACGTACTCCACTTTTCTTCTTCATAACTGCTTTGCTGCTGGGATTTTGGCTTAGGTTAGTGTTTTAGTTAGGGTTTCCATTGCTGTGAAGACACAGCACAGACACATTGAATTGGGGCTAGCTTACAGGTTCAGAGGCTCAGTCTGTTATTAGATGGTGGAAATGGAGAGATGTGCAGGCAGATGTGTGCCAGAGAAGGAGCTGAAAGTTTACATCTTGATCTGAAGGTTGCAGGAGACTGGAGCCATACTGGATGCAGCTTGATCATAGGAAACCTCAAAGCCTGACCCCACAGTGACACACTTCCTCCAACAAGGCTGAACCTCCTAATAGTGCCACTCCCTATGGGACAAGCATTCAACTACATGAGTCTATGGGGCTATAACTATTCAAACCATCATAGTCAGCTTAGTGTGTCTGGGCCTAGAGTTCAGTAGCCTTGGCTGTTTTCTGTTAGGATTAGGTTCTCATATTTTCTTGGGACTTTGGGACTCTTGGAAATAAAGTTTACTTATACCATACCTTCTTGTAGGGCTTTACCTCAGTTTCTGGTGAAGTATTTATAATTCTTTTCCTGGAAGGATCGATTTTCTGCCCTCTCTCACGAAACCCCTAGGCTAGCTCTCTGAGGCCTTGGGCTTCTGGTGTCCTGACATATAATTGGAAGGCCTACTGCTTTTTGCCAGCTTAGGCCAATGTGTAGGAGCTAAGGAGACTGACTTTCCTGTGTATTTGAACAGATAAATATCTAAATGCTAAATAAAGAAATAAGCCGAGGGCTGGAGAGATGACTCAGTGGTTAGGCTGCTCTTCCAGAGGTCCTGAGTTCAATTTCCAGCAACCACATGGTGCCTTATAACCATCTGTAATGGGATCTGAAGCTTTCTTCTGGAGTGTCAGCGATAGCATACTCACATGCATTAAATAAACAAACATTTAAAAAAATAAAACAAAAGCAAAAAAGAATTGAGAAAAAAACATTGAAAATATTGAAGGAAAGGAAGAAAGATGGAACTAAGGAACGAATGTAAACAAGGCCCCCTCTTGTTTCCATGCCACATGCTGGGTGCTCCAGATTGGTTTTGCTCAGCATTTTCTTTTAGTAGGTACATTTAATTTATCAGATGTAATTAGTCTTGCTGTTGACATAATGGCTATGTAATAATTTTAAAAAATGAAATAAAAATATTGATTGCTATAGGCTGTTGTTTTTCAGAATAGACCTGAGGAATGATACAGAAATCAATTACGGTGATCAAGATCATTTTGATTTAAATCAAAAGTATTAAAGCAGAATTTGATTCCAGCAACTCCTAAAACATTTTCATTGTTTTGTCATATCAGCTAGGTTATAGGTGCTGAATCTTGTCTGGTGGTTTACACCAATGTACTTTTTGTTTACTTTTTTTTGAGATAGGTTACTATGTAGCCCTTGCTAGCCTCAAACTTGTTATGTCTAGCTGGTCCTGTACTCCTAATCCTCCTGCCTCAGCCTCCCACGTATTGGGATTATACACATACATAGCCAATTTAGCTTTAAGTAAATTATTTAACACACCAGCATTGTTTTAGGGAACTGATCTCAACAGCACTCAGCACATTCCCTGTGGAGCTTGGCTAGGCTCTGTGTGTGCACTTGAAGCCATTGTGATGGTAGTACCATCCATGGAAGCAGAGCGAAGCTGGCCCAGCAGCTTTCATGTAGTTATGTGGAACAGATTACACATACCAATACAGTTTGTTTCATGGAAGATGTTGACTTCTCTGGAAATCCCATGGGATTGAAGCCATGAGCTGCATTTGTGATATCTTTTAAAGACTTTACTGAAAATGTTACTTTAATATTCTATCTTGGAGACTTTTTAACATGATTATTATAAGAGTATGGGAAGTCCTCTTTCCATGATTATTCTTTGACCTTTGGCATACTTTATTAGTTTTTTAATAAAAAAAGAAAAACTGTATATAATTAAAAATACTTTTATGAAGCCTGATAAGCATATACATAATAAATTACTTTCTCTAATTATTTTTTCCTGTGCTATTAAACTTGATATCTCTACTGACATAGCCTTTGTTTAATAACTGTATTTCTCTTTTTGCAAAAAATGACAAAGAAAAACTTTTAAAAATGGATTTTTAAAAACCGCTCAGTTTAATTGCTCATTAAGGTTTATAGGACTTTGAGTGGAAATTTTTTTGAGGACATTTTATGTTTTGATTGAAACTGTCCTATTCTTTCCAGTCAGGTGACATTGAACTGTCAGAGACCTCCCTTCTGGTAGACTTCCAGGTTAACTAGTCTCAGGCGCAAAGACCCATAGATGCAATCATAACCTTGATTGCTGGTCATCATGAAATGTTTTTGTGTTTCAAAAATAGGACCACTGAGGAAAGAAGCCCAAACCTTCCAATGGGAAACAAAAGGCAGAAGTTGAATCACCTCTGAAAAGAGGAGTGTGGTGTATGTTGAGTGTTCAGAGAGCCTCTGCCACTTAATAGTCTTAATAGTTGTGTGATCTTGGCCAGGTTGTCTCATTTTCCTCCAGGGAAAAATGGAGAGGGTAATGCCATTTTCACATGGTTGTCATAGAGACTAAATGGGATAATGTGCAGTTGTTGAAATACAGCAGGAGATCAATAGAAGGCTCTTTCCCCCTTTGTTACCCAGCAGCCAAGGCTACAACTTCACTGCCACCCCTTACCAGCTCTAGATTGACCCTTGTCAAAGTGAATGGCTTTTCCTGCCTACCCCTTTACCTTTCACTGGGTTTTCTTACCGTGTTTCAGCAAACATTTTTAGTACTGCCAGTGTCAGATACTGTGGTAAATGCTGACCCTTAGAGAGGAGCAGAGCAGAGCACCGCTATGTGAGGCAGATGGGAAAACAGAGAACCAGCCAAGGACTAACATTTCCTGAGAAGGCTGAGTCTAAACTTCCTGAAAGGTGGTGATGTTGACTTTGAATAGCTAAGGATGATTAGGAGTTGCAGTCAGACACGTTGATTTTGGTGGTAGAGGATGGAGGTGAGGAGCCAGAGGGATATTTCCTGGGTGCAGAAATAGTAGGAACTGTGGTTGCAATTATTAAGGGCTTGGTGATTAATCAGATTTGTAACTAGTTATGCTGTTTCTGCTGTCGTTTTTGTTTTGAAATGCAGATGCGTAATGGGAGAGGTGGGTACAAGTAGTGCCTTCAGTATGCAGTAAAAGGGTGTGGATTCCCTCCTGTAGGAAATGCTGCCATCCTCACATCTTTAGATCCAGGGAGAGAGGGGGTTGGGGGAAAGGGAGAGAGAGAAAGAAACAGACAGACACACAGACACACAGACACACACACACACAGACACACACACACAAAGAGAGAGAGAGAGAGAGAGAGAGGGAGGCAGAGAGAGAGAGGCAGAGGGAGAGACAGAGAGACAGAAAGAGAGAGAGAGAGACAGATAGACACACAGACACAGACACAGACACAGACACAGACACAGACACAGACACAGACACAGACACAGACACAGACACAGACACAGACACAGACACAGAGAGTGGAGAAGAGCATGACCACACTTTAAAGGCTGCTTTATTAGAATGTTTCTTGATTCTATATTTGTCTTCTAAATTTATGGTGTCTTGTGTCTTTGTTGGGAATTCTATGGCTATGATAAAATAGCATGACCAAAAGCAACTTGGGGAGGAAAGGGTTTATTTCATTTCACAGTGCATAGTCCATCATCCAGGGAAGTCAGGGCAGCAACTCAAGGCAGGAGCTGATGCAGAGACCATTGAGGATGCAGCTTACTGGCTTGTGCTCCTTGGCTTGCTCAGCCTGCTTTCTAATACCCTGATGACACCCATCTAGGGGTAACACACCAGTACCAGAATGTGCCCTCCCCTATCAGTCATTAATCAAAATATCCCACAGGCCAGTCAGGTAGGGACTCTTTCTTAGTTGAGGTTTGTTTCTTTTTCAAAAACGATTTTTGCTTGTTTTAAGCTAATATAGAAACTAGCCGACACAAGTATTTTGCATGATCTTTTGTTTGGGAAGTCAATCTTTTCTACTGATATATGACTATGTTAGTACTTTTGCTGGGCATGAAGGTCCTAAAGGGCAGGGTACATTCTTGACCTCTTGGTTTGCTGTGACAACTTGGACATCTGCTTCACTTGTAGGTGGTGTTCAGAGCCCATGTCAGTGGGAAGAATGAGTGGAACTCCTCATTAACAACTCCAGTTTCTTCAAACTGCACATTGTTTTTATTGCGTTGCTATTATTTTTCAGGGTTGGAGGCTGAACCAAAGATCTTATGCATGCTAGACAAGAAATCTAAGTCTATATTTATTATTATTAAAAAGAATTAGACTAGACCTCATAGAATGAGCTTTGGAGTATTGCCAACCCCCCTGAGATCCTGGATGTCTGTTGAGTCCTTGCAGTGACTTACTCTGTCATAGTGACCACTCTGTCTTAGGTGGACTGTGGTATATGTTTTTGTTTTTAGTACTAGCAGAGTGGCATTGTTGGGTATATTTGATCAGTGTCTTTTTATTTTTCAAGTGTTGACGTGGATAATGCATGTGTTATCTTACAGAGACACGCTGTTGGCAGTAGACGTCTCTTTCTGTCGTCTTCAGGATAAGGCAGCAGGTATCTTTTCTTTAGGTAGTCGATCGAGTCTTCTCATTTTCAGGCACTTTACTTTTAAAGTGTTTCATTCTGCAGCATTTATGAAGCCATGATTAATAAAACATGTGTCCTCAGGTAAATTGTTTAATGTGGTTTTCCTTTTTCTTCTACATTGTAGGGACTGATAGCTTCATTTTTGATGGAACAGCAGGAGCACCTATGCTGGTTTGCTCACTCGTGCAAAATTTAGCCTTCTTGAAAAATGAACAAAGATCATATCCAAAAGATACTCATCTTGCAATCTATCCACAAGAAATTGCGAATGAATTCATCATCAAGTAACTTAAGTAAAGCAGTTCTTTCCTGCCACTCTATCACAAGAGTGATGCTTCAGGACATTTGCAGTTATTATGTGTACATTTTTCTTTCTCCTATGATTGCCAACTCTCTTGAAAAGTAGGAGGCTTTAGATTAATGTCTGGGGCAGCTGATGTCTATTCGACCCTGATTTAACAGTAGTGAAGTGGGTGTTTCTTACTGTAGATCTGATTGTCATGGGTTTCTGCAGAGACTGTAATGGCCGGTGTATTATATTTGGATTCTGCCAGCTTATCCTGCAAGTAGATGAGTTTTGCTGAGTGTTAAGCCTGGGCTTGATTCAGTGACTTCAAGACATGTGAGAGGACTTACTCCGTAAACAGAAGCATAGGCTATGGTATTTGTTTGGTGGAACATTCTCTCAGTTGTCTCAGGCTCCTTGACCTGCCTGTGTGTGACCTGCACTCCTAAGGGTTTCTCAGAGGTACCTGTTAATGCATTAATCACTAGCACTTTGATGGGAGGAAGAAGCGTGGAGAGGTATAAGATAATGAGGACCCGAGGTGTCTGAGCCTGGATCTTTAGTTATGCTCCTCATTATGTGTGTCATGCTAAAAGGGACAGGTCACTGCTCTTTCTAGCCTAATCATCTTTGGATAAAGGAACTCACGATGCATTTCCCCAAAGAACAAAAGCTGAAATAATGTTAGAGTAATTCTCTAGGGTTATAGTGCATTTGTAGGGTAACGACAACTCAAATACCATTTCCTTTTTGAATAATGAATGTAACGAATGACATACTAAGGTGCAGTGCCTTCTTACAGCTTGCAGTCAAGGTTAGCTCACATTTTCTCTGTGCCTTGGGAAAAGACTTGAAATGCCCATTTTGGATTCCAGCAGTTGGGTACAGACATGTGTACATACACGCAAATGTACATGTGTATTTCTTAACAAAGAAATGACCTGCTAATCACAGAGGACTTAAAATCAGTATCTTAACAATTGAGCGCTTGCTGAGGTACAAAGGCAGTTTGTACTGGACTGGTGTACCTGAACTGGGAAAGGAGGAGTTGAACTGATTCAATTTTATTAATTTATACATTTTGGTTTTCTTTTTTTATTTATGTTTTCATTTCTGTTTACTTCTAGAGTATTAACATAGTGTCTTTCACCTTATTAAACAGGTAGGAGAGAGGACTTTGTACATATGCAGGGACTAGTTTTTCAGGCCACTTTCCAAAGAGAGGTCAGAGCCTGTGTGTTGAGTGACTAGCAGAGGTTAGGCCATGCGTTGCTGTGGAGAGCTTGGACATTGTGTTCAGTTTTGAGTCACCGTGGGTTTTGTTTCTGTAGAGTAGAGTGGTGGCGTCTGAGGCCTCAAATGTCTGGCCTGCAGTGTCCTATTTGCTTCCTGATGGGCATGCTTCTCCCCTACCTTCTGATCAGTGAGCTGTTCCCATTAAGTTTGCTTCTCCAGCTTAAGTGGTGGGGTGACTGTCAGTTCTGCCATTTCTTGCATCTTGATCTGTCTAGGTAAGAATTGTTTCTTCATTGACTCCTGATAACACAGCTATGTTTTTAAATGAATGCGTTTTCAACTTTGTGTATTTATTATTAGTCATCTATAGTTATAATAGACACTGTTTAATATATGTCTATGAACCTTTATTAAATGAGGACTTTTAAAATTTTGCCCTCAGTCTGAAGTACATTTTTTATCTCTGAGTATTCATTTATATATTTTATATATTTACACATTTTACATACATATGTGATAAGTATGCTTGATTTTATAAATAAAAATTTAAATAGTTAATAAAATGATAAAAATGCACACATACATTTTTAAAAGATCAGTTATTTGTAAATCTGTTTTTCCTCCCAATTTGAATGTTGTGCTTAGAATAACTTGGCTAGTAGAAAAATGCTTTTGGCAGCTTCTAGGCTAAAAAAGTCACTCCAGTCACATCAGTGCAGGGTGTGGTAGTACAGGCCTTTAGAATCTCTGAGTTCAAGGCCAGCCTGGTTTCAAAGTGAGTTCCAACCAAGTCGAGGCTACATAGAATAACACTGTCTTAAAAAAAACTTAAAAAAAAAAAAGTCACTCCAAAATAAAGACACATTTATTTTTCCTCTTGATTCCTGGGTTAAGAAATGACACATTAGATCATGGCATCTCATGTGTGTATATGTTTATGCCACCTACTGGGCCTATGTTATGTACTTTATAAAATCCAGATCAAGTGAAATTGAAAACTAAATGCTAAGCATGCCATGTCTCATTAGTAAAAGAATAGTTAGGCATACCTATGCTGTTTGATTCTTGAGGGTAAACATTAAAATTCACTTTGATTTAAAATTGCTAACCCTACACTTTTCAATTATTTGTGTTTCTTAAGACTCTAGTCAGTTCTCTGCCTCACGCTCCCCTAAAGGTAAAATGGTGATATTGGGGCTTAGCACTTTTTTTCATTAGAAAGTCTTTATCGGCTGTACTCCAGCTCCTCTCAGGCAGTTTTTTTAATGAGGGTGACAGGCTGTCAAGGGAGTTTCCCTTCTCTATCTCTGATGGCTGGTAGATAAGGCAGAGACAGACCCTGAAATAGAATGCCAAAGAGGGCCACCACGGCCTGCTTGCTGTACAACTTGTGAACTGAAAAGGTTTGTCTCTTGGTGTGGTGTCCTGTGTTGAGTGCCCTACCCCCACCTTGTCAGTTGTCAGGTTCAACAGCATAAGTATATTGTGCTTGTTTCTGTCCTTACCTAAAATCCACCTCAGGAAATACTGGAAAGCATTTTCTTCCCTTAGTTTGGGAATAGTTGAGTTATTTCTTACATTCTGTTGAGTCTACCTGTCTGTCTCACCTGTAGCTCCAGATACTGAGTAACTCAGATGGGGTTGATGGGAGGCCTGCACATTCACTCTTGCACCACACTCCCCATGCCCTGCAGCATACAGGAAGTGTGTGGCCTTGCATTGTTCAGGTGCTTACTGGCTCAAAGCTGAAGACTTGAAGGTGTTGCGTCACTGCTACTCTTTTTACTCAGGGAGAGTGAAGGATGTGCGTGTTTCCTTTAATTCATCCTCCTGGATTCCCCGGGATGGTGGCCCTGTAAAATCTCATGGTGGACATCTCTCCGTCTATTCTAACCATGTCCTTATTGGTTCTCTTTATAATTATTATCAACATGCAATAGTTTTGTACCTACTGCAGATAGCTTGCAAAGACTGCCAGTTTTTCTTGTACTTTTTTTGCTTCCTATAAGGTGGGAAAAGTATCTGAGACCAGTATGTTTAAATTTGGCCTGTAAGTTAGATAGTATTTGCCATGATTTAGATAGGGTTGTGAGTGTGTCACCAGGGGGTTAATGTGTTGGATGGAAAATTTGTCTCTATTGTGGTGATGTGGAAGGGAGACTAGAATCTTTAAGGGTTGGAGCCTGATGGGAAGTAGTTACAGCATTGAAGGTGTGGCCGTGGAAGGAATTGAAGTCATTCTCATGAGACTCTGCCTGTTCTGTTCTTGGTCAGTGATGGCGAGCCTGTTTCTGTTTCCACACAACAGCTCTGAAGTGGCAGCTCTTCTTCCTGACACACATTCCAACAGAAGACTGACTACACTTCTCAACACTTTTAGAAATATTTGCTTTTTCATATGAATACAATCTTCACAAACTCTTCAGCAATTTTATGCAATTTATAATCACAATTTATGTCACATTATTACTGATTTTAGGCTTAAAACAAATCTGATTTTGTCTGGACATTGTGCCGACACCGTTAATCCCAGCACTCAGGAGATACAGACAGGTTATCTCTGAAGTCAAGACCAAACTAGTCTACACAGCAAGTTCTAGGGCAGGTAAATCTAAATAGTGACAGAAGACCCTGTCTTTAAGAAAATAAAATAACAGCTGATTTTAAATCAATAATACTAAGACTGTGATATTTTTACCATGTGCCAGTGTGTATTTATTATGAGAAACAATGAAAAGTGAGATTATGTTTGGCTGGAGACCAACAGTAGAATCCTTTCTTTGGACTGCCGAGGGTTGGCTCCAGGATCCCATGGGTGCTTAAGTTCATTTGTGTATCACACATATGTCCCCCTATATACACATTAAGTCATCTCTCTGTCAGTCTGTCAATTTAGGTGTCATACAGTGCGAATGGAGGACACAGTATCATACTGTACTACTGACAGAAAGGACAGGTCTGTGTATAGTCAGCACATGTACAGATTTTTTTTTCCCAAATATTTTCAATACAGAGGGCTAACTGTATTTTAAAACACGAATGAACTTGGCTTACTTGTTTTGACATTAAAAAATAGACAAAATTCTCATGACCTAATTCTTAGAATTCTTGAATTTTGCACTTAAGGAAATTAGCCAGTTTAATTTTAGTCCTCGATCTCAGGGCAATGTTGGATACTGCAGATCTTTTTCAGTGTGAGGTAACTCTTACTCCCAGTCAGTACCCGAAATGCAGAGCTGATCATCATATTCACGGCAGCAGTCTGCATTTACCATTAAGCATTAAGACAGGAAGTGTACCCCGAGTGCTGAGAGTTTTTAGCAAATGCATTCTCACCAGCAGAGTGAACAGCATCCTGATGATAATTTTCAGAGCCATCACCCCTTTTATAACACTTATTAGCCTGATTTGCAACGTCAGTGTCCCATATACTTCCAGACTTTAATGAGTAATCCATTATGAGCATAAATTAAACTATATGACTACAAATAAAAAAGCGTTAAACTTTATTTATCACCACAGCAGGTAACAGCATGTGCGACCAGCAATAGAGGGGCTGCAGCCACGGTCAGATCTCCACCAGCAATCACAGAATTCAACAGACACGCAAAGAAAATACTTCAGTAACTGCTCTGCTTGCAGATTTGCTAGTAGAAATTACAATGCCCTCCATTAATGATTTTAGCAGCATGTATTCTCTAAAACAATGTCATTTAAGTCCCCCATTGGGAGTACCAGCCTAAATAAGCCAGTATTCTTTCAAACATTCCCTATAGAATAAATGTTCAGATTTTGTAAATTCCCTGATAAGAGTACAGGGAAGAAAGGTTAACAGAAAAAGTAATCATCAAAAATGAAGTCAACATAAAAGAAGTACTAGAAGCAGAAAGAGTATTATATATTTTTATGACTACAATGGAAGATACATAGGTACTTTACAAGAAAGAACTGTATTTAGCTCACAGGTCTGGAGGTTGAAGGGCACAGTACTGTGCATCAGTCACCTCAGCTCAGGTAAGGACCTCATGGTAGAAACACATACAAGACAGACAGACCCTTCGACCTCAGGAAGCCAGTGCCAGCTTGGGAAGGGTCAGGCTTGCTCCTCTGTAACAGTGGGTGGTGTGTGCATCTTGCCTGATGTTTCACAGTTATTTGTAATGGTGATTGTTACCTGACAGGGATGCTAAGCTGCGGACCTCTTGCTGAGGTGAGGATGATTTGAGTGGTTGTCTGGTGGCGGCTGGTGGGGGAGGCACCTGGAGAGGATTGAAGTCTGTTCCATGCAGCAGGAGATAACACAGCGATGGTGTTTGTGGTACTTACAGAGGAACCCAGGACAGAATTACAGATACGGTTTGACTTACCCTCAAAGGACTTTTGTATTGGGATCTTGGTCTCTATAGTGCTGAGGGGTGGTGGAACCTTTAATAGGTGGAGTCAGAGGTCCTTATGCCATTGGGAAACTGCCAGGGAAGAGATTAAATATGTGTTATGGGATCTCAAGAGTATCTCTGTTTCCAGTTGTGAGGTGTGGCCTCTTCCCAGTTATTAGCCTGCCACTGTGATACCATCTACATCTTAGGCCCCTACAGGGACCCCTTTGGGCCGCCCAGTTTTAGATTTTTCAGCTTTCAAAACTGAACTAACCAAACCTCTTTTCTTTGCAAAGTTAGCCTGCCTGAGGTGTTTCATTATGGCAATGAAAAATGGACTAATATAGATAGTTTGAGAGAACCTTGAAAATAATATGACAAGGTGATTAAGAGAAGCATTTTTAAGATTATAAAAATATAACTATTGCTCATTTAAAATATGTATTCCAACTAAGCTTGCTATTAAGAAAAATGTTTAAGTGGGTTATAGCTCTCCATTTACATCTTTTATAAAATTGGACATGCTATATTGGAAAAAAAAGGCCTCTGGATATAATTTGCATTTCTTAAGAATGTGGTAAATCTGTCATTGCACGCATGCTTTGAATAATTATTTTCTTACAGAACTTTATGTTAAACTCCGAAAACATTACCCTCCCTGTCCCCTCTAGTGCATTCATATTTTACCTGACGTTATTTCGAGCAGACTGCCTTAGACCCAAGCTGATGTTTATTTTTCAGTTGATAGTTGGAATTCCCTTGGGGACTGTTACCATATCAATGGAAACATTGAATTAGTGCAGGCATTTGTTTTGGGCTTTGGTGAGCCTCAGAGTTTAGCAGCAGACCTAGACATCAGAAGTGAGTTACTGATAGGCACAGCCTACATAGGACTGGCCCATGATCACACTCAGATTTGTGTGTGTGGCAGGTGGGTGGGGAAAGGAAAGAGTGAAGTGTGTTGCAGACCTAAGATTTCAAATTCTGCTGAATGAAGGAACAATAAAGGAAAACTTGTGAATAAAGATTTTCACTGGCCTCTTGGTGCTGTATGAGAAGAGAGGAAAAAAAAATTAGAGTACTGAGTCAGCTACTCAAGTTGGCAGCAACTTATCTGGTAACTGAGATGTTTTTCTTACTTAGAGTTAGCTTGCCCTCAAACAGTGAACTTTTTTTTTTAGAGTTAGTGGATTGATAGTCTGGGAGAACACTTAATAGAAAATACATGATGGGTGTAGCCTCAAAAAATCACTGGAGTAGTAAAGGCAACTGAGTCAGGATGATGTGTAATATGTAAATTCCTGAGTGAACTTTGAGGGTTATTTGTATAAGATCTTGGATAATTGGTGGTTAGTATTGATTGTCACCTCTGTCAGAGATTGACCTCAGGGCATGCCTGTGAGGGATGATCTTGATTAGGTTAATTGGTGTGGGAAGACCCATCCTAACTGTGGGTGAGATCCTGTCCTGAGCAGGGATCCTGGGCTGTGTAAAAGGATAAGGTGCTAAATACAACTAGCATTCTGATTCCTCACTGGCTGTGATGAGCGCAGCTCCTCAGGTGCCTGCGACTTCACCACTGTGATAGAGTGTAACCTCAAACTGTGAGCCAGAGCAAACCCTTTCTCCCTTCAGTTGGCTTTGTTGGGGTATTTTATTACAGGAACAGGAAAAGAAACCAAGATGGATAATGTGTATTTATAGGGGTTAAAATGTAATGTGGTCAGGTATTGATATCAATCAGATGATACATTTCTCAACAGTCCTGTTGCATGGTGGCTATACTTGTTTCTCTGGTGAGGAAACAGTCACAGGGAGGCTAGTGTGGCATATGTCAGGACCTGGTCCTAGAGCCTGTGCTCTGTGGTAGTGGCATGAGCAAAGCTCAGTGGTTTCAGAATTTCATCAGCTGAATGGGGCAGTCTGATTCCTGACCTTCATTCTAGAATAATAAAATGGCTTTCACATGTGTTTGATAACAAGGTGCCTTACTGATTTTCCCGTTTTCTGTTACACATGCTGGGTAGAGCTAGTAATAAAGGAGAGACATTGCTGAGGTAAGAATAGGCTTCTGCTCTTGGGTCTCTTCCAGTTGAAGTGCACTGGGTGTGCCTAAATATTCATATAGCAGTTTCTCTTTCCTAGTCACATATTTTTGAGACTCTTTCCAGTCCTCTAGGTCAAAAAAGGGAGGAGTAGGACTTTGAATTTTCCCTATCGTAGCAGGATGTGTGAGGGAGAATACACTCCAGAGACCAGAGTGACAATGGGCAAAAACTAACTAGGTACTTTGTTTCATACCAACATTTTGTGCACTTGACTCCTTCCTGCAGCTTCCTTGTGCCTTATTGCTCCATATGCCTCAGGTCTATTTCCCTCACTGCATGATCCAGAGTAGAGTCCAGCTTTGGCCAGGCTGGGTTGTCTTGGAGCTGTGGGTATGATATCCATCTTCATTCTGTTTCCTGGAGCCTGGTTGTCTGGCTGTCACCAAGTGCGGGTGAAGCTGAAAAGATGCAGTCTATTTTGAACAGCATGTGCCCAACCAAAAGTAAGGACTAGAGGACCATAGCACCTCACACTGTTATTGGACATTCATAATTTTCTTTGGGGTTTCGAGCGACAGTACAAGAGGCTGTTGTCAGTAGTTTATGTGTTGGAAATGTTGATGACGCTGAGAAACACTCGTTTCAATGTAGAGTAGAGTTAGGTGGAATATTTTGGTTGCAGAGACTTCATTTTTCCCGTTTAAATTTGTGTTTGAATTTTCGTTTCTCCTGCCGTATCATCATGGCATTTTCAGTTTATATCCAAAGTCGTATAAACAGTATCTGGTGGAGGAGCCTCTGCTGCTGTAAGCAGTGAATAGTTTAGTTTGATTTTCCTTTAAATTCAAGTAAATCAGATGGAGATTAAAACCAAGATAAAGCTATTATCTCTTATTGTGTCTTGTCATTTGTCATTGCTATCCTGTCTCAAAAATTTTGTGGAAAGCGATGATTTGTTTTTGAGATATCATTCCTGCAAATAGATATTCAGAATCTTTCCATTTTAGCCAGTTGATTATTGTGTGTGCATGGACTAAGCTACATGAAGTTTGGTATGGTAAATAATAGCTTCCACTAGAGATACTCCTGTGAGGAGTTGTCGGCTTCCATTTTCAGGAAGTAAAGCTAAATTTTGATGCTACCAAGTGTAAATCCAATCAGCACATAAAGTGCACTAAATGTTTTATTTTGCTAGTGGCCACAAAAATTGTAAGTATGAATATAATGTAGTTTAAATTTATAGTAAAGCTTTATTTTTATATTTGTTTTAAGCATATGTCTATGTAGACTAAAGAACAAGTCTGTATGTTTGTTTCACAGCCAAAGTGGCCTTTTTTTGGAGATAAGATCTCAGTATATATCCCTGACTTGCAGTATAGTTCAGGCTGGCTTGGAATTCACAGAGCTCTGCCTGCCTCTGCCTCCTAAATACTCCATTAAAGGTGTGTGCCATCACACCTGGTCAAAATGGGCAACTTATAGAAGGTTTAGAACACCCCAGTGTGAGGACTTTTGTGTTAGCACTCTTTCCTGTACAAGAATATCTCCATAGAGCTTTGCACTGTTACGTTGTGGGGTATTTGTTGTGATACTGAAGATACAGTCTGGTTTTCTTTTGTTCCTTTATCTGACTGGCTTTACCTCAGCTGATTGCTTAAGTCAGTGGCTGAGAATTTTCACCAGCTCTCCTTGGTAACATGCATCATTCATCGTACAGTGAAGATTGGTATTATCAAGTGAAATGTCTAAGTAGAAGACAAAAATAAAATGCTACTTGAAAATCTAGAGTGAAAAGAGACCATCTTTTGCTTTTCGAGAGCCCTCCATTTTCTGCCTATGTTTAATGTAGCCATTGAATATCCCCTTTCAATGCTTGACTCTCATCATTTTCAATTATAGAGGTACTCTTCAGTAAATAGCCATTTATGTGTGTTTCTAGATAGCAGTTGACAAAGACGGTATGTTGTGTGCTGTCAACTTGTGCTCCCCAGAAATTGTTAGAAGAGAAACCAAACCAACCAAGCCAAATCATACCAAACTAAGCCATATGAAGCTAAACCAAACCAAACCAACTGAAATCAAGCCAAGCCAATTGGTAATTTTTTTTTCTTGGATTCTGTGATAGTCACTTTTAGGCACTTAAGTATATCAGCTATCTTTGTGGGTACAAACATGCTTTGAATTTCTCAGTTAAACTGATGGAATTTGTGTATTTGATACTCATGATCGAATCAATAAAGACCTCTTAAAGTTCACCTTAAATTTTTTAATGTTTTAAATTTATAAACTTAATCTAAAAATTGTAGATAAATAAAAATGTTATGCGTGTAAATTTTTTAAGACATAAGATCTTATTGGTAGATTGTTTAGGCTTTAGTTCAAGTGATCTTCTTGTTTCAGCTTTGGCGTAAACCTAATAAGATGTTTTTATAATTTCTCCTATTTTTAAAATATTTATTTATTTATTACTTATGTGTTTGTGAGTGAGCCTGTATGGTCTATGTGTACTGTGTTCATGTTGAAGCTCATGGATGGAGGCCCAAAACAGGTGTCAGATCCCTTGGAACTGGAGTTGCCACGTGAGTGCTAGGAGCTGAACCTGACTCCTGCAAGAACAGTAAATACTCTTAACTGCTGAGCCATGTTCCAGCCTCATTTGCCAGTTTATTAATGCATTGTTTAAATATAACATGATCTGTCATGAAAGTGCACATGTGTTTTTGGATTAAGTATACAGAGAAAAAAAAGATGGTTCTTTTTTTTTTCTCAACACATGGATAATTCCTAGTGTATGAATGTTCTTTGTGATTTTTTTTTTTTTTTGTGCATTTGTGAGTGGTAGACATATACAAAAGAAAAAGAAGAAGACTAAGCAGTATGTTCAGCCTACTGTCTTGACCACCTCAACGAATTGTGAACATTGTTTTTATATATAAAGCATGCCTCTCAATATTAGCGTAGTGTTTTATTATGTAGTTGTACTGTTGTAGCTGACCATGTCTCTGTGTGCTGGTGTTCAGTTTGTTCAGTGAGTTTTCATTGCTTTGTGTGTAAAGTATCTATAGCCTTACTTGGTTGTGTCGATCTTGGTCTTTGCCATCAGCCTTCATGTTCCCCAGAGAGATGTCTAACAGGCACTCAGGTTGGCCATGAAAATGAGATTTTAGGAAATGGTTGATCAACATCAATTTTACTTTACCCTTTCATCTCCTTATCTTTCATCATCGTCTATGACTTTAGCATTGTTCAAAGGCAGTGAAAGAGATTGACATTAATTCTTATTACTGTCAAATCAAATTCGTTTTCAATAAATAAGTGAGCATTGACCATTAGAAACTAAAATACTAATGTAATTGGGCCTGGTGCCTAAATCCCCATCGAAGACACATCATGAATTCTTTTTAAATAATCTTTTCTATGGGTTTAAAAAAATTGCCATTCATAGCATGTTGGCATTCTGAAAACTGCATGGTTTAAAGCAGCCTCCTGTGAAATGTAGTAGTGGCTTAATATAATAATACAGAAAGCCAGTCAGGACTTTTAAAGTCAGACGCCAGAGGCTCTTCAGTCAGAAGAGTTTCATTGTTAGTGTGATGATGTTTATCGTTGACCTTTGAATACAGCTGCATTCCTCTTCAAGAGAAAACTTACTGGTAACTCATAGATAAATTAAATCACAAAGGATAGCACCAGGAGAAACCATTGTTCTGTAAAACTGTTTCTTCCATTGGAATAAATCTGGTGTATAAAGTTCATGTCTTTCTACCCCGTTTAAGCTGGTGTCAAAGCTGATGTGAATCCGTGTTTATTTCATATGTCCCCAGCAACCCCAACGCTGGCATGACTGGAGAGTATTTTACTTGTTTATACTCCTACAGTTTCACAGCCACGTGTCAGCGGTGCCTGAGTGTAAGGCTCAGTATCTTATTTTTTACAGACTTTTGTATGTATTGCATTATTAGATTATCTTCTTCCTGTTAATTTCTCTATAATTAACTATGTGTATATATAAACTTTTATATATGAAAGTGATATGTTAAAACTACCAAGAAGTGTTAAAACATGTGGTTTACAATTTGTTACAAAATTAAAGAAAATTTGTTTACTTATTTTAACTGGATGGGGGATGGGACATGGGATGAGAGCTGGGCAAAACTTTGTAAGAAACCCTCCTTAGTGGAAATCTCAAATGACTTAGCAAATTATTTTATGAAATTATCATGTATGTTGGAAATTATTATTTGTAGAGAATCAGTTAATATTCTAATTATTAGTGCAGTTCCCATAGGGACTTTGACCTGATAACACTCCCAAAGACTAGATCCGATTGCCAAAGTTACTTGAGAAGAATTCTAGATGCTTTCTTTTCCAGTCTCCTATATGTGTGAATGCTACTCCTTCTTGCCGTCTTCATGCCATCTATTATAGGTAGTTTATATTATATGTTACCAGGAAGGCTAACTATTTTAGGTGTTTAGAAAAAACAATTTCAGAAGGAAATCTCAGAATTATTAGCAGTTATTTTAGGTAATGATAGTTTCCTTTCTCATTTTCATTGAATATCAAATAGTATGGCTCCACTGAAGGGTTTGGTGTGAATTCTGATATGATCATCTATGATGCATTTAATTGGCTAACATTTATTTGATATGGCTAACATTCTAGTTTTCTAACATTTATTTGATATGGCTAGTTTTGATGGAAAGTATGTGAATGGGAGGAAATAAGCCTGTGAATGTTCTGGAAGGCAGCAATCTGAGAATACCTGTGGTTGGTACTGAAAGCATTGTACCAGTCTGGTGCATCTCCCTGGCTCCTTGCATTCTTGTGAGACCTTTATAGCTACCAGGGCCTGTCTTTAGGCTGTAATTTGTCCCTATCTTTTCCATTTTCATTGAATTACTAATGGTACCATTGCCTTTTAGGATACAGTTTGTGGTATTAGGAAAGAAACAAATGACAAGTTGATTAGTTAATAGTAGTTATACTGTAAGAGAATTCAGAATAATCAGTGAGTGGAATTGGGCAAATTATTATTTTTTTTTTGTAAGTATGTGGATAAAGGAAGCAGAAAGAAGATTATGTTGGGTGTGGACATCTTAGTGTCATCTCCCATTTTATCTTTCCATCTTTTGAAATTTTATTTTATGTGTTTTTTTTTTTTTTTTTTTTTACCTTTATACATTTGTCTGTACACCGTGTATATACTTGATGCCTTTGGAGGCCAGCGAGGTATGGAAGCTGCATAAATGGGAGTTTAAGGTGGTTGTGAACTACTCTGTGGGTACTGGGCTCAATCTTGGTGTCTCTGCAAGAACAAATGCCCTCCTCTTATCCGCTGAGCCAACTTTCCACCCTTACTTATATTTTTATTAGAATATTTGTTGGCTACTAGTGGCTGTGCAAACCATAAGAATCAAAGGTTCCTATGTTTTATTTTTGATCAAGGTGGGTATTTTAGTTGAGAGTAGTAGTTCTTGGTGGCCGGGCCCTGCAGTATGTAAAGTGTGAGTTGTGACAGTGGCAGGGCCCTGCAGTGTGTAAGGGTGAGTTGTGACAGTGGCAGGGTCCTGCAGTATGTAAGGTGTGAGTTGTGACAGTGGCAGGGTCCTGCAGTATGTAAGGTGTGAGTTGTGACAGTGGCAGGGCCCTATAGTATGTAAGGTGTGAGTTGTGACAGTGGCAGGGCCCTATAGTATGTAAGGTGTGAGTTGTGACAGTGGCAGGGCCCTGCAGTATTTAAGGTGTGAGTTGTGACAGTGGCAGGGCCCTGCAGTATGTAAGGTGTGAGTTGTGACAGTGGC
>JANHMN010000016.1:39749651-39772644 GCA_030674055.1 Rhabdomys pumilio | reverse complement strand
TCTCTCTCTCTCTCTCTCTCTCTCTCTCTCTCTCTCTCTCTCTCTCTGCCTCATCTTAAATCCCATATTTTGCTGGTTTGGTACCTGAGAGATAATTTCTGTGAATGAATGACGTGTCACTTTAAGTAGAACAACTGGCAACATGTTGTTGCCTGTGATAGACCACTTTGTTCCTTTATGTTCCTTTATGTTCATTTCAGCGAGCTTTCTAGAGCACATGGAGGCTCAGGCTGGAATTCAGTTCATCTGTCTTCTGTTTACCGTGGTTACAGAGGAGGGAAATGTATTGGAAACTTGATGGTTTCGGTCCTTATTTTACAGGTGCCACAGCTGTGGCCTGAAGCAGTGGAAGGCTCTGAACAAAGTCAAAGCTAGGGAAAGCTATGACCAGACTTTGATTCCTAGCTTGCTCTTGCTCTGAACAAGTAAACTGGAGATTATTTGAATTAAATGGAAACAGGGTTTGTGTGGTTTTTGTACTTCATTTGGGATTGGGGAGTTAACACTGTTTAATTTATATTTGTATCCCCAGTGAACAAAATATATCCATTTTTGAAACAAACAAAAATTAAGCTATGCATCAAAAAACAATATCCAGGAGTAATTATTATTTTTTAATTTAAATTATAGATCTTATTTTCCTAGAGGCTTTGTGAGATCTTGCAACTATTATTCAGGATATTAAGACATGAAATACTAGATGTATCTGCTTCTCAATACTGGTTTTACAAATTGTCTGCTTATGAATGTGAAAACTGTAGGCTATGAATTACAAACTTATCTATTGCTATTCAGTTTCTGCAGCCCGGTATTGATGTGTGTTTTCACAAAGAATGGAATGTGGATCTGGTTTGTGCGTGCTTATCGTGAAGCAAACAATGAAATGGGATTATTTGCATATTATGCCATTCAAACTAGACGTTTACAAAGGTGTATAAGTCCTGTTGAAGGAATGACACTACAAAATAGACTGTTAACTTGGCACCTAAATGTTTAGGTTGTCAAACTCTTTGTAACACTGTGTCTTCTGTTATAATATTTTTGATTATGAATGTGCAGTTAGGAACTTTCATTCTATCCTCATTAACTTTAATGTTTTAGTACGCACAGTTACCATGTTGGGCATGTAGACAGGTTACAGATTTTTGAAGCAGTTTTAAGATATATTTCCTGTAACAGGACATTTCATTGTGATCTTAATTGTTGCCAGAACATATTATTTTCGGGTGTTTATTTTTTGTGTGTTTAAATAAGTTTGTCTTCCAGGTAGAATATGTGACAAATGACAAACTGTTACATACTTATTTACCCCTGAGATCTATCCTAGTCATCAAAGCCTGCACCTGTTAGGAGATGCGGCAGAGGACAAGATTTAGGTTGCAGCCCATGCCGGGGCTGTTTTAGCTGTAATGTTCTGTGTTGTATTTCATTGATTGCATGGATGCTTCCTTTAGTGCTTTGAAAAATAAGTTCTCTTCATATTAATGAATTTATTGCCATCTTACGATTAATGAGTGTTTCTGTGGAGTTGGAAATGTAATTTGAGTGTATCTTTTGCTGCAGGCTGTAGCTCAAGTGTCTAAATCCAGAGACTGCAGAATCCTCTAAAATCTGCTTGTGTTAAACAGTAACACATTTTCTCCATATAGTATGGCTTCATAATTTCTCTCAGACTTTAGCACAGAAAATAGTAAGATTTTTTTTATTTTATTTTTTTTTATGTCTGGACATGGTGTTTATCTCTAAACTAATGGCTCAAAGGGAGGTTAAGTAGAGGGGTGATCCCAAAGGAACTGGTGTTTTCTAAGTAGCAAGTTTTAGTTTTTATTAAGCAATTCATTAGAGATTAAGAATTATTGTTTCCCTCTTACTACCTCAACACTACCCTTACCTCTACCCCCCCCCCCCAAAAAAAAAAATCAAGCCGGGCAGTGGTGTCACATTTCTTTAATCTCAGTACTTGGGAGACAGGCAGGCAGATCTCTATGAATTTGAGGCCAACCTGGTGTACAAAGCAAGTTCCAGGACAGCCAGAGCTACACAAGAGAAACCCTGTCTCACTCCCCAACCCCCAAAAGAAATACTGTAACTGATGTTCAAGTATTAGGCAAAGAAACCACACAGGCAGGAGAAGTTGCACAGGAAGGTGGTTTGTCCCTTGAGATCTGAGATGATTTTGTAAGTCTGGAATTGTGTTTTCCCATAGATGATGAGTGTTTCTGTTCACAGCTCAGGGATTTGTTGTCCTCTGTAAAGGTGTCCTCACTGCTGCCCCCTAGTGTCAGCAGTGCCTCTGTAACAGAGTCAGCCATGAGCCACTGAGAGGTCCTAAAACCTTGGGAAGAAAAATTTCAATTCTCCAGGAAGCATACTGAACTTCTCAGAAGGAGCCAGTGGCAAATGGGCCTTTAGTAAATGATGGCCCTGACTTAGGGAGGATAAGTCTGAAGCTGACTCAGCTCCTGGAACAGCTAGCTGGAGGAGATAACAAAGCCAGAACTGAGCTGGTTTCCAAAACTCTTCGAGGTATCACCGTATATAATGAAACTAATTTAGCAACCAATCAAAATTGTACTAAGTCACTACTTTGCTCCTACTAATCACATTAGAGGTTACCTAACCCTTCTGGAAAATTTCCCTAGCCCTGCTTAAAGGATGTCTCTGAGCCCCTTGTGCTGTTGCCATTTTGATGAATGGTTGACTTTTGCATGTTGGTAATTGCTGCAGAGTAAAAGGTCTTTGCCTTTGCATATTATTTGAGTCTGGGGTCTTCCCTCAGCGGTTCTTGGACCCTAACATCAGATGGTATAGAAGAGCTGAATCGAATGTGCACTCTACTTCTCTGAGGGGTGAGACCACGGCACTCACAATTCCAAGACTGATCAGAATTGAGTTTGATGAGGTTAGCCATCTTGGAGAGTCTTACTTGGTCTTAAATACATATTTATAGTTTAGATATTTGGATGAGGAGAGAATTATAGGATTTCCAAAAAACTATTTGAACTATCCAAAACTCCTTTTTATTTAAAACAAGTGAGCAAATAAAAGTTTGTTAGGAATCATGAGCTGTTTTTAATCAAGAATTATTTTCAGGTAAGAGGTTTAAGGTACTTGATATAATCAAGCACTAGCAGTTCTTTGCCCTTTTTTTTAAAAAAAAAATATTTATTTATTTATTTATTTATTTATTTATTTTTACACTTTATGCTGTGTCCTATTTTCTATAACTATTTGACAGAACATGTTAGTGTTCATTAAATCATATTCAGTATGGAGAACTTTCAGTGATTTTTTTTTTGTTGTTGTTGTTTGTTTTGTTTTAGACTTTTCCAAGGTATGGGGTACATGTATTTAAAGAAAACATCTTTAAGCCATAACGTTCTAAAGGGAACGTGTGTATGCAAGGGAAAGCCACAGGGCCAGCGATACTCACTGAACTTGAAACGGCATATGCAGATTTCTGTGGCAAGTCTCCTTTAGATGGCCTGAGCAATTCTCAAACTTCTCATCTCTCAAACCTTATCAGTTCCTAAAGGTCTGCTTGGAAACTCCCAGCACTAATGGGCGAAGTTGCCTTTCCTCAGCTGCTCAGAACAGCTGGTCCTGAAACCCTGACCTTTTAGTTTAATAACAGTTGTAGTTGAGAAAATGTTCAGATCCAGAGAGTTGGAGAAGTTTCCAGAAAGAGCATTTTAAATAGCGGGCTCTGAGTGCTGTATCTTTTTCTCCTGGGCGCTTGGATCTGACCTATCAGAAGAAATACATTGTTGCTTTCTGTATTCTATTGATTTAAAAACAAATAACATGAAGCTTAGGTTTGCTCAGGAGCCATTACCACACTGCTCATTTTCTGCCTGTGCTTTGATCTGCTACTGTAGATTTTAAATTCTTTGTGCTAGGTCATGAGTTATCTTTTGTCATTTTAAAATCTGGATGCTAGCTTAGGTAATTACTTTTCCTGTTGTGACCTTGAGACCAAAAGTTACAATTTTTTTCCTCCCATTTCTTGGAAATAGTTAGGGCATTATATAGCCGTGTTTTGTTCCTTTTACCTACCAGAAGGGCTGTTACCCAGCCCATCATTTGGGCATGCCTTCTAGAGCTTTTTTGCCCTCCCTCTTTCTTTCTTTCTTTCTTTCTTTCTTTCTTTCTTTCTTTCTTCCTTTCTTTCTTCTCTCTCTCTCTCCCTCCCTTCCTCCCTCCCTCTTTTTCTCTCTCTCTACTTATTCCTTTCTCTCTCTCTGTCTCTCTCTTTCTTTCTTCTGCTGGTACTTTCCTGTTTGCATTTCCCCGACCCTTTGTGGCATGCCTATTTTATGCTACCTTTAATCCATTTGCTCTTGCTTCTAGCCTTACCACAGGCTTAGGGGTGGACTAGGACAGGCAGAGAGTATTGGAAAAGAAATAGCCTCCCTCCAGTCTGCATTCCCTCCCCTCTCCACAGCACTGTGCCTGCAGTCTTACCTGCATGGCCTTGTTGTCATCCACCCACCTGGTCACCATTTGGTAATACCATTTCCTCTTTGTCCCAGGTGATCACATTACTGCTTGCTTGGGCCTTTTCCTGGTAGGAAGCTCCAGTGTCACAGATAGGAAATGAGCTACCAGGATGTGTCATTGCACTAAGTGAAAGGAGCCAGATGCAGAAAGACATGCTGCATGCTCTAATAAGACTCCCTTACTATGGAACCTGAGAAGTTGGGCCCACAGATGCAGAGAGAAAGCATCTGTGGCATGGAGAGCAGGGCGATGCTGGATGTAGGTTGCTGACTTTTAGCTCTGGGTGAGGAAGCTCTGGACAGACAGAATATGCAGCATGGTGACTTTATTTTACGTATTTTATTTTGTACTTAAGATTTGATAAGACCCAACAATATACCCACGATAAACTGGTGGCAAATGCATCAATGTGACTATAGCAGTCATTACATAATTTGTATGATATTAAATAATCACACTGAGTATATACTTTTTTTTTTTTTTGCCTATTAGACCCCAATAATTTAGAAAAATATCCTAAAAAACCAAAAAGACATGAGCCTTTTCTCAGCTTACATGGAAAACTGATCTCAGTGACTCATATTTAGGCATAACCTACTGAGGTCTTCCAGAGTCCTAGTTTTATTTGACCAGTTAAGTGAGTATTGATAGAGAATCCTAGTGAATCTTACCTGAGAAAAAGTGTTCTACTGTGATTTGAACTCAGTCGTGGCTGCAGATTGACATCCTGTCTGCCAGGTCTTACCCTGGTCTGCCAGACTTCAGGATAGGTTTTGATCAGGTAGTACTAATTATGTGTGTTTCTAGTGGAGCCATGTCCAACCTGAGGGGATTGTCTCACACTGAGAGCTTTTCTGAGAAGTTGGCCATGTTGATACCCTGAATGGTGCATAGTTTAGAGCTGCAGGTCTGCCAGGTTCGTCCACAAGTCTTGTAATTGGATGAGGAAGTCAAAAGTGAGAGATTAATTATTTGCTTATCCAAAGTCTAGCTTATAGAAAAATAGACTTAATCAGACTCCCTTTTGGAGCTATTGCTGCTTGCAGTTTCTCTGTCGTTACTTTTATTATTTAAAAACCGTAAGAAAAACACAACCTTAAGATTTACCTGGATGCAAGAGTCACTGTGTGTTGTAACACAAGTTTCTGGTTTGCGTGTGACTTTTGACGTTTTCAAAATCAAGGCTGTCTTTTTCATGGCATCACTCCAAGAGAGGGAGAACCAGAACAGAAACAGCCTAGCATTGGGAAGACCCTTAGAGAGCAACCTCACAAGGAAGCTGCTGCATGGGCCCCTCGCTTCTCCGGCATGTGGGGTTAGCCTGCACTAACATGGTTAGCCTGTTCCCTGTCCGTGTCCATGTTTTATATTACGTACTCCTTACTGGGATTATTTATCAGTTAAAGTGAGCAGTTCAATTGTTTTTAGTTTATTTATAGAATTGTGTGCAACCGTCACGTATTATAGTTTAGAACAATTTCAGTCTTACAAAGTAATTCACCAGGATTGTGAATTTGAGACCAGCTTGGCCATCATAGTAATGATCCATTTTTTAAAAACCCAAGAGGAACTAGTATACACCACTCCACCCCAAACATATAAACAAACCAAACCAACAACCAACCAACCAACCAACCAACCAAATGGACAAAAGACACCAAAAGGTGCATGTGTACACACATCCACACGTATCACCATTACCAAGAGCAGTGGAAGATAACCTGCTGTCTTTCTCATCCCCCACTTTCTCCATCCAGGCAGCCACCACTCAGCGTACTAGCATTCCTGGGCATACTGAAGCGTGAAGCATACAGTCTGTAACAATATCTAACCTTTTGTCCCTGAGTTCCTTCCCATACATCTTTGTTGTAGCATGTACCAGGACTTCATTCCTTTTTTATATAATTACATGAATGGATGTGCAATATTTTGGTTACCTGTTTATTAGCTGATATGCATTTAGATTGTCTCCCCTTGGGCTATTATAAATAATTACATTACACATTTTTATAAACAAGTTTTTGTAAGAGCAAATACTTTCAGTTCTCTGGAGCATATGCAGTACCTGAGAGCTCAACTCTTGGATCACATTTAGGATTTTGGAAAACTGCCAACTTGTTTATCCTGGCAGAGGTGTCATTTGCACTCCCTAGTGATGCCATTTATGTCCCCACCAGTAATGTATGAGGGTTGGGTTTCTCTCTTCACTACTTCTCACTCTTTGCCTTTTGATTGCAGCGAATCTGTGTATCATTATGTATCAACTGGCGTTTCATTGTGATTTTGGCTTGCATAGTCCCAATGACTGATGCTGAACAGTTTCCTGTATGCTTTTGCCTTTTGCTTATCTTCTTTTAAACAATGCCTATTTATATTCTTTATTGCTTTTATTGGTATTATATTTTCTCATTTGGATACGAGCTATTTATATATTATAGTCTCTAGCTACAAGTCTCCAAGCTCTCATTGGCTAAGCCCCCACTCTCATTCTGTGACTCCTGTTTCCATCCCTTGATGATGTTCTTTGATGCTGTCATTGCTTCCATACAGTCTATAACTGAGGGAAAACAGCCTTCAAACCTTTTATGTACCGTCACGGATGGTTATTGCTTAGGGTCAGTTCCATACTTTAAAAAAGGTTTTTTGTCCCACATTGTAAGTAAGTTTTTGCATATGTCCGAGATAAGGTGCATATTTCTCATGTCTGGGTCACCAAATAATGTATACGGATTGTCTGGCCTTCCAGCTAAGAAGTGGAACTATTAGGAATGACATTAGGTCCGCTGTTTTTTTAAAATCCTCCCAATGGTTCTGGTGCTTTCTGCTAATAATTTTAGTTAGTAGTTTTCTAATGAGGAAGAGATGGTTTTTACTTATTTCTTATAGAAAGCTCTTACAGTAGTCTGTAAAACGTGTCCATTATTTAGCTGTAACAATCTTTACAAGACATATTGTATACAGTCTTTTAATTGGAAAGGCCAGATGTTGCCAGTGTAGTCTCCAGGTACTTAGGAAGCTCCAGCTGTGTGCTCAGTACTGTTCCGTGTTTCTCTCCAGGTGTTGGCACTTGATTTGAATGACACATCCCAGAAAATATGGTTTCTAAATACCTGTTAATCATAAATACCCTTTTCATAAATTATGGAAAAATAAATATAAATACAAATATTCCATGCTCTGTAATAAATATTTGTGTTAATTATTTAATTATTGAATTGAGAAGCTTTTAGCATCACTTTCATCCCTAAAGTACTTGACGGTCTGACCTCCTTTTACAGATATTGTCAGACTTTCATGTTAGGACATCATTTTAAAGGCCTTCACTTAATGGCTTAGACCCCACTTAAGCAGTAAGCAGGTCCTTGAGTTTATTATAAATTTTGGCAGGTGTGGAAATTTCTAAGTCACCAGGGGACTCTTGATTCAATTATTCTTAAAGTATACTAATTGGCCCTTTCTACAGTGCTCAGGGAATTCCAAGGAGGCACTGACCACCTGGTAAAATTTTGCCCATTGAGATGCAGCTTAGCCATCTCTTCTTGTTTTTGTTTTAGCAAGCTACTGGCTTTATCTCCTTCTACTTTTGTGTTAATTGTAGTTTCTGATGAAGAATTGAAAAGAAGAGTAGCTGAGGAGCTGGCACTGGAGCAAGCCAAAACGGAGTCCGAACACCAGAGACGGTGAGTCCCACAGAACTTCAGAAGATTGGCCTGGTCTTGTGATGTGCAGCATGCTCAAGGAGGACTTAGTTTATTTTATGTAGACGAATGCCTTGCTTGCATGTAGGTCTATGCACTTTCTGTGTTCCTGGTACCTGTAGAGGTCACAACAGAGCATTGGATTCTCTGGAACTGAAAGTAGAGACAGTTGTGAGTCACCTTGTGGGTCCTCTGCAAGAACAGCAAATGCTCTTAACTGGTGATTTAAAACAAAACAACAACAAAAACAATAATAGCAAAATTACTTGTCTTTGTATGACAGAACTCTAAATATGCTGAACATGGACACTTGGCTCTTTTGCTTTGGAATTGTGGTTGGTAGAGCCCTGAATTGTTCATGTCTTTAAAGAATTATTGTTGTATGAGCTTTGTGTTTTCAACATATGGAAATTAGTTTCTGAGGATTCCTTAGGAATATCTAAATCTCTAAACAAATATGTTTAAAATTGAAAATTCAATTGCCCATTACTCTATATTAAAATGCTATATAGGTAGTGATGAATATCATAGGTCTGTAACAATATCTAACCTTTTGTCCCTGAGTTCCTTCCCATACATCTTTGTTGTAGCATGTACACATATGTCACACATAAGGCTTGAATTAACAAATATAACTAATTAGTAATGTACCAACTTAAACAATTGAGATGTCATAGAAATTTGCATAGTTAAAAATGAAAGTTCTCTATAATTCTGACTTGAAGAAATAACCACTTTTTCATATTTTATTCTAGACTTTTTATATGTAAATACTCCCATTTTGTTGTTGCCATTATTAACACTATAAAAAAATACTAGGTAAATACCTCATTGAAGTAATAGAGTTACAACCTGGAAGCAGTTCAGTGTCATCCTGGGGGAAGTGAAGCATGAGTCATGTACAGGCCTTCAGTGGGACAGTGGACAGTCATGTAGATCCATGCGTGCTTTTCAGATAGTTTGCAAGAGTCATAGACTGGTGGGAGCTGGGGGAGAAGCAGTGTGTAAAAACCACAGATAATACATATACATGCATTTATTTTGAGAAAGTGTTACATTTTAAAGATCTAAAGTGTGTACGTAGAAGTGTGTGACTACGTTTTAACCAGAGTCAGGCCCTTTGCTTCCTACCTGTGTAGATTCTGGAAGCTACACAGAGCATAGACACTGCTGTCATGTGGTCACGTGGTATCTTTCCACTGCGAGTAGTAGTAGGTACATGCCTATGTGGAGCAGGAGCTTAGAATCTATTTGTAATTCATTTGACAAGGTAGTGGAAGGAAGCTTTGGCTTGGATTCGAGTCTTCATTGGCCATAGGAACTTCAACATATGATCTAAATTTTTTTGTCCTTCATTCCCCAGCTGATGAGTTTGAATTCACAGGGTATCCATACAACATACAGAAAAAGAATATAATCTGTTGATTACATCCGTCATTTGTTAAGGAAGTAGATAAAGCGTTATCACTTAAAAAATTGAGATATAATTAACACTTCCAGAAAAATGTGAGTGTGTCTTTATAGTGATTTTCTGTGAAACACTTTATAATTATTTAATTACTTTAGGTTTATGGAGTGTATATAATTAGTGAAGTTTAAATATTAAAACAATCCACATCAGTTTCATTAAGAAGTAAAAGCAGCATGTTATGGTAGCATTTTTTTTTTTTTTTTTTATGTCTTGAAATTACATTTTCTTTAATTAAATTTTATTTTCTTAAGAATTTGGGGGGGTCAAATTCATGTTTACTTTGCTAACTGTATTTCAGGAGTTCTTTATTACCACATGATGCAGGCTTTTTCTTTGTAATTCACCATGATAGTATACGTGCCTGTCCCTTCATGATTTGACTCCCATGTGCTCTGCTCTGTCCATGAAAGGGAAAGGGCTGATGAGATGGACGAACAGGAGCAAGAGCCTCCTTTATACCTCAGGTGGGATAGGCTTGGCACCTCGCTGTAACCTGGACAAATGACTGTTGGTAAGGGGTTTATTTTCTGTCACCTTTTCAGAGAGCAGAGGGTAGAGCAGCTGTTACATTATTATTTTTTCTTTAAAAAAATGTTTTGTTTGAAGCTTTCTTCATAACAACCCCCCAGCTGTCAAATCTTGACAAAAAAATGTGTATTCTAAATGACACTTGGACAAATCAACAGCTTTTTCTACCTTCCTACTTTTTTTTTCTTCACCAGAGAAGAAACTTTAGCACAAACATTAAGAACATTTTCCGTTCAGTCTTCTAAAGGGAGTGTCTTGGGGTGACAGTGCATTTCTGCATTGGCGTGTCTTTGCCTAAATTTGAATAAAAACTTGTCGTAAGCATTTCTTCAGAGTGGTTCTTCATGCTCTTACATTGTCACCTGCACAAGTCCTGCTGGCCGAGTTTTTTCTTTTCTCTCAAATGCACACAGAGCTGTCTACCAGTTCTCCATCGTATGAGATCTAAACAAAGATACATAGACAAGTAAATTTCAAATACATATGTTTGAGGACATTGAAATTAATTTCCACAGTGATATTTTTCTTTATAGAATTATTGTTATAACTCCACATACTAGTTGCTAATTGATGCAAAGTATTGAACGTTCTAATGACATGTCCACTGCGTAATGTTCATCATTACACAGTGCCCTGCTGTCTTTTCAAGTGTTCCCTCTTTCTGTGAGGTGAAAATGGTCAACTTTTTTTTTTTTAAGTGTAACCATTTTCTTGAGCAAATTTTAAAGCTCATTCAAAACCAGAGACAAATACAGGAATACCCAGTTGTATCTGTACTCTGTCATCAAAACCAGAGACAAATATGGGAATACCCAGTTGTATCTGTGCTCTGTCAGGTGCTAAGTGGTGAGGAGAAGCAGGAAAGATTTAACAACTTTGCAGCTGAATTGTCTTCTGTCAGGGCAGCTTAACTCAGGACCTTATTTCAGGGAGATTTCTTTGGACCAAAAGATCAAATCTTAACTGTGGTTAACTTAGGAAGCCTGATAGTTCAAAAAAGGAGACAGAAGAACCATTAGCTAGGGAAAATTGGAACTGGCTAAGACTGCAGGAGAAAGGAAACCATTTTTCAGCAGGAGATACAGACGAGGGCCCCTGAAAGGGAAGTGGGTGGTAGAGTCTCCTTGAATTGAAGATGCCATTGATTTCAAGATATACCACTGAGAAAAGAAAATGGCTGCAAATTATGATACAATGTTTCATCTCTTAGAGTTTTTTATTAAAATAACCCATTAAGACTAATTTTGAAAAAAAAAAAAATGCTGCCCGTGTATTCATAAGCAAAATACACTGGTTAAGGTGGTGGTTCTCAACTGGGGGAGTTTTGGTCTCCAGGGGACATTTAACAGTATTTAGAGACATTTTTGGCTGTCACACTTGTCAAATCTTATCTAGTAGATGACACCTCAGATGCTGCTAAAGATCATGTAATTCATAAGACAGGCTCTTTACTACCTTCTGTCCCCAACACAGAGCGGTGCCTGCCTAAAATGCCAGTTGTGCCAACAGGGAGGGTTCAAGCCTCTTTCAGGCCTTTGCACACTGGGCTTCACTCATTGATTCATTTTTAGATGCTCAGTTGTGATGTCCTGGTTTCCCCACATAGTATCATCTTTGGCATCCTCAAAACCTTGGCAGCATGGCGTTCCTTAAAGGATTGCTCCACTGCCACTTCTGGAAGTTTTCCAAGCTGCTGACAACACTTCTGTACATTTAGATGCTCAGTGCAGGCTATGACACCCAAGGCAGGACTCCCTCTCTGCAGTCAGGGAGTACTTTAGGCATGTGAAAGTGTGGAAAATATGTGTTGGTAAAATCAGTCCATCTGCATGCCAGACCATGAGATCCATCAGATTATATGGCACCTTGGCAGGCTTGTCCTGCCATCCTCCCAGAGCAGATGCCCTTTCTCTGCTGTTCTGACTAGTCATGGCACACACATTTAGACAAAATCATGTGAGCCCAAGAGATTTCTTCTAGCCATTCAGAATTAACCCCTCTTCTTTTAGGTCCTGTCCCTTTATGTGGCTTTATGCTGACTTCCCTCATGAGACATTTCTTGTTAGTGCGGTAGTGACGGCAGAGTTGAGCACAAGTTTTACAGCAACCTGTGTTATATTCTAATTCAAAACCATAAACAACCACCCACATCTGTACACGGCCTTCCCATTCTCGGCACTGTGGATCTGTGGGGCACTGGGGTGGTTTTCTGATCATTCTCCCAAATTACAGATTATGAGCCTCCATGATTAAATTCTTTTGTCTAATTTGGAATCATGCATTTGCTCATTAAAACATCTATTAAATGGAACCGTCATTTGGTCTGCTGCTGAGAGTCCAGAGGAGCCAGCCTGTTTTTACTGCGACAGTCTGTTGTGTATGTAGGCTGAAGTTGACCAACTGCTTTTGCAGCTACAGGAGGCCAGTGCCACAAGGATACAGTACACTATGCTACAGTTTGAACATAGTCTTTTAAACATATGATTTACTTCTCCCCTTGTTCTGCCTCCAAAAGCCAATCTCTGACAGCAAGAAAAATATGACTACTTCTGACCTTTGACCCTTGACATTCGAATTTTACTTCTTTACCTATAAAAGCAAGTGAGAGTGTTTTAGTTTTAATAACCTTTCTTTAGGAAATCAAGAAGGAAAAAGGAGTAGCCATCCAGTTGTGTAGCTAGCTGTCTGTCAGCTGAGAGAGTTCCTGCCTGTTATTTTTAAATAGATATCAGTTGAGATTTGTCCTCAGTTTTAGTAATTTGAAAAATTATTTTAGATCCATTGAGTCTTAATTTAGTTAAATAAATTAATCATAAATTTTATCAGCTGTCTTCTTGAAAGCATAGCATAGTTAACTTATTTTTTTCATTGATAGTGGTATGGATGCCAGAAATAGGATTTAAAACATTATTGTATCTTTTAGTTCATTGTGATAGTGAAACTCATGGTAATATTACCTTCTGTCTAAGTCCATTTTGTTAAATATGCTTTTGACTTTATTATTAGATACATTTAGCCTTTGGAAGAAATATATGGAGGACGGAAGATTTGGCTAGACAATTTTGTGTGTTATGGCCATGTTTAGGCTATGTAAGTAGTCATGTACCGAAGTGCTGTGTCTCTAACCTAGGAAATGCTCACAGATGTTTTCAATCGAATGACTCACCAGGCCTGGAAAACACTGACTACAACTGTCTGTCTGGAAGAGACGGTGCCAGGGCTTTCGTATGGTTTGTCCCCCAAGTGTTCCTGTGTTGGAGACTTGGCTTTTGATGTTGTAAGGTGGGAGGTGATAGAGGCTTTGAGAGGGACCTAGAAAAATATATGTGCATAGGGTGGGGACAGCAGGGAGGAACCCCTCTCACCCTTCAGAATGACTAAGATAGTCTTGTGGGACTGCTGGTGGCTTGCAGGAGTGAGCTGCCATGAAGACAAGCCAGGCCAGGCTGCGCTCTGACCACACTGCTTCATGTATGTTCTTTCTGAGATGCTGTCAGCTTTAGTAGGGTGAAGTTAAATTGGGGGCTGTGGCCTTGAATCTCCAGAACTATGAGCCAACATAGCATCTTTTCTTATAAAGTGGGCTTGCCTCAGATTTTTTTATATTAGTGAAAAGTTTCTAATATTAATGCATGTGGTTGAGTATTGCATGCTTAGATTTTATATTCAAATAAAATGAAAATTAAATTGTATCTTTATAATTTGACATTACCCAATGATTACAAATTTTTATTTTAATTTAGTGTAATATTCATACTCTTTCTATCATACACAAGTTGTAAGATTGTGCTGTGTCCCCTGCATCTGGCCACTTTGAAGATGTGGACGGCTTGTTTGAGGAGCAGACATGGAGCCCCCTGTGTGCACAGTGACAGATCCTCCTGGGCATAGGAGCTGCTCCTGTAGATCATTGCTCTTGTCAGTCTCACCCTTACCTGGTTCTTCCCTCCCTGCACTGTTGTACTTTCATACTGACTCATTTCCATTCTGCGTCATGGACTTGAAGGATTCCCAAGGACTGCTCTTGTTCTAGCTGTTGGGATCTGGGCCAGTTGCCACTGCCATCTTTTCTCTTCAGCGACACTTGTTTTTTAACAGACTGCTACCTTTCCACAGTGACAGACGGGTAGATAGTCCACTCTTGAGCCTTACGCATACCTCTTCATTCTGTCCAAACTTGCTTTCTCTTCTGTTGCTCCTCTGCTGCTGAGGAATCCTGCTCGGAATCCCATTTCAGAAGCTGTTTTCACATGGCAAGAATCTCGAAGCTGGAAAACCGAAGCCAATCAAGCATGCCATCACAATCTGTAACTTTTCTACTTGTAATTGCAGCCGTGATGTTCAACCACGTATTATTCAGATGTTTCTCTTGACAGTAATTACAGCATTTTTTCTCATGTAGTATAGTGCTTGAAGTAATTTTTGCTGAAACTGGTTTCTCTGTGGAAGTGTCTGGGAAATCATCTCTCTGTGTTCTATTGTTGTTCATGTTGAAGCTTCTCCATTATCTGGAACAGTCCAGGTTTTCCTTTTTTGGGTGAGAGGAGTAATAAGGTACTCTATTTCTTACTCACCTCTTACTCTGTTAATGCTTATCCAAAGCGTTGTTACTTTTATCAAAATAAGTGGCTGAGATGGTGCAGCAGAGCCAGGTGAGAACTGGACTTCGTACAGCTTACTCAGTCCATTGCTGAGGTGATGGTAGCCCATTGTTTCTTGTCATTATTTAAAAACATACTCAGAGGAAATCCAGTGTGCAGGCCGATGCAGGATGCTAGTGGGTGAGCTCTGTCTATTCTTTTCCCTCGCTCAGTTCTTCCTTCTTCAGAATGGGGTTTCTTCATCTTTGCAGGCCTCATGCTACCCTGGTGCTTGTTCAGGGAACACATTTACAGTATGACGAACATATATGTTCCTATCCAAAGAGCATTTGCTGGTAGACTCATTCCTCTTTAGTTTTAGAAGGTGGTTGAGCTGTGGCCTCATGTCTGTTTTTTTTAAGTCTAGAAGTCCATCTTTGAAGGCGGTAGTCCACGTAAGCCCGACCTAGCCTTGTTGATTGATCTCAGTTCTCGGCCATCTGCTGGGCCTGCTGGTGATACTGGGTTAGAAGTGTCAAAAAGTTTGACATCTTTGGCTGTCTACTCTGCAAAGATGTTCAGAGCGGGCCACCACTTCCACCTTTTCTCTCCTGATCTCTTTTTGTGAGCTGAGCTCTGAATTGAAAAGGAGTTCAGGTGACATAGCTGTAAGTCACATGCCAGTTTCATCTTACCTTAGGCTTATATTTCTAAACACTGGCTTTTTTTTTTGTTCCTATTTAAGTAGTGTCTGCTTCCCTCATCTCATCCCTATCCAGACCCCTCACTATGCTGGTCTGTGTCGATTCCTTTAGTAAGGGTGGCAATTTGAGTTTCTTGTTAGGTCTTTAACTTAATATTGTGACTGTTTTCTAAATAGCATAGTGGAGAATGTGCTGAAGGAGCCAGTCCCCTGCTTTGTGAGCTTAATAGATCAGGATGTACTTCTGGTCAGTGAGGTGCTCACATATGCCCAGTAGTGTGCTGTGTGTGGAGCAACTCATGTGCCTGTATGAAAGGGAGGGGCCACTTCTCCCCTGGAGGCAGGACTGTGTGATGTTTATTTTCACCAGCAGTAGCCAAGCAGAAATCTTCTTACATTTATTTCTCCTTTATATTTATTCTTAGACTTTGCCCCTCCCCCCCCAAAAGACTCAGGAAACAGAGAATTAAGGAAAAGTCCCAATGGCTTGCTGTTTTGTGTTGGACCTGGGCTTATGGTGCTCATCTCTACTGTATGCTTGCCCTTCATGTCAAAACTGTCACAGCAAGTTCACAAACTTAGTTTTTTAATCACTTAGAAAGTTAGCTGCTGGGGCAATTTGCCTTTGAAATGAGAGTATTGAATCCCTCTGTCGAAGTATGCGTAGCTTTCACGAGAGCAATTTATTAGTTATACACTATTTACAGTTGCTTCCTTCTACATAAACTATCTAGAGCCCCCAGGCTTCAGCTATTTCATTTGGAGAGTTTTTCAATTTGCCTCATTAAAATGGTTTTAGTGTGATTTTAATGTCAAGTATAAAGTAGAAAATGAAAGTTAGCCATGTAAATATTTCAACTAACAAGTTAAAATCAGGTTCCAACATAAATTCTCAAAACATATCGTTTAGATTTTCAATAGCCTAGCTCCCGTTTTGTGAATGCTGATTCTATCAAAACAAAAGTCTCTTACAAACCAAGAATTAACATTTCATTGTCTCCCTGGTGGGGCTGATGGATTAAAACCAAACCACATCAAAACAGTACCAAAAAAAGTCACTGAAACCACCAATTTAATGTGAGAAATGTCTATTAATTAAAAAAACCATTATCTAACTGAGTTTTTGTGACTCTTTTATTATTTCTACAGAACCAAATTGCTTTGACTAAGAAAGGTCATTTCTCAAAGCACTGAAAACATAGATAATATTATTTTGCAGAAAAATTACCAAAGAAATAGGCTTCATCTTTACTCCCTGGGTCTTCTCCCATAAAACCACTCTTAAGTCTTATCCCAGGGATGATGTAGTCGTGTGTTTAAAGGAAACAAATGTGACTTTATATAACCAGCTCTTCTTCCTACTCAGTCTTTAGAGATCTCAAGTAGTCTTGAATTTGGATAATAAACACTATTTAAGAATAGATTGCCAGACAGGCATGGCAGTTGATACCTGCCTATATATAATCTTAGGACTGGAGGCATGAGGACTACAAATTTAAGGCTAGGTAGTACACAGTGAGACTGCATTCTGAACAAACAGGCAAGGAAGACCCTCACTAGTCATGTGGATTAGTACAGTTTGAGATACTGCTTATCCAAACACTTTGTATGCACCCGTTGATTGCTTTGTTCTTGTATCCCTGTAGTCTGCTTCCGACTTGCCGGTCTCCTCACTTTGTGGATGAAATGACTAAAGCATAGAGTTCACTCAGTCAATAGTCAAGTTGCTAGAAGGGTTAAGAGTTGGGCTCCAGCCCATCCTTACTCACTGAGCTGTACTGTAGATGCAGGGTTGGCTTCTGGTCCCACAGGGATGCTTCCTTTAGTGTTTCTGTTTGCATGTTCCACATGTTGGCTTCCTTTGAGGATGTTTTATACTGTGCAGCGTTTATGGTCAGCTCTGCTAATTATAGAGCTCAAGAACTAAGAGTTTTAATTGTAAAAGACTTGTAAAGAGGAGGACTTGTTCAGTGTTTTTGTTTTTTTTAATTCACATGACTATTTTGAAATGAAACTGTCAAAACACTGTCATAGTGGATAAAGATTAATATTTCTGTAGATTTTGTTGGAAATTGTGCCTTTCTTTATAAATATATCTGTCAACTGTACAATTTTGTTTTTATAGAATTAAGCCCTTATCCAAGTGAGTCTTTGTAACTTTAGGTTTGTCTTAGAGAGCTCTTTCTTCCAGCGATGAAAATATGAATAATGCTAGTATAACAGAAGCATTTTGGTTACTAATTATGCTTGATTCCTTTTTCCTGCTTTATGTCCTTGTATCTTCTTTCTAATTAACGCAGCCCGGAACCACGTGCCTTCTAGTACATGACAGTCTAACTCTCACCATTTTCATCCTGCCTGCTTCTCACTGTGTGGGGATTTTATTCTCTTTCCTCATGGGACTTTGAAGTTGCTACAGCAAATAGGGTTGTACAATTGAGCGGTCGAGGCTAGCCATGTTGCTTTTACACACACAACTACTCTTCATAAAGAACTGTCCCCAGGAGGGCAGCGTTAGTGCTCAGGGAGAAGTGCTGCTCTAAGGCATCGCCATTTGCCATTTCTTACCTTCACGGTCACTCTAGGGAGCTACTTTGCCCCGCTTCTCCTCTTCCCTCCCTTTTCCATCCTTCCCCTCCCACCCCCTTTCTTTTCTTCTCTCTCTCTGCAAAGTAGTTTTTAAAATGTAGTTTTAATCTTGTTTGTGTCTTTGATTAAAACATTTCTAATGGCTTTTTAATTAGCATCTGCCTCAAGTCCAAGCCCTTTCCTTTGGCATTTTGGCTCAGCCTGCCTTTATCCAGTGGCTTCTCTGCCCTCTCCGTGAACATCCCAGCCACGTCTGATGCCAGTCTTGTGTGTGCCCACAGCTCATGGCTCAGAATACTTGGATCCCATGTTTTGCATGGTGGGTTTCCTCTTACTATTCTCAACTGCACAGAGAGGCTTGAGCCGTCACTGTCTGAAGTAATCCGTCTCAGCGCTTGTCTTGCTGCCCTCCTCCTTAGGCATCCCCATCTTTTGCTTTATGTTTTTTTGCAGCACTGTGTCTGTTTATTGTATATGTGGGCAAAACTCCTCATCTGTCATTTGGTAGATACCAAAAAAATATTTGCTAAATTACAATGATAGTTTGCTGTGGCTAACTTTGCTGTTTCTTCTAAGCTGGCTGGCCAGCAAGCCGAGCTCTGGGCTTACAGACTGTGCATGGCTCTTATGTGGGTCCGTGGGATCTGAATTCAGGCCTTCATACTTGACAGCCATAGCAAGCACTTCATGCACAAGGCGTTTTCCAGCCTGTTTTGTTTCATTCTTTCGGAAAACACTTTATAAAGGCGAAAACCTAACCGAATGAGAATATCTTCCCCCTTCCCCCTTTTTGGCTTAAGTTTTGGCCCCAAGTCTATTCCAAACTCTGTAACTCTGTGTAAAACATACAGTGTATTATGTGCAAGACTGTATCAAAGCATGCTTTCTGCAAGGTTTTGAACCATCACAAGTTGGGGCAGTGTCAGGAACTCTCTTTTCTAGCTGGTCACATAGTTCTAATTTCTCCCTGTGGGCCAGCTCTCCTTTCAGCACTGTGGTCTTTCAGAGGAACTTTCGAGAGGAACTTGGGTTTGTATTGCAAATCTCTGCACTTTTGGCTGTGATGCTGAAGGTTTCTGCTGCAGTGGAAGATGGTGTCTCTCTTTGTTATCTTGCTCTCCTCAGCTTCGTTCGCTTCTGGAATCTGTCCCTCCAAGGCTCCAGGGAGGGCAGTGCCCACCCACCGTGGCCCTGTGTGACATGATGGCTGTGCTGTGTATGCTCCACGCCCTCCTGTGTCTGTCCCCAGCTCTCTTCCATTAAGTCCCTTGGTTATGTCTGTGGGAGGGAGCTGATTTGTTTGTTTGTTTGTTTCATTTCTCAGCAGCTTTTCACAGGAGTAACTCACACCCGGCAAACTCAGCCTTAGATAGCTTTCTGCAGACAGGAACAACAAATTCACCAGTCAGGGAACAAAGTGAAAGAAAAATGAAGAACAATATTAGAAAAGAACCCTTTGGGAAGCTGAACAAAAAATGTTATATTAAAATCAATACTGGGGCCTGACCTTTTGTGGTACTGTATATTTTAAAGCCTCCTATTGATTCTCTTTTAATAACATGTTTATTCTGCTTTACTGACACAAGCCTAGGGAGACTGTAAACGGGGAAGATCATATTCTTTATTATGGTGGTCGTTTCAGTTTCTCTCTGGCAGGTTTTGATGGTTCCATGGAGTTATCTGCATATATTTAACATATTCTGATTTTTGAAAGACTCAGAGGCTGTGAAGCACTTTTCCTTTTGTTAAAAGTCCCCTCAGCACTGCAGTGACAGATGTGTATATAACCCTCACTACCAACTAGGAATCTTTTTCCCCCCTTTTTTAAGGTTTTGCATGTATTTAAAAGTCTGAAATAACTCATTTTGCTTGAATTGAACCCCTATCCCCCAATCCATTGATAGTCTAATTTTCTCAGGCCTGGTTCATTTAGTGACAGTTGTATGCATAGAGAAAGCTGTCATTTTGTTTGTTTGTTTGTTTGGTTTTTTTCTCTCTGTAGCCCTGGATGTCTTGGAACTTAATCTGTGAACCAGGCTGTCATCGAACTCATAGAGATCAGTCTATGTTTACCTCCAGTGCTGGGATTAAAAGGGTGTACCATCACCACCTGGCAAGACAGCTGCCATTTACTGTATGTCTAGTGGCAAAATGTCAAAGGATGTGAAATCTCCATAGTTGGCCTTTGATCATTCACACTTGTTTTCATGGTGTGGAGTGATGCATGCTCTGCCTAGGAAGGTGGCCTCTCCAGGAGGTTAACCAGTCTTCCTTAGGTGGCAGTTTGTGCTCTTCCTCCTATGTTTTTTCCTATTAGAAAAACAAACAATCCAAACAATGGGAATTAATTTTCCTCCTTCATCATAATGATAGCTCTTCCACATACAGATACTAAGAGTCCCACCCAGCACAGCAGCAAGGACTCACACCTGGAGAGGTTCTTTGGCAAATGGCAAATTAAAGGGGACGGACATAGTCTGTGGAGCATCATATTAATAGGCTTAGAGAGAACAAGTATGCTTGGATCTGACTCCTAGATGTAATGCAACAGCCCTGTTTATGGCATGTCTGCTACAGGCTGAGAAACCAGATAGCAGTTTCAAGAAGGAGCAGTGGAGCAGAGGCCATTTAGAAAGTACAAGTAAATGAATCAAGAAGCGAAAGCTAACTCAAAAGGTTAGAATTCATGAATTATAACATGGAGTCCTGAAGAGGTTCAGCCATGTAGCAAGGAACCCCCTAGGAGATGCAGAGAGCAGCAGATCTCCCTATTCCCTCCAGCCCCTTTCATGGAGGACCCTAGCATCAGTAGCGGCCATTGTGTTCTTGTAGCCTTTCTTCCCACTGCCCAGCCTTAGGCATTGCTTCCTTAGTCCAGCTCTGCTTGCTAGGGTAACAAGAAGTAAGTATCCTAAAGGTTAAAGCTTAAATAAACCCAAGAGTTATAACTGTTCACTGTCAAGTCTAGAGGTCAGATTATCTGACTGCTGGATTGTGATGTGAGTTCAGATGGACACCAAGAACAAGAAGACAGTATCTAAAGACCCTGGAGGAGTTGGTGGGCTCTTCTGCAGTCTGCTTTTACATGCTCCCTTGTCCAGTCCTGTCATGAAGTCTTGATTGTGGCTCTGTCTGCACCCAATAATATCTGTAAATCATACTAAAAGTTATAGGGCACACCACGGCGATGAGTTCTTTTATCTAATTGCAGAAATAGTGCACACCATATAAAACATGTGAGAAACCCAGCTAAAGAAAATACAGATCTCTTGTAATGCTACTGTTCACACAAAAACTTGTATAAACCTTTGGCATGCAGGTCTCTGTGAACAGTGGGAAAGTCACTGAAGTTGTGTATTATCCCTCTTATGAGCGGATCTTAAGATAGATCATTAACGTGTTGTCAGCACACAACTGGGTGACACTTCACTTTTAGGTGTGTTCAGGCTTCTAAATAAGTGGCTTCTAGCGTTTCACTATTATAATTCATGCACAGTATATTACCATTAAATCTATACATACATCCAAGGAGACCTGTGTATAGCTGGCGAGAGACAGTAAATAGGTAACAGGTGTGACATCATATATGGCTGCTAAGTCTCCATTTGTGTCAGAGTGAGCTCAGTATTTTTAATATCACCTCAACAGATCTGGCCTGATGATCAACACCATGCATGCCTTATCTGCAAATGTGTGATTCTTCATATGAACAAGTGCCAGAGAAGAGATAAGTCAGCCTGAGAAGTTGTGAGCTCTGTGTAGCTGACACGGAGTTTACAGTGGAATGTTTTATTTGACTAGTCTTTCATCTTTTGAGGAATAACATGTTTGTCTTTTGCTCACTATAAAAATTAAAGCAAGCAGTATTTAGTATTTGAAATGACATGAATGGCTTGTAAAATGGGTGACTAAACTGAAGTCTTACATAGAGCTGAGGACATGTGAAAGCACTTGCAGCAAGTGTGAGAACAGGTTGGATCCTCTGTACCCATGAAACTCTGGACAGGAAGAGCAGTGTATCTGTTAGTCCATTGCTTATGAAGCTGAGATGGGCTTCCCCCAGAGCAAACTGGCTAAGCAGACTAGCCTGATGGTGAGCTCTGGGTTCAGCTGAGTGACCCTGCATCAAAAATAAGGTGTAGAGTGATCCAGAAAAACACTGATTTCAAATTTGGTTTTCACATGCATGTACACACATGAGCATGTACAGACACCTTCATATATGTACAGCTGTGTGAGATACGACTCTCACAAATGTATAGCTGTACATATTTGAATACTTATATATATCTCGTGTATACCATTCACATATTCATGAAAACAAAGTTACATAGTTCAGACTTTTTTCTGTTTTCCATATCTTAATTCTCTACACTGACCTGATTTTTAATTAGCATAGCATAGTTCTTTTAAGCAGTGTCTGTTGTATTTTCTGCTAAATAAAATAAATATTTTTACTGGACTTTGTTTGTTGTTGTTGTTGGAGTTCTGCTGTGCTGCCCAGGATTGCCTTAAGCTGCTAGGTTGTCTTTTGCCTTAGCACCCCCTAGTATCAGGGCTTATACACTCATGTCATGACCCCGTCATGGACTGTGGCTCACTCCAGACTAATAGCTGCTGCATACACTATCCTGTTCCTTGTCCGTGTTCATCCTGAAGTGAGGGTGAGCCTAGAGAGGCTGTGGCTTTCACCCTTAAACTGCAGAGATGCCCGGTGCAGCAGACAGAGAAGTGTGTTAGAGACTTTTCCCCATCCTTTTTACATTATCAAAACAAAACAATCCCTGGAGCAAATTCAACCCAGAACTGGGAATCAGAAGAGACATGGGTTCTAGACCTGTCCTCTCTACTTAATGACTGACCATTGGTGGACCAATTATTTAGCTTTATGTTCTCATTTAAAAAATGGAGCCAGGTATTAGGG
>JANHMN010000016.1:39708210-39749641 GCA_030674055.1 Rhabdomys pumilio | reverse complement strand
TATTTAGCTTTATGTTCTCATTTAAAAAATGGAGCCAGGTATTAGGGCACTACTTACTTCTTATAAAGTATTATATTCAAATTTCATTAGACATATACATTTAAATAAACCATTTTTAGTAGGGGAGAATAATGATTACTCTTACCATAACTAGTTTTACCAAAACTGTTACATACTCTCATTATTACATTTGCCAGGAGAAGTTAGATATGCATGTTAAAACTCACCCTTTTCAGTTTGCCTCATCATGGAGAACAGAGTTCATGTTCATGTTATACTTGGCCAAGATAAAAAGCCTTTATTCAAAAGTTTCCTTCTGTGCAGTGTCAGGTCCGTCCTTCGTCCCTCTCTCCAGGAAGCCCTACCGAGTGCTTAGGGAGCCACGGCTGACTTGTTTTGGTGTCTGAACTCCTGTCTTCATACTACGCAGCAAGGGAACTTCCATTGGGTCATCTCTTCAGCCCCAGGTTACATTGTTCTTATGGTTTTTTTTGTCCCTCCCCTCTCTTGGCCCAGGTTGAGAATCATATTACTTTTTCTAGTCACCTGTCCTTTTCAAATGGCACTGTTTTATGTCTTGTTCCTTGCTTAAAAAAATACCTACTTTTGAAATTATAATTACATCACTTACCCTTTTTCTTTTCTTTCTCTAAACCTTCTCATTTAGCCTGCCTTGCTCTCTTTCAAATTCATAGTTTCTGTTTTCATTAATTGTAGTTATATGCGTACATGTACATGTTTGGGAATCTTTCAGAATTCGTAGAATGGACCTTCTAATAGTTCCCATGATGATACCATCAGTTTTCTAAAAGGTCAGGTTAAACGACTTATAAAAATCATGTCGTATGTTCCTATTCAGTCTAGGGTAATGCTGTTCAGCCTGTGTTTATCTCAGCAGGCATATCTGTAGTAGTAAATAGGTGAGCTAGCAAGCTGTCAGTCAAACGGAGCAGATGACTTTAAGAGCAGGTGCTAAAGCATTAAACCTCAGCAGGGTGAGGACACAAGACTATGTGTCCCCTATGTAAATTTGAACCTGACAACTATAAATAGGGTGCAGAAAACAGTAAAACCTATCTTTACAGACTTATGGTGCCTTTTCACTGTCAAACACAAGGGACTGTGGCAGGATTCGCCTCAGTTTTTACAGTTTGAGTTTTACACGTCTCATAGGGAAAGCCTCAGTTGTGGTACTTGCTATTCCTAACTGTTTTTAAAATCTAGGCATTTGTCTTAACGTTCTCATGGGGATGACCTAAACTCAGAGAGGTTAATTTGCTATGGGAAGACCATTTTTAAAGCAAATAGGTCTCTAGTTATTTTAAGAGTATGTTTGCCAACTGTGCACTTTGTTAGCCCAGTGAACATGCGTCGTAAGGGAATTTTTAAGAATAGTAGGAATCTATTTGGTATTGGATAACCAGTTGGCGTGCTTTTCTCTGGGGAAGACTATTTTCTCACTGTCAGCATTCCTGAGCTGCTGTGGTTCTTTGAGTAGGGCTGAGGTCTCAGCATGTGTATTGCTGTCCTTACTCATCTTATGTTTAGGCAGTCATCCTGGGGAGACTTTATGAGTATAGCTTTTGACATTCATAGATAAATGAAAAACAAAGAGAGGCCTTAAGTTTGAAAGAGTACAAGGAGGTGTATGTATGGGAGAGTTCAGAGGAAAGAAAGGGAAGAGGGAAATGGTATAATTGTATTATAATTTCAAAAAACAAAATAAATAATTAAAAAAGATTAGTGGGATTTTTTTTTAAATGAATTTATTTCTTTATTTACATCCTGACTGCAGTTTCTCCTCCCAATCCTTCTCCTAATGGGAGTCTTTTGCAGAAGACTCCAGACTGTAGCTTGAAAGGAAACAGAATTGGGAAATGTGTCTGTTTAAACTATGCACCCATTCTGAGCTAAGTCTATGAAGTCAAGTAGAAATGAATTCGAAATTGAGCAGAGTTGAAGCTGTCATGATGTCTTTAAGTGAGTGGGCTTTGGTGGTGCCTAGCTTTCTTCCATTTGTCTGTGGAGAACACTCTTTGCTCATTGTATGCTCTACAAATGAAATTAGTTTTAGCACTAGGAAAGCCAAATTATCATGGATTTCTACAATTACAATCTTAAAAGATTCACCAAAACACAAGGGAAGGAATCACAGAGTCAAAACCAATGTCTTAGTGTTGGGGAGATCTGCTTTGTGTGCCAGCTCTGCATGTTAGTCCTGCAAGTCTTGAGTAGGTGACTCATTGCTGCCTCGGTTTCCTCAGGGAAAGAGCTTGTTTTCAAATGTAGGTTAAATAAGATAAGGTGATGTGTGTGACAGTCAGCCCACTCTCTGCCATGCAGAGTGCTGATTGTTACTGAGTCTTTTCTCTCTGACCTGAAGAACAGTTGGATGTGAGTGTGGAGGGGGTTACTAATTCTGAGATCACATAGTAGATTCCTTGCCCTGTGGGGCGGGGAAGGGCATGATAGTAACACCTGTCTTGAGGTTCTGTTCAAAGTTGTATTAAAGGTCGGCTGTACCGGCTTTACCTGATCCATTCATTCAGAGAATCGTCTCACAGTTGTACAGCTTGTGTATCTACTCTTTGCTTCTGCCCTTTCAGTTCCTAAGGTCTGTGGAGGTCTCTGTGGATAGAATGCTGTTCTGCAAGCTCAGTGAAGTTAGTTGATTTTCTTTGAGGAGCTGCCATTGTGTTTGACTGTTTATAATATGGCACTCTGAAGGAGATCCAGGTGGGTAGCAGAACTTGCCCTCTCTGCTCGTGTAGGTCCAGCTCTGAGATGAAGACAGTGCAGCATAGCACACAAGTAAGTAAGCTTGAGGATGAAATCCCAGTACTTCAGAGGTAGAGGCAGAAGGGTCAGCCAGTAGTTTAAGGTTTTCCTCAGCTACATAGTGAGTTGGAGGCTAGTTTGAGCTTCATGAGTCCCTGTCTGCATCATCTCTACCATATTTATGTGATAAGGTAAATAGAATGCAAGAGTTAAGCCTGTCAAAGAGCAAGCTAAATGGGGGGCTCTACAGAGATTTCTGGTGAACAAAATGCTGACTGAAGCTGTATGTTTTTTTTATTCTTCTGTTTTTACTGTTTTGAGAATTTCATATTTGAGTACTGTACTTATTATTTCTCTCCAATATCTCCTGTGTCTCCTTCATGGCCTATTTTCCTCTCTGTCTGTCTCTGTCTCTGTTTCTCTCTGTCTCTCTCTCTTTGTCTGTGTGTGTGTGTGTGTGTGTGTGTGTGTGTGTACGTACTTATGTAAAAACAACCTGCCAAGTCCTTTTAGTGTTGCTCCTATGCATACATTTTTAGTGCTAACACTTGGTGTTGGATAAGTTAGTAGGGGCTCATCCCTGGGAAGACTGATTTTCCTTCTCTCAGCAATCATTGCCTGTAGGTCCTCCTCCTTTGAGGAGGGGTGGTGAAGCCTTGTGAGATTTCCTGAATCATACTGTCCTATCAGCTGTGCTCATTGTTCAGGCCTTGTTTAGGTAGCTATAGTGTTGGGGTTTCATAGGGGCAGTTTCCTTTTCTTATGTAGAAGATAGAATCTTTCTGCAGATGCCCTGGTCTTACAGTTCTAAAAATCTTTCCTTCTCCTTTTTCTCCTGAGCCTTAGTGGTAGGGGTTATTTTGTAGATGTATCAATTGGGACTGAATTTCCCACGATCTGTTTTCTCTACATTTTGACCAATTGTGGCTTTCTGAAATGGTCTGTGTTGCTGCAAAAAGGAGCTTCTTTCATAAGGAGTGAGAGTTATACTGCCCTGTGGGTACAAATATTTAGAGTGCAGTTAGACCTTAGGCTGGTTTGGTAATGTGGCTGTAGTCCGTTTTCCTCTAGGTTCTATGACTTCACCAACTATGGGTGGTTGGGTAGCTTGTATAACACCTTCCAGTGTTATGAAAGTTAGTCCTCAGGGAGAAGGCCTCCAGGTCATGTCCATCTCTATTCCTCCATGTCCTGTGCTTGGAATGTATGGTATCTCCAGCAATAGGGATTCACCTTTAAATTCTGGGAGGCAGCCATTTGGGAGTCTCTTGACTACCCTGATCAACACTGTGAATGGAGGTTCTCATGCCTGGTACTGGGGTTTATTGGATGGTCTGTTGCACTTCAGAGTCATTACCACCTCAAGTGGCATAACTTTAAGTCTCTCTCTCTCCCCCCTCCCTCCTTTGTTCCCTCCCTTCTTCCCTTCCTTCCTCACTCTCTCTTCCTTGCCCCCCCCCCAGTGTAATTTTTGTTAGACGTAGAACACCCTGACTCCCTGTGGCTTTTTCAAACACCTCAGTGTCATCTGTCTTCCCTCCTTTCCTTTCCTGAAGTATTGGCTTCTCTCCCCTCCCCATTTAAAGGCCTCTCCAATTTTTCATTCTCCCTTCTTTGCAATTGTGTCTGGCCATTTTCCTTCCTAGAGACACTTTAACCCCTTCTTGGGATCCCATTTTTTTTTTTCCGGGTTCTGTGGTGATTCCTGGTTATATATTAACTTCTGAAGATTCCAAGCTAGGAACCACAAATAAGAGACAACACACGGCGTTTGTCTTTCTGGGTCTGCGTTACCTCACTCAGTACAGTATTTTCTGGTTCCATCCATGTACGTGTAACTTCATGATTTCATTTTTCTAAACCTTTAATAAAGATCTTGTGATCAGCAACTGTAATGGATGAGGTAAAAAGTGATGAGTGTTCCATGAAGTTTAGAAAGAAAGGTTTCTAACATATACCCAGGTTTCTGATTGACTTTCAGTCTTAGGTCATGTGCTGTTGGTACCTCAAGCTGTTATTAAGACATGCTTGAAGAACAGTATTCTGACTAAGTATAACTCAATGGATTTCAGAGTTATGGTATAAAAATATTTTAAAATTTGTAACAGTTTATTACATTGATCATATGTTGAAATGGCAATACAGTTTCTAAATTAGGCTAAAAGTACATTAGAAATGAATTTGAATAGATTCTTTTTATTTTTCTAATCTGCTTTTAGAAAATGGAAAATTGCATATGTAGTTTGCATTTTTTTCTATTAGTACTACCCTTATGTGTTGAACTTAAAATGCAAGCTAATTTCATAAAAATGCCACAGAAACAAAATGGCTTTTGTGCAGTACCTCTCTATTTCTTAGTGATAGCCATAGTTAATTTTCTGTGTCTTCCAGCCATTTTCCAAGTGTTTTGTTCTTCTGTAGTGTATGGTATAGAATCATCATAAAGGGTGCTAGACTTGAGAGCGATTTCAGGGGCTGGGGATTGCTTAGTGGATAAAGCATTCACCATGGAGGTGTGGGGACTAGAGTTTGATTCCCAGAACCCACATAAAGTCTGGGGCCCTGCTGGCCCTCTGTAACCCTAGCCCTCAGGGGGGGAGATGATGGGGGTAGGTGAGTGGGGATTGGGGGTGGAAAGGGAGAAGTGCTGGCCATGTAGCCTAATCACATAGGCGAGGTCTGGGTTCAGTGAGAGATCCTGCTGTAGGAAATAAAATGGAGAGGGATCAAGGAAGACACTCAACATGAACCTTGGATCACCACATGCCTGCATCTCCATGTGCACCATACACATGTGCACACACATACACAGAGAGAAAAGAAAGATTTTGGCTTGGGGAGGATAAAATGTACTATATAAATACTTATGCTTATCTTGTCTGTTGATCATACTTGAACAGTCCATTTACTGAATCTGTGTATCGACAGAGGCACCACCGACCCAGTGTGAACCTCCAGCCTGGAGCTTGGGAGGCATTGATTAGTTCCAGTGGGCTTGTGCACTAACTAGTTTCTTCAGTGATAACAGTGAATTACACTGAATATGGTGCTAATTAACATCTCATACATGATCAACACTTTTGTCAAAAAATGTTTTAAGTTTTTACAACATAAAGTTTGAAGTACTTTTTTTGTCTGTTTTGTTTGTTTGTTTGTTTGTTTGGTTGGTTTTTCGAGACAGGGTTTCTCTGTTTAGTCCTGACTGTCCTGGAACTCACTCTGTAGACCAGGCTGGCCTTGAACCCAGAAATCCACCTGCCTCTGCCTCCCAAGTGCTGGGATTAAAGGCGTGCGCCACCACTGCCCGGCTTTTTGTCTGTATTTTGACCAATATTGATATAATTGCAGATCTGGTTAAAGTGAAATAGACTGAATTTAACTAACAGTACTGATACTGTCATGATCTAAAGGAAGGAATGACTGCACTTGTGGCGAGGTCAGTTTCTTTTAGTAGACTAGTCTGTACTCTATCCTAAGTGTGGTAAGACTGAGTAGTGGGGCAGCATCTCCCACAGCTCGACTCTTTCTGATTCCCAGTTAGTTTGTAGAGTACTTAGCTTGTACATTTGTCCTCACTCTCCTCCATTAGTGTAAAATGAAGTGACACAGTGTAAGGCATTGTCTTGCCCACACGCTCTCTGTCGTGCCTCCTGGCTGTCACACTGATGGTGAACTGAAGGCTTCCCACAGCGCCCTCAAGGAACCTTGTTGCTACTCAGTAAATGATGTGTGGGCTCTTCGTCGTTTCTGTTACATTTCGGCTTGTATAAACTGTTATTACTTTCACCTTCAAGTGTGAAAGCTATTGGCTCATGAGGTTGTATTGCTAAATCCAGAGAAGCTATGCATCATGATTATTGACCTGGCCATTGTGAAGTAGAAGTAGAGATAAATATTGGATGTATTTTCCAGGTCTCATTTTACTTTTAAACTCAGAATAATCTCTGTAGTCTGTTTAGGAATATTTAAAAAGTCCCCTTCATAGCTCGGTAGTTTTAGGTATTACTTCACTGATTGCAGTAAACCCTGTTCTTGTTCTTAAGCTTACTTTTAAAATATACTGTTGTTTGCAGATGAGGCAAGGTCACTAGTGAGTGTAAATCACCCATTCATTGGTTTAGATTGACATATTGAACCAGTTTTGTTGAGTGGTACTTTAGATTAAGTGCTTTTCTTCATAGAAAATGTGGAGACAAGTCATTTGATCTGAACTTGGTATTTTATTACAATTTTACACTTTAAAAAAAAGAGGAATATTCAAATCAACATGTTGCCACAACTGAAAGGCTTTTCCAGAATGTGTTTTACTGTCACATACCCAGTACTGTTTTTGCAGTAATCTCTTGCCTTTACCCCCTAACTCTTGGCACTAACTAACTAACTAACTAACTAACTAACTAACTAACTAACTAACTCATGTGAGCTCCTGGTAATTTAAAAATTCTGATAAATGACACTTGGTAAATGGCACGATCCTATGAATATTGATAAGGACTAGAAATTCAGTTGGTAAGCTTCAGTTCCACTCCTGAGACCTCACTGCTGAGTTTAGGTTAAAGGTTTGCCTGACTTCTGTAGTCTTTTTCTCATGTTTCCTGATAACGTGATTTCAAACTATATTTTTCTTCTGCATCAAATCCAGGCAGCACTCTACATCATTAAATATTAAACCTTATATTCAGGAACATTATTCACTCATTAATATTGCATTGCAGCCTAAACTGCATTGTTCAAAACATTTTAGGATGTTGTGCAAGTCTGTCAAAATATATTAACAAACTTAGTCATGTTGAACTGAACAAAATATGACAAAGTGTTTGCATCACAGACGTGTCATAGGTTTTTATACGACCCAAGCATTTTGTGTTGAGGTATTTGGAAATTACTGTAAAGATAAAGCAGATTGCAGCAGAAGCCAGATGGAGTGAATATTCCTCTTTCGTATAACATCTGCTATACATCTTAATGAAATGTATACTTATTTTTAATTTTTCTTCCTTGATAATTATTTATTTAGCAGATTATTTTAACTGGGACATACATATGAGTGGGTACCATTCTAGCTGGGTGTAAGACGAGAGTCTCACACTCAGGGACCACTTTTGAAATCTCCAGAGTGTTCATCATCTGCATGGAATCGAAATGGGGTAGGCCTCTTTTGAACTGTGAAACAACCAGGGAACTTCTGATATTTGGCAGAGCAAGGAAGTGTTTTAAGTCTTAGTCTTTGTGACAAAATTTGTTTTGGATTGCTGTGAATACATCTGGTTTCTTGCCCTTCTTTCTACTGTTAGTTATGTTGAGAAGCCATAAGATCCTTCTTCTAAAGGGAATGATGGGAACATTTTTGTATCTAAAACCACTTCCTCTCTCATTATTACTAAAGGAAATTAGGGCTCTTCCCATTGCTTTAAAGAAAATTCCAGTGCTGAAAAGTGAGAACATTTATAATTGACGAGGGATGTGTTGTTTTCATGAGTGTGCTTTGGCGGTACTAAGCTTATGAGTTTTATCTGAAATGTGATTATATTGATTATATAATTCTTTAGTGATTACTAACATTTAATGGGGAGGTCATTATGAGAGTCGGGGTTGCTTGTGAGATATCCAGGATTGTTTGATGGAATGTGGGCTACATGATGTGGATAAAGTCAGAAGAGGCAGCCAGAGGCTCGTGTTGAACACCTACAGCTGTTGTCTCAAAACCGGTAGAAATGGGTATTGTGAAGTAGATAACGAAGGTGGCGTAGTCGATTCCTGCTGGGCCAGAGCTAAATTATTCATTTTGTTAGTTTAGCTAACATGATTCGTGCTGCGTGGGATTTGAGTACTCTGTCCATGTCTAAGATTGCATAATTAAAAAGGCTCAGGTCCTCAGGCCTGGAGTGTAGTGGAAATTTAGAAATGATTGTTAACATCATGGAAACACACTTTTATTTGTATAAGTAGACGGTGTTTACTTAGTCACTTTGAAGTTTTTCAGATGTTAAGTGTGTGTGACACATAGGCAGTGTGTCCCAAGATATTGTCAGTGCAACTGATCCCTAGTCCTGTCCTGTGGTTGGTTACACTCCACTGTCTTTTCTTCCTGAAAGACTGCTGCATAGCAAGTGGTCCATTTCAGAGGCCTGATGAGCAGTCTTTCTCATGACATTGCCATTCTTTTTCTTCCTTAGGAGTTGTGTTGCTGATTAGTGAGGGCATTTGGAAGAGTCTTTAATTACTCAATATGGGGGACCACACACACTAATCTTTTCAAAGGCAACTTCAGCATTAATTTATTACATTCTCAGGCTTGGTCACTGTTGGGGGGGGGTGAACACAGATAAACTGCTCTGAGTTTTTGTGTAATGGTTCACACTGGATCTTACAGACACAGTAATTGGACTATGCTTTTTGTTTTATGATTTTTTTTCTTAGTGGGATTTTTACATCTAGAGTTGTGTTATGGGATTGCTCTTTTTAACAGCAATCTCAGCCTCAGGCATCTGTGAATGAAAAAGGGAGGGAAACACATTACTGTCACCTGTTGCCATGTGATGTCAATCACTGTGCTTGCCTCTGCAGTTACATGAGGGCAGAGTAAAAGTCCAGACCTCAGGACAAAGCCCTGGGAAAATGTGTGCAGACAGAAGGCTTTAGTTAGGGCCAAGAACAGCCAGCTGAAGCTGGTCTTGGAATCAGAACTGAAGTGTTGATCAGAACTTGGAGTGTCCTATTGGAGCATTGGGTTTCATACACTGAAGATCATGACACAGTGATCGTCTTGTCATTTGTTTTGAGTCATGAATCTTCAGTGTGAGTTCTCCCTAGTATTTATCTATGTAATTTTGAGCTATTTGTTTAACTTTCCAGCTTTGGTTTCTTTGGGTCTGGAGTGGTAGTGCAGCTCCCCTGAGGGATTTTTATGAGCAATAAATGAAAGTGTGTATGTAAACCTGTTAAAATATGTGGCAGCAGGAGGTTCTTCATGAGTAGCAGCTATTATATTAAGACTGTGTTATACATGTGAAAATGTATCCAATATGTATGACTTACAAGTTAAAAATCACCCAATGCTACAGAGAAAACAGTGTACAGAGTGGGGGGTGAGAAGACCATGTATACTGGCATCTTTTGTTTGAACGCATTTGAGTCATGTTTTGTGAGAAGCTTAGAGCAAAGCCCTCAGGATGTTCAGCCCCGTCTCCTGCAGCTTGACTCCCTGTCTGCATGCTGGAGTCTACTCATTAGACTTCAAAACAACACAGAACAAAACTTGATGTGTACTATAATTCAGGCAACTTTTTAAATAAAGTCTTTAATGTGAATTCTGTACAATAATTTTTAATTCTTGAAATACATTTATAATTGAACTTTTAAGTCAGAGAGAGAGAAATGTCAAATGAAGATACGGTATAATTCCTGTATCTGACAATTCTGTGTTGTAAACTGAGATTCGTTAAGAGGTTAAAATTTATGTTAATTGCACATACAACAACATTGGTATTAATAATGATAATGGAGGAGTTAGAGAGATGGCTAAGTGGTCACGAAGGTGTACTGCTCTTGCAGAAGACCCACATTTGGTTCTCAGCACTCAGGTCAGTTGGATCACAAATGCCTGTAAGTACAGCTGCAGGCAACCTAACACCTCCGCAGGCACCTGCCCTCAAATGCACATACTCACAGATAGGTGCACGCAATTAAAACTAAATCTAAGATAATTAGGAGTGGAACACTTTGGAAGATGACAGTTATGCTGATGGCCATAATGGTAGTGTGGCTTCACGGGTGTTTACTTATTCCCAAACTCACAGAAATGTGTGTATTAAATACTATGCAGCTTTTTATGTCCGTCACACATCAAGTGTCATGGAGAAAGAAATCCTGGTGAGGGAATGAACTGGAGTTATCCTCAAGAGGCAGTAAGGACAGTTGTAAGGACTTTCACTCATTTCTTTTTATCTGCATACTTCTACCATCTCGTTTCATATTTAAGGTGAAAATTAAAATGAAATCCAGTACATGACTTGGTGTGGCATTCAGATCAATTCTTTTTTATTAGAATTTCCTTTTTTTTTTTTTTTTTTTAAACATGGTTTCAGAGGGACTACTAGAAATAAAGCATCTGCCAAGGAACGGCTTGTTGGCTGATGGCTAATGTCAGGGAAGCCTGAAACCCGACTGCCGTGGAGCAATAGTGGGTGCTGGAGTTGTCACTGTGCTTCCTCTGCGTGCCAAGGTGACCTTTACTAGATGGGACAGTTGGCTCAGGGCTGGATAGGCCTCCTCAGCACTTCTTATTTTTCTGGAGGGTGCAAGGTTAAACATTTGAGGCCATCTTTCTTCAGAGGAGACTGATGTGGATTAGAGATGCGTGTTTAACTAGTGAATCATAGGATTGCATTGTGCCTGATGATATAAAATTTGATTCTTAAGAGGCTGCTTATCCTTTGTTGAAGGGGATTCAGAATTAGTTTTGCAGTGTGTGTTCCTTTGGAGAGGGTTTGTCCTGTTTTCTTCACAGCTTCATTAGACTTACGGCTTTCAGCTGATACCTTCCTTTCCTCACTTGTTTGTCCTGTGTCCTTATGATGCACCATGCTGCTGCCCCGTCCTGTGGAACATTGCCTTTGTGTGGTTGTAGTCTACAGTTTATTTCTTTGTATACACAGTGTCTTCACAGTGCTTGGAGTTCTCTGAACATTTCCCTGTGAGAAATTAAGAAATTTATTAATATAAACAGCTGGTAGGTAGAATCTGTGAAGAAGACAACACATACTGATTATTTTTACAGAGAAATATGATGTAATCATTGTTCATGAGGCATTTAATAGTCAAAAGAAACAAAATTCACAATCCTAAAGCAGTTCTGGCTACCAGAGATACAAAGTGAGCCACCTGTATAGTTAACTTCTTAGTAACTGTCTAAATTATAAAGAAATCTCTAGAAATGATTCTATTTTTTAATGCATCTCAAATATGTGATCAGTATAATATTTATGGAAGAGGCTTATTATATCCTGTTCTTCCATGTCTAGTCTTTGGAATCTGCTGTATGATGTATATTCACTACATCTTAGTTTGAACTATTCTGGATTCACTGGCCTTGCCAGACAACTGTATGCAAGGCACCTGAGGGTAGAACTGCCATGAAGAGGCCCCTACCTCAGCCTTGGGAGTGATGGTAGGAAGTGGAGCTTCTGAAGTGGGAGCACCTTCTGGTTGGTGTTGTATCTGAGGTGGTAGAAGGTCTGTGCCAGTTGAGGAGGGTGCCAGTGGGTGTGGCTAATGACACTAGAGTGGTACTCAAGGAGCTTGGTCCTGCAAGGTTGAATAAACTAGCCTCTGCATCCAAGCTGTGTGGTAGGATAGGAGCAAAGCCACCAGGCCCGGCTTCCTTCAGCCTGCAGTTATCCTCTTGTGCTCTCTCATGGAAAGTCTGCCAGCACCCACCAGCAAAGCACTAACAGTTCAGAAAGTCCCGGCGTGAAGCAAAGTGTAGAAGAGGGCTGGGAAGCTGAGAGTCACTGCTAAGCACCCAACACAGTAGTTCATCTTGGAAGAATAGTAAGAACAGGATGAAAGCAGAGATCCCTACGGAGAAGAAGAGAAGCACCTTGATTCTTGACATTGAAGACAAACCCTCGAGGACCTGTAGTGGAGAACATGTAGAAACTGTGCATTTGAAAGCACTCAACTCTTACTAGAAGGATAGGTAAGAAAGGAAAACATCCAGTTTGCTGTCACCTGCTTTGCCAGGCAGGGCTGAGCAAGTCTAGTACCTGCATTTGTAAACTGTAGTGAAAGCGGTGCTAGTGTTGAGAGTGGAGGCTAGTGAGGACCGTAGCGGAACAGCAAAGGGCTTCTTGTTGTGGCGTGGATGGGAGCCTGATAGAACCAGGAAGCCAGGGGACAGAAAAGAAGACAGCAAACAATACAATGTAGAAGAAAACAGGTTATTTCAGTTATCACGGTGGAGCTTGCGGCTGAGCATTTCCCATGTAGAGACCAAGGCTGCTACATCATGTTGACCCCCGTGTGTGGCATGCACAGACAGAAGCATGCATGCTCACAAATACACACTAGCTATGTATTATTTGTACTGAATCAGTTAAGGCACAGTGATTTGTTCCAGTCTTAATAAAGGTTAAAAATTAATGGGTAGCAAAGCTACCAAAGAAGGAAATAGGAGAAAAGGTAAAATCAAAGGTTCTTAGAGTGAAACAAAAAAAGCAGCCCAGTGACCTCTGGAGCACGCAGTTTATAAACAGCAGTCATTAGCCTCTTTGTGTCCGTCACATTAACTCAGCCTGTGAATCACAAGGTTAGGAATCCAAAGGTTAGTAATTGATTGAAAAAGGAGGGAAAGGGGTTTGTGCAGCTGTTCTTCCCCTACAGATGCTTGCTCTAAGCTGGCTGGAGGAGTGTGCGATGCTTTGATCTTGAGCATCTCCCACAGAGAAGGATGGGCTTGGACTACTATGTGAGTTTGTGGTCCACCCATTCCACCTGCCTGCTCTGTATCAGAGAGGCTACTGCCGCTGGAGGGTGAGAGGTTACGCTTTAGTTCAAGCTGGAGGTCTTTCAAATAGAAGTGAAGGGAGTGTTGACTGTGCTTCCCAGACTTAGTGTGGCACGCTTTCACGTTGTACTTGCCCTGGCAAAAATGTATGTTCTGTGAAAAAAGAAGAGAAAGTACAAGCAATGAAAAAGGCAGAATGTGTATTTCATGCACACAGTGTAGTTAGCGTCTCCACAAGCTTAGTGTGCTCTCTATCAGAAGCCACCAGCGTTGTTCAGGATGCTGCCATTTCATTGTCATCTGCCTGCTGTTCACACTGCTGTCTGTGCTGCAGCCATACTGGGGGGCTTGATGTTTGTCTAGTGAGCGCTGTGGTAGGAAAGTGATATCCCCAGAGATATTTGCCCTGGTTCCCTTTCTCCAGCATCAGCACACACCCAGTGAGGAAGCTGCAGCAAGCAAGGTGCAAGGGGAGGGGCATCCATGCAGTAAGCAAGCTGCTTAATAGAGCTGCTTAATAGAGCAGGTTGTATGTTTCTTCTCACATCTTTCACAACCCAGAACTTTAGAAGTCTTGATTCTGGGCAGTTTAATGCTGTCTTTATCAGTTCTGCAATTATCCATCTGTATTTTGACTATTATGACAATCAGTGTACACTTTAAGATAAAATCATGATCATGGCTTAAGATGCCTGTAAATAAATATTCACTTAAAACTAGAAAAAGAAGTGCCTCTGGGTCACTCGTACAGCAGTTCCCATGTGACCCTTTAATACAGCTCCTCATGTTGTGGTGACCCCCAACCATAAAATTATTTTGTTGCTACTTCAACAATAATTTTCTACTGTTATAATTGTAATGTAAATACCTGAAGTGCAGGATATCTGATATGTGACACCAAAGGGGTCACAATCCACACGTTGAGAACCACTGCTCTAGTAGAAGACAAAAAGGACTTTGGGTTGTGATGGACCTTTGTCTTGTATAGGAGCTTGGCTGTGAATGGTGAGGAAAGATTGATGCAGGGGCTGGGTCCTGTGTTTGGTGACAGTGCCTTGTGCCTTAAGAGCTGACTACTTTGTAAATATAAATGCAAATACTGTGCTTCTCAGCACAGTAGATATTTGAATTTAAGAAGCTCCCAGAACAGGTGGCTCTTTCTTCCCAGATGAAAACTGAAATAGGAAGTTCAGGTAACATACTACATCCTGTGTCATGGGAGGCAGTCATTTGGAAGGGAGGCATGGAAAGTGCTTGGAGGGTGACCAGAGAACTTCAGTTACAGGTGTCAGGGGCTAGTCTGGGGCACAGTTTCCTGGTTTGTTTTTGTATTTTTTTTGTTGTTGTTGTTGTTTGTTTTTACATCATTTTGGATCTATGCTGGCAAACGTTCAACTTTGACAATACTTTTTTGCAAGTTAAAATAAAATCACTTAAAAAAAGAATATTCTTGTGAAAAGTAAGGTGTACTAATCAGCCTTCCGTTGTACTCCAGGAGTCTGCTCAGGGTTGTTATGAGAACCGAAAGGCTCACACTTGTATCTGTACTCGACACAAGCTAAGCCTGGTAAAATGCCACTTCTGTCTGTCACACATACAGATACCCTGTTTGAACTTAGCAGAACAATATTAATGTGCATTCATCCACATGTATGTGTTTTATGATATTATTCCATACACATTTCCTTCCAGGATTTGAAATGGTTTGAGTTGAATGCTAAGCTTGCTGTATAATTTTTTTATTTGTAAAGTCTTATAAATGAAAAATTGTATGCTTTTTCTGTCATTACTTTTAATATTCTAATAATTAGTTCATTGAACTACCTAGCTCAGCTTTTCTGTCTAAAAGTGGATGGTAAACAGAATTTTCAGTGCTAGTTCAGCATGTTCTAACAAAATATGATACATTAAAATGAAATTTATCCTTACTATTAAAAGTGACCTGTGGGGTTGCCGGCATGCATTTCTCTGTGTTTCAGTCTTTTGGAATCAGCCACATGGCAGTGTTTTGTAGATCTTGTCTGTGTGTAATGGTCGGAGTTCAATTTTAGATAAGTCATTCCGTCGTTTTATCTCTAACAATTGCATTTTCCCACTTATTCTCACCATTATCTCAGGTTCTTATCTACTTTCTCCAGAAGTAGAATGGCTTTATATATTAAATTATAAAGTAATTTGCTAAGCTGGAGTTTTACTTAGAATTACTTAGTGTCAACCTGTATACAGTGAAGTTTGACTATTTGGAATGACTGACTGAGCAAGATTGAGCAGTATCAAGAGTCAGATCACATTGGGCAACCGGTGACATACATTTGATGTTGGGAAAAATACATGAAAGAGTGTATTTTAAAGTAACTCTGCACAGTAAAGGGCCTATCTCCTGTTCTTATTTGACCATGGGGAGGAGCTACAAGTCAAACTAAGTTCAGTTGGGAGTTTATGTGCACCTCCTCTCCTCTGACCTAGGTCTCAGTTTGGTAGGCAAACACTCTTCACTCAGCTGAGGTCTGTTCCAACCTTGTCTATGTCTCGTTTTGAGCAGTGTCTCTCTAAATTTAAGCCTGGCTTTGAACTTTTATTCTGTGACCCAAGCCAGGCCTTGAGCTTTACTCTTAAGCCTCCACACCTCAGTGGCTGGGATTACAGTCCATACCCAGGTTCCTGGAGGGAGATAGCTTTTCAGGGTGTTTAAGAAACATAGCTTTGTAAATTGGGCCATTGTGTTTCTTTCCTGCGGTGTATTCCTTGAGCTTTTCTTTTGTTCAAAGTAGAGGGAGTAATGCCTCTCTCATGGAGTATGATGGAATTTGATATATAAAAAATGCCTAGCTAAAGTTATTTTTAAAATTTCCTTTCTACTTCCTTAAAACCTTTAACATCTTCAGAAGGCAATAAAGCTGGGTTATTTTTATCTCAGTACCATGTTATAGAGAACTAGATTTTATACCAGATGTGTGAGTTGAATGTAATGGGTAACTTTTTGGTCTTACTTAAATCGGACATTCAATAATATTCATTATAAGAGATTTGGCTGGTGTTTAGAAACTCATTTTGCTGGTATATCTTAAGTCTCTCACCTGTTTGAGAATATGCAAAGAACAGAGCTGGGTTGCCGGGGCTTGAGGTGTAGGGCAGCACCAACTGGTATTTGTTTCATTAAGCTCAGGCAAGCTATCCAATTACTTAATGCAAATAGGAAAAGTTTACACTAAACTCCGACTTCTTTGCTGAAAACTCTAGAGAATTCAAATGAGGAGAGATATGTATTTAAAAGAAGGAAATTTAAATGAAACTTAAATCAGGGGCTTAATGTAGAATAATATTGGACCAGGAGATCTGAAGTAATAAGTGAGAAATGCCAGTAAATATAAGGGGGCTGTGTTTGCTCAGATGCTTGTTCTGTTTAGTTTTGTTTTGAGATAATTCTTAAATCATCAGAGACCCAAGTTATGAAGAAAGCCTCATTTTATCCCACAAACAGGCGAGTAACGTGCTGCCTTGCCAACGTGGACTTCTGAGAGTTTGTGGCACAATACTGCTTCTGACCTTACAGTTCCCCCTGTGGCCTTGGTGTTCACCGATGTTCAGTTGTGTTGTCACCCTGGGGAGGGGGTGGACAGAGAAAAGAGGCTGTGGAACAACCACCTTTCTAGTGGTCACTGTGTGTGTGTTGTGTGTATGTGTGTGTTTTGGGGTGGTGTGGAGGCGATAGAAGACAAGGGGACTAGAGAAGAAGATCCACAGAGTAGTGGGGCTTCCGAACATCTTAGCTTTTCTTTGTAAAGTGGTTGTACTTTGTGACATGGTTTAAATGAGTGAATGAAAGAGGACATTTATGTGAGGGAAGAAAGGGTGTCAATGAAAAAGTTTCTGGTGGAAGGTTTGAGAGGGCTTACAGAAATTTAACTGTCCCAATATGGTGCCATCACTTCTAAAGGTATACCATTTATCTGAAATTCCACCTTTTAAAATAATTTGAAAACAAACAGTCTTTGCAGAGGTGATTTTAAACTTGTGTGACATTCTGAAGGCTGTCACTGAACTGCAACTGAAGGACACTCTTTCTGGGTGTTTGTCAACTCCTCGATGTTCTCTGTGCCTCGGCTGCCTCCATTCGTGTGGTGCTGTAGCAACCTCATTTTAAAAATATTTTAAACAAAAAATTATCATTTATTAAGTTTCATAAAGGCAGAGACTGTGGTTCCCACTTCATTCTCATTTTTTGGAGCACTCTCTCTCACGCAGTGACTATTGAATGAATTGGTGAATGTAACACTTACTTTTTACCTTATATTACATACTAGAACTCTCAGAATCCTAGAAGAAATTATCCACTAAATGAAAATTGTAATTTCATAACATTTAGAGCAAATACTTTTATTTCATTTATCCCCTTTAAGATAAATGGAGAATAATATGTTAAGACATGGTGTTTGCAAGCATTTGCCTATATGGGATCCCCTTTGACTTCAATGCTGAGAAAATCCTTCTTTGTTAGATGACACCACCAAGTGTTCGTAGACCATGAGGACGTGCTCTGGGTCCACTGCCAGCTTCCCTAAGTGTACAATGACAGCTTCCCTAAGCACTCGTTCACACCACAGGCATTCTCTATGCAGCTCTCATTGTAAAGAGAAGCAAACGTAAGGCATTTATTAGGAAAGAAAAGTGATTTTTCTTGTAGTTAGTTTGTACCAGAGATTCTGTCTTGAATCTCTAAGAATCAGAGTTAGACGTCGATGTTCCCAGATGTTAGCTCCCTTCTCCCATAGGCCATTTAGTGTAGTCTGGATATGCCATGTGTGTGCTGAGTGCAGTGTGTTGGTGGGACCTTTTAGGGTACAGCTTGTTTTCTCAGCTGTTTCTTTTATCTCCAAGTCTTTTGTTTTCTGTAGCTTTTGATTCATTTTTGTCTGTGGTGGGATGTGCCAGCCATTCATTCATTACACATACATTTAACAACTGTTTGAGCATCTCCTGTGGATCAGGCAGCTGTAAGTGCTGAGGATATAACAGTCACAGAAATAGATAGACCAAGCCCTTCCCATTTTTGAGCATACAGGAAAGTTAGGATGGGCAGGATTTCCCAGACACAAACCCTCTGATGTGCAATCTGTCCTGCCTGCATGATGTGCTGGGGCCATAGAAGTTCAGAACTTGTGGGAGTGGCCAATCAGTGAATGACAGTCTAAGTAGAGATACAGGCTATAAAAGGGAAGCCAATGCCCAATACTATTTTTATGACCAGTAAAAGGAGGCTGCATAGCTCAGAGACCTATGTTAGGAAAGAGAAAACAATAACGTGATTCCTAGTGATATTCTGCTATACTCAGATCAGTGCTTGGCCCAGTCCTCATCAGAGAGGCTTCCTCTGGCAGCTGATGGGAGCAGACTCAGAGACCCACAGTAAAACATTAGGTGGAGAGGCCAAATTGGAGCTCTCCATCGGGTCTCTCCTCTTGGAGCTTGGGGAACCCCAAGGAAGAAGGGGAGGAAGAATTGTAGAAGCCAGAGGAGTTGAGGACCCTATCAGAACACAGCCCACAGAATCAATTAAGCAGGGCTCATAGGGGCTCACAGAGACTGGAGTGGCAATCACAGAGCCCGCATGGGTCTATGATAAATTATCTGCACATATGCTATGGTTGTTAGCTTGGTCTTTATGTGGGACTCCTAACAGTGGGAGCCAGGGTGTCCCTGACTCTTTTGCCTTCTCTTGGGAACTCTTTCCATCACTGGGCTTCCTTCTCTGGCCCTGATATGAGGGTTTGTACTTGGTCGTACTGTAACTTGTGTTGTGCTTGGTTGATATCCCTAGGAAGTCTACTCTTTTCTTGATGGAAACAGAAGTCGATCTGTGGTTTGGAGAGAGAGGGAGTAACTAGGAGAAGTGTAAGGAGGGGAACTGTGGTCAGGGTGTATTTTATGAGTGAATAATAACACCAACAGCAAACACAAAGAAAAAAGACACTATAGTTAGCAGATGGGTAAGATTTTGGTTCTAGGAAGAGAATCTAAAGAATCAAGCAAAATTTCCTTTTTGCAAGAAGGAAGAAAGGAAGGAAGGAAGGAAGGAAAGAAGGAAGGAAGAAAGGAAGAAAGGGTTCTGACACACCAGAGACCAAATCTGCTGCGTGCACATAGGTTTTCTTCATATTAGAACATTCTGCTTCCATGGGTTCCTGACCCCACATTACTATTACTACTTTGAGTTACTGACATTGTCCCATTGTGCTAAATGCTCTGTTTATGTTCAAGGTAGATGTTAACACCAGTTGCAGAGCTCAGGGCAGTGAGCTGTGGTTGTACTGGACAGTAGGTACAGTGCCTTGGCGTGGACCCCAAGACCTTACCCAGTGCTTGTTTGTCTCCATACACAGTAAGGTGACAGGCCTTGTTTTCTTAAATGTTGAAGACTTTCATATGCTAATTTGTTTGTTTTTTTTGCTTTCATTTCCAGTAGTTTTTGATCCTCTGGGTTAAACAGTTGTATATTAGTAATGAAACTCGTTCTTTATATGTGTAAATCCAACTAGAAAAATACTCTTTATTAAAATTGGCTACACCAAACAGAATGATAAAATATAGTTGTGTAGATTCATAATCTATGTTCATGATTAATGTCATTTTTTACTGTAAAGCACATGAATGTATGTGTGCACATGTAAAATGCCTAGCCCACTTCTTGACATGTAGCAGGTGATCTCTAAGTGATAATAAATAATGCTGTTGTTTTATTTTAGTTGTCACCTAACATGTTAAACAGGCAACTTTTAAAAATGTGTAGCAATTAAAGTAGTTCAATTAAAGTAGTTCCCATTAAAGTAGTTCAAATGCATAGATTTGTATTCTGGCTCAACAACTTTAGCAGTTATCAGTGTCTCCATGTGGACCACCCCATTTTGGTGTTACTTCCCTTTGATATATCTCCAGGATATATTTGTGTATCAAGCTGTGGCTTTCCAGCTGCAGAATGCATCAGAATCACCTGAGGCAGGGACAGCACTAACAGGCATTTTGCTAGACATGACCCTCATGGTTTCTGATGCCTAGATGTAAAGCGCTGCCTGGGAATTTGCATTCCAGAAACTCCTCAGATGCTCCTGCTGCTGTGTGGACCTCACTCTGAGTGACTGATCTGGGGCAGCAGTAGGGTCTGAAATTATTATCCTCTGCGCAAAAGAGGCAGTGGCTGATACCGTGCTGTTGGGTTTATTGAATATTTTAGAGACTTTTGAATAAGCTTATATTTATTTCTGTTGTTTTTTTTTTTTTCTTTTTCAAGAAAAAGCTTATATGTGTTTACCATCTAGGGAAAAGGCATAATTCTGGCATATATTTTACAAGATAATTTTATCTGTTATAATGTATTTCTAAGAATGCCAGGGTATTAGGATGGTGTGATGGTTTAAAATAGCAACAAGAATTTTATGTTCTCTACTTCCTTTCAAGGGTCCCTTTGATAGACTGGCACCAAGTAAAATTTAGCACTCATCATTCACACTCAGAAAATTTCACTCAGAATGATACCAACATAACAATTTCACCTCCTTTTAAAGCATAGCTTACATCTTTGGGGTGTAGAAGTGTTATTCTTTCAAAAGAGAAAAGGCAATCAGAAAATCTTTGTCCGCAAGATTAGACTGAAATGATCTTTCATTCAGTGCTTCTGAGTGCCTTTCTGTGCAAGGCATTATGGCGAAATCCAGTGCCAAAGTCATTTATCATTATCATATACAATGAGGTTGCTTTAGTAGATTGTAACTTAATATGGATCTAATTGTGTGACAAGGCTATGGATCACCTTAATGCAATTGTAGGCTTCATTAATAGGATTAGTAGTGTGCCGATCTTGGCACTGCCGTTGCTGTCCTCTCATTTCACTGGAATGTAAGGTGTCCATTGGAGGTAGGGTAGGTGGGAGCAGTCATACCAGCAGCCTGGAGCCTGCTATTAAAGGCTTATTTTGCATATGGCGATTGTTGGAAGATGGAGTGATACACTGGGTTGAGAGGCTTCTTCTTTGTTACTGGCTCACCCCTGCTTGAATGTAGGATTAAGAAACCTGGAATCTCAATACCTTGTCCACTACTGTGTCATCTATGCCTTACTCACGTCAGTAAATAACTGACTCACTTTTGAGAGAAAGATGATGATAAGCCTTCATAGGTTTCTCACAGAAGTGGCTTGATGACTTTTGTGCATGTGAGCATGTGTATGGAGAGGCCAGGAATCTAGCTCAGCAGTGACTCTCAGGAGGGCTTTCTACCTTGGTTCTTGAGAATGTGCCTGGGACCTAGGACTTGCTAGTGGTTAGGCCAATCAGCCAGCCAGAATGCCAGAGATCTTCCTGTCTGTTTCTCAAGGACTGGATTACAAACACATACTTCCACTCTGTCTTTTTGTGTGGGTGCTGGAGACATACTCAGGTCCTTATGCTTGCGAGACAAGCTCTTTATTTCCTGAGATCCCCCAGTGATGGGATTTTTAGGTGAGAAGTTTTCAGTTTTACCTGAGAACTTTGTTAAACTTGGACACTGTCAGCAGAATGAATACCTTCTCCTCTTAGAATTCTGATGCTGTAAATGTGTAGGTGGAAGCTGGAGGAGATTACAGTAGTATAAAGTTTTGAAAGATTATGGGCCAACATGATTTCAGATTTTGAATTTATGACTGTATGTTTCTGCCTTTTTATTAAGTTTTTTTTCTTTTAACTTAACATAAAGTGATGTCAACCAACAAAGTCTTCTTCTCTCTAGGTTATTAAATAATCTAAAATAATTTCAGTCATTAAAATAATTAAAAAGAAAGTATTGTTACCTTTTTTATCTTTTCAGCCTTAAACAAGCAAAGGACCTAGAAAGAGAGAGGGCTGCAGCCAATGAGCAGCTGACCCGAGCTATCCTTCGGGAAAGAATATCCAGTGAGGAGGAGCGCACGAAGGCGAAGCATCTGGTGAGTCTCATCCTGGTTACTAAAGATACCTTGTCGTCCTGGGCATCCCTGAGGTTGGGGAGCTAAGCTCTCCATTCCAGCTTTTAGTGTTGAGAAAGTAAAGTAACAGTCAAGGCAAGCACTTGACTGACAGTGTTTTCTCCCAACAAATGACTTTTTATAGTTTTATAAAAATTTACACATTTAAAAAATATTTAAACCATATGGCAAAAGTTTTAGTAACAATATGTATGTTTTTATGGTCCCTGGAACAATGGCAAATATTAGTTTGTTTTGAGGTCTCTGGAACTCAAGTGTTATAGCTTAAAGGAAAGTAAACTTCTGAGTTTTATGTATTTGAATCAATTAGAAAGTTTTTGTTCAGTCAGACTGATATGAGAATGTGTATCTTTTCTCAGATATTTGAGGACACAGGTGTTTTATATGAATAAAATGAAAAATCTTTCTAGTGAGAAGATTTTATGCTAATCATGGCATTCATGTTTCAGATATGCTGTATTCACGAGGATTAGAGTTAATTTTCCCACGCTTTCAGTGTATCTGTTTTGATTGCCATCTTTCACATAGGTCAGATTTATCACTAGTGATGTTATATCAACATAGATCAAGAAGTCTTGGGATCTAGACTTATATATTTTATGTCTGTCTACTTGTATGTATATATATTTTGTTGCTGGAATTGAACTCTTGGTGCCGCTGAGCCACACCCCAAGCCTATTTTTAGATTTTGGAGCATTTTGGATCTCACACTTACTTTCAGATATGCTCACCCTATATCGTGAAGTAAACCTACTCTTGTCTCTGCTTTTTCCCTCTTATCGGTATTTAGCATTGGATTTATGACTTCTTGGATATAAGCTCTCGGCTTCCCACTCAGTTGTTTCAGCAGCTGGTATTGTTGAAGCTCTTTGAAGAGCACAGTCATAGTGCTCTTGTTGCTGAAATCTTGAATTAGGTGCCAGTCAGAAGTTTCCTATTTGGAAGGCTTGTCTTAGCTGGGGAAACTTAAGCCTGGTCTAGAAAGGCTATACCATTTCCTCTCTGTCCTGCATGACTGGCTCCAAAATTTTAATCAGATTTTATCCAGAGGATTGGGAGAGGCCACTCACTGGTGACTATGCCTATCTGAAATGTTCATTCTGGTGGTAAATCCTTCCTAGGAGCAGTGAAGAAGGAAGATTAGTGACAGAGTAGCACCGAGCCACACACGAGGTCAGTGCAGGTGGACAGTCTTTAAATGAAGATCCTCTATTCCTAATCTCATATTTGCTCTGTCATAGATTTCCTTTTGAAATTAGAGAATACTAAGCTGATTTTTTACTTTATAATTATATTCGATTTCTTTCTAAAAATGCCAGTTAAAAATAGTGATTCAGTCTTTTTTCTGGCTTATTAAATTATGCTGGTTTAATGTTAGTCATTTCTTGCTCACTACTGAGATGTTCAGTATTTTCTTTTTTAAAAAAAGATCTGAACTTTAAAGCAAGCCTTAATTTACTTGTATAAGAGCACTTATTTAAGTATCTTGGATCATCTGCCCCTAAATGTGAGGCAGCTTTCTTCACCCTTAGAGCAGATGTTTTCATATCCTGTTTCCTGTATGGAAATTAGTAATGCTGAGGATGTAAGAGAGAGAGAGAGAAAAAGAGAGAGAGAGAGAAAGTCCTGTTCTCAGGAAGTCATCGTGGCTGAGGCGGTGTCCTGCTTCCATTTACTGCTTTCTCCTTGAGGGTTCTCAAGGAAGGGTTCTCAAGAAAGTCTTGGTGTAAGACCCTGAGTCTGACTATGACATCTTCTTCCACACTCCTCAGTGTGCTTCACTCATTTTGTTCTCTTATCATAACCCTGTCTTTTCTCTCCTGCTTGCTGGTTGGCTTCTTCACATCAGACAGTACAGTATCCTGTCTGCTTTCACTGTGTGTGTGTGTGTGTGTGTGTGTGTGTGTGTATCTAGTAATTTCTGCATATGAGAAAGAACATATATTTTGGGGAGACAGATATCAGTCTTTAAAGTTTATATAACTTACCAATTCATACTTACAGTGTTATGAGAAGTCCTACTTTTGAGGTGGTGGGCTCTTGCCTTCTTTTTAATTCATTGCTTTATCTGCATCCATTTAATAGCTGCTTACAAGTCTGTTTATGCCAGGGTCCAACAGACAGTAAGGACCTGATATTGTTGACTCAGTAACTGAATGTACTAAAATCCCAGGAATAAGAGGGAAAGAAGTGGATTTTTTGGGGAACGAGAGCCTGTTCAGGAATTGTCCTGAAGGTTGAGGAGTAGGGACTGTGTAGTGTCTTATGTTGTAGACATTAGCATACATTCATTGGCATGGGGGATACACAAGTGTTGATAGGGGGAAACACAGAGCAAGAGGTGTGGTGGGATGAGGCAGCAATAGTCAGAGCTTAGGTTGTGGAGAACACGCATGCCTCTTAGGAACCCCAGACTCAATACATAGGAAGGTTTGAATTACAGCAATGAAGTGAGTAGAAACTCACTGAGGTTTGAAGGTAAAAGACGCAAGACTGAGGTTAGGGCTGTGAGTCTGTGACAGTGAGCGAGAATGCTGGATGGTGTAGACTGTTCAGTGTAACTTTACTCGAGTTAGGGAAGGTGCCGGCATAGGCTATTGTTCTGTCTGGTTTTTGAGAGTACTTTGGTCTTTCTCTACATTTGTCTCTATTGCCCATTTATTCAACTCGTCCTGTGTATAAGACTCTGTTAATTGCAGATGTGAAGGCAAATTAGGTCTGGATTATTCTTCATTGTAGGGAAGGTCAAAGGTCATGCTTATCTTTTGATTTTTTTTTCTTTTAACCTTATAATTTCTGAATGTTTAAAAACCCTACACTGTTTAGAAAAATAATACAAAATGTAGTGGATGAATGCAATTTGTTTCTGCAAATTTATGTGACTTCCACCAAAATGTCACTTTTCACCCCCAGTTTCCTTTTTGTCTGAAATGCACCAGTGGAGCAATCAAGAAGAATTGATTAATTTTGTGCTGTGTGCTTTTCTAACTCTGTGTTTTCTTTGTGCTTCAAACTGTGACAGTTGAAATGTTATGGTAAAAGAGAAAAAGGGTTTTGAATTTGGGGTATGGAGAAAAGTGACTGAACTAGAGGAAGTGGATAGGAATCCCCTGCTGTCCAGATGTGAGTCAGGGTCTGCCCCAGATGTGGAATGCAGCTCAAGCTGTGGTCCTGAAGCCACCACGATTCTTGCTGTAAAGTTCTATCTCATAATAGCAATCACTTGATTAGCCAGGTAATTAAGTTTCAGTAGAACACTAGGTATCCTAGATTTTCTTGTTGAGAACTTAAAGATAATTAAGAAATTCCTCCCTAATTTTTTGGTGTAATCTAGGTGTTGGATTATCTCCTGGTTGTTCTCTCATGGTCATCCTCCCACCCTCGTTATTTAGATAAGTGCAGTATGTTAGTTTGCCAGAAGTGAAGTTAATGATTTTGAGCTGCTGAGGCCTGTTTAAATACACAGTTTAAATACACAGTTCCTGTCTTGTGTTTGATGGGTTTGAGCCTGAAATTACAGATATTTTCCCCAGGGTTATTGGTAAGAATAGGATCTGGAATCCACCTAGTTCCCATGTTCCTAGACCTTGCTCAGTTAATAGCTGATAGTAAACTTCAAAGGGCAGCCTCCTTGAAGGAGGTGAGCGCAGAGGCATGCTGTGTCCTTTGCCTCCTGTGCATTTGGATTCAGCAGGCCAGCATAGTTTCCAAGACAAAGTGTTCACATTCTGTTGTCTCCTTTTATGTTCTTTGTTAGCACATGTGGCCCAGCTTCCAGTGTGTTAGTTAGGGTAGCATTGTAATTGTCAGCCTGAATGCACACCACCATAAGAAGAGATTGTGGATCAAATGTTTTCTGGAGTTGCAGGCAGCTCCAGATCTCTTTGCTATTACTGTGCGAGACAAGAAGATGTGTTTCAGCCTGCCAGCATACCCTTTATGTGAATGAAGAGCCCTAAAGTGGACAAGACCACAGTTACATATACATTGCATGCTTAAACCTTATTCAGATGAATATATCTCTGAATATACACATTGTTGAATCCCCTGCTTCTCCAGGTAGGCAAAAAAATACCTACGCTTTTATTACCAAATATCCTTGTGAGAATACTATATTGTGTTGATTGTATATTGTGGGTTTAAAGGTGGAGCATGGCAAAATGTCCCTGTAGCAGAGGAGATTACATCCCTCAGGGGAACTGTCCACTGAACTGTATGTGGAGGTGACTTCTTCACTCGGACCACCATGATCTTGGTGACAAACTGATTAGAGAAGGCAGGGAGGGTGCGCATAATGGGACTAAAGTTGCTTGGGCCACTTCTTAGAATACTGTCATATTTTCATTTTAAATGCCCCTTTGAAAATTCATCAGGTAGCTTGAAAACATTGGCCGAGGGCATCTCAGGGCGAGTGGTATCTTAAATGTTAGCCCGACCACAAATAGCTTATTGACATTCTATCACCTAGGTTGTTATGGTTGTCCAGGTGAGATATGGAGAGCACTGAGTAAAAATCCATAGGTAACTGTGGGGCAAAGGGCTGCTTATACTTCCATCTCTCGATAATGACTTGGCATTTATTGTTAATATATTCGCTCCATAGCCCGGTTGGAAATGAACTGTCATTAGTGCCTTAGAATTTTACTGAACTGACACTATAATCTTATTTCCTCTTCATGAGGCCAAGAAGTACTGCCCTCAGTGTTTGCCTTAGCCAGTAACAAATCAGAAGTTTAACAAAAGCATAATCAAGTCTGTCAAATTCCTACAGATCCCAAGTAAGGGTTTTGCACAGTGGGTTGAGCACCTCCGTGTGTAGCAGCAGCCTTTCCCGTGTACTTTCAAAGCAAGTCCTACAAGTGTCTGAGCATTGCTTTCACCCTCACGTGAGAGGATCCATATTACTGGCTGTGATAGTCCATGTCCAGGGAGAGCCATTCTTGTAAGGGATGCTTACAGACATTCCTGCTCTGTCTGTCTTTTCTGCATTCTAAGTGGAACTGAATTAGGCTTTCTTTGTTCTTACTGATTTGAGCTATGCCCTCCTGATGTGTGTAGGAACGGTTACTTTGTGCTTATAAAGAGAAGAACAGTGCTGCAGGATTTCTTTGTAAGCCTAAAGACATGCTCTGCTTTCCTCCATAGTCACTCTTCTCTTTTCGTTGCTAACTATAATTTAAGGATGACTTCTCCTGAAAATACTGAGGGGCAGAATTATCAAATGAAGTAAGGCCTTCATTCTCTGGAGAGCAGGAATCTGTTTACAGACCTGCAATATTTATTACATACCTCATTTAGCCCATTTATCATTTTAATAGAAAAATGAGTCATTTTAGATGGTTCTGAAATAATTCGAGGTAAGCTACATAGCCCAAGGCAGAATATGATTTACAGAGACAGAACCATGCTATTTTCAAAAACAATAATGGAATGGCCAGCACTGATAACTTATGATTACTTATGCTAGACTTATGAGATGTCTTCATTGTCACAAATATTTGTTGATTAAACATTTAGAGCTTTCTAGCGAGTTTTACCCCATTCTTTTATGACAGGTGGTTCTGCCAAGTCCCATAGTCAGTACAAACAAAGATCCTTTGTTCCACATACCAACTTCAAGATTAACTTGCCATTAGTATTTGCTATTGTCCTGATGACAAAGATCATGGTTCATGTTATGGGCTAGTGTATTAGAGAAAGTTATAAGACTTAGACACTTTGTGCTTAGAAATTAAACATCTCTGTTTAGACTTTCTTCATCCCACCATGTGCACCTAGTTTTAAGTTCCATTGGATTTAAGCTTTAAATACCTTTCTTTTGGATGCAAACTTGATTCACTGGGGCATAGCTAGCTGATTTTCTATGATCCTACCTGTAAATCTAGTTAGTACTGCAATGTACACAAGTTTTATTCATGACTAAAATAATAGCCAAAACAGTCTGAGTTTGTTTTTGTAACGTATCATTTAACAGAAACTTTGAAATCCATTGTCTCACTTGGTATATTCTGCGGGAGATTATGCATCACACATGTTGATGATCAAGTAAATATTCTAAGAAACGGTGAACCAAAAAAGTTGCACAAAAGCAGACTCTGGGTTACAACTCAGATCTTCGAAGCCTCCAGGCTTTTTTTGGGCTCAGTTTCAATAATTGATTAATTTTAGTTAATTATTATTTTAACTTCTAGTGGAATTGATTCTTTATATTAGAAAGGAATAGACTAATTGAGGAACAGGTAAATGGTCAAAGCAGGAATTACTGCAGGCATAAATAAAATGTGTAAATAAAAGCAGGGTGTTGATGTACGTGCAGAGGAAGAACTAAGATATAGCACTGTGGCCACTTGGACTAGAGGGCAGATAGCTTTAACTCTTGTCTCATTTTGGAGGACTGTTTTCATAACCACTGTACTAAGTGGGATTTAGGATAATCTATCCTAAACATCGAGGCATTGAGGTATACATGATAGAAATATAAAGTCTGATTAAGCCATTTTAAATGGAAAAACTTTACATTTACAACTTCCAGTTGCAAATTTTAGTATTGAAAATAGTTAGCTTATGTGAATCTCTATAGGAAATCTTTAAGAGTTTATTCTTATCATCATTTAAGAATTTCCTCGACTATAAATCTCTTAGTGTGTCGTGTCATGCTTCAGGAGAGGTTGATACATATGCAAGGGACCTGGTTTTTCCAGTTTCCATTTCTCCAACTTCAGAATAAATGTATAAAGAGACAAACTGTTGCTATTGTTGTTGTCTATTTTGTAAAATCTTTGTAGGAGAAGAAAGAGATGAGTCTTCTTTTTTTGTGTGACAGTATGATGATTTAGGAGAATAAAGTACTGTTACTGTAGTAGATTAGTTTTAAAAGTAATTGTATGTGTTAGCATGCATTACTCATAGAATGAATTCTATTAATTTTCTGTTTTTTTAAATAGAATTTTATGAGTTATTTTAGAAGAGATACCAGAGCTTTGTCTTACAAACTGAAGCTCTGAAAAGCTTGAACAATGTTCCCCTTTACTGTTTTAGAAATGAGTTAACTTGAAAGATGAAAGAAACAAAGTAAGAATGTCATTACAGAACCATTAATGTATTTTCTAATCGTCCTTCCTCATCCCAAGAAGAGTCTTAGTTCAGAAACTAAAAGCTAAGGATAAACATTGCTAGCTAAGGTGTGCATGGCTGTGTGTAATATGTAATATGTATTTCTTAATGTGGTAAAAGTAAATGCATTGTAAGAAATAAGTAGGGGACCGGGAGATAACTTTGCACACACAAGGATCTGAGTTCAATCCCCACAACCCATGTAAAAAGTCAGACCTAATTGTTGAACTCTAGGTCCCCTGGAGAGGTCATGTCTCAGTCAACAAGGTGGATGACCCTTGAAGAATAACACCTGAGGTTCACCTGGTTTCAGCATGAGTGAAAATGTGTGTGCGTGTGTGTGTTTACACTTGTGCATCTGACTAAACCATTTAGAGTTTTAAAATCGTTGGCATTTCCAGTACATACATAAACGCACGTGGAATGACATGCTTAAAATTATTTTTAATTTTTTCTTGAGATAATTTCTTACATTAAAGCCATGACAGTGGTACAGCAAATTCAACTTAGACTCACCTGTGCTTAGTCCTTTCTTCATTTTTCTTTTTTCCTAATTATGAATATTAGACTCACACATGTTTGTATTTATATGCTATGTAATGGTTGTGACATCATATGTTATGCATAAACATGTACAAATAATCATTTTGTGCAAGTTTCAGAATTTTTGTTCTGTTTTTACAAATCTGGTAACCAAGTATGGTTGTTGAAATCAAAGAAATTGCATAACTTTAAGCCTCAGTCCAGACTCTGGTTTTCTCAGTTCTCACCAGTGTTGCAGTGGCTCCTCCTCACAGAGGGTGGTATATAACTGTCTCACAGACCGCAGCTACTCAGTATAGCCCCAGATCCCACTTTAAAGGTAATTTGTAAATAAGAGGATGATGGTGAAGACCCTTTGTCAGTTTCAGCTCCTGAGCTGCTACCACCACTGACAGAGTTTAGAAGAAATGAGGAGCAGAGAGGGAGATGTGAAGGTCTCATGTCAACAAGCAGGTTCATACTTTACATGGAGTGCAAGTTGAGGCAAAATAAATGCTTTGGAAATTTTCTTTTTGCAAACCAAAAAATGCTATTGCAGGCATCCAAGTTATATCATTAAACACCATTAGAAAGTGAACTCCATTCTTACTTTTCTACAGAGGTTTTGAGTGGTAATTTCATCCGAAATAGCCTCCTCTCTGTCCTCCCTTCCAGGTTCTGCTCCATGTAATTTTAGGCAAATTGCTTCCTTTCCTTTATGCCCTTTGTTTCCGTCTGCTTAAAATGAGGACAGAGTCTTTAATATACTTCTTTCAAGTCTGTTACCTTGATGAATAAATACATAAATACAGAGGTTCTTTGAGAATGCAGAGTTCTACGTATTTATAAATTGGCTTTTCCTAAAGTAATTTCATTTCATGAATAGGCTACCAGTTTCAGGAGTCACGTCTATTTTAATTTTCTTTAGTTATTAAAAAAGCCCATTTCAAAATAAGAAAAATAGTTAAAGCTGAAAGCTTTGATTTTCTTGCTTATATTGGATTTTTGTCATTGAAAACTTACTCTGATTAGTTGAAATGCTTTAGGCACAGGTATAGATACTCTTAGCCACTGTCCAGACAGGGTCAGATGGAGAGTTTCCTTTTTTGGAAAGAAGAGGAAGGGGTCTTCGGCTGTTGTTTGTTTGCTTTGAATGAGGTCTCAATACTTTGTTAGCAAAATAATAGGTATTTTAAGAAAAAAATAATACTTTAAGGTGTGAACAGAAGTTGGTGTACTTACACCTTAAAGTGACTACCGCATGCCCTAAGTTTGCAGCAGCATGGGGACCTAAAAGTGATGCCAGCCACAATATGGGGAGCCTGAAAGGCATTAGACCAAATGATGGAAGCCAGACACAGAAAGACAGTGACTGCGATTTTCTAGGCTGGTTCCCAGCACTGAATGCAGAAGTAGCAGTGGTCATTGGCAGAGTTTGGGGTCAGGAAAGTGAAGGGATAGTGCCCACTTGAGTTACTCTATGAATTAGTTCTGTGTATCTACTCTGTAGCACAGACCATGACTGTAATAACATACTGCGCACTGAATCTATAAGGAGGTAACTGTAATGTGACAGGCCTGCAAATAAGTGTGACTATAATAATCAGCTTACAATCCGTACATGTGTCGGACCATTGTATTGTTCACCTGAAATATATGTGTAAATTTTATTTGTCAATTATACCCTGATAAAGGTAGATGGACAATCAAGACCATGGAGGAAAAAAGAAATTGTGACTTAAATTTCTGTTATATGGTAGATCAACCCCTTTGCTACCTCTAAGCTCTACAGTTCATCTTTTCAAAATTTATTGTTTTCATATATTCAGCTCAATAACAACTGTTTGTTAAGCTTTAATTGACCATTGTATTGTCTTATCCATTTCTGACATTTCTTTCCTTTTCTAGCTCTCCCTTGCCCATTTTAAATTTGCAACATATGGACAGTGGCATCTTTAGAATGTTTCTTGTCATTTCCTGTCATGCATGGGTGACAGAATATATCGGTTTTTCAAACTTATAATTTTTTTAACCTCCTTATGGAACTCAGTTTCTTATAAAGAGACTGGCTCAGTTCCAACCTTGAAGGCATCAAAAAGAACAAGTTCTAAATACCATCATTTAGAATGCAGCATATTTAGCTATTCTCCATCTTGTATGTCTCCATTTCCAGGACACAGCCATAGTAGTACATATGCTTGGCATATATGCTATAATATTGCTTCCCCCACCTCTCTCATCTCTTGGGGGAAAACCATATATAGTGAGCCTTGGGAACAACTGGGCCCGAGGGCAACACAACAAAAGCAGACTTGTGAAATAATCAGGTTTTGTCCTTGTAAATGATATGATGCAAATGCAAGTGATAGATTAAAATATATTCTCCCTGACAGAAATCTTTTATTTGAATGGGAAAACCCCCATCAATTCCAATCTCAACAAAGGTGGTTGCTGCGAGGGAGAGTGATTGCCAGGGTGGCACATTTCTCAGGCTTGGTTCTTGATTCCGAGCTCTGTGTTGGTTATAATCTTGTCTTGGTATGCTATGTTTCCAGAATATATCAGTTTTCATGTTTCTTGGATTTTTCTCAAGATTTATGAATGAGGGGGTTAGCTTTTTTTTTTTTTCTGACAAGTAGCAAAGCCTATTTGAGACTCTGATCAATAATTGTAAAATAACTAGAAATTGATCCACGCTAGTTGTAAATCCATTCATGCATTTCTATTAAAGTCTGACACCAGAAGCTGTACAAAAGACCTCATCGTTGAAGCTCGGACAGAAGCAAGTGCTGGCCATGGTGTGTAATGGAATGCTCTTACAGGGTTCACTGCAGACTGAGATTGCTTGCAGCATGCTGGTGTAGCCTTAGTGGGGAGCTAGAGCTTATATTGCTTACAGGTAGAGAGAGACAGACATGATGTGATTTGACACACATTACATCTTTTCTAAAATAGTTTTTCAGTGAGCATGACTTTGCCCTCTTCCCCGTTTAGCTCTGTTTCTTTTTGGTAGAATAAATTCAGGGAATACACAGGTGCTATGTTTTGTTTTTGTTTTTGTTTTAAATTTCTGTGCATGCCTGTGAGTAAGTTCCACGTGTGTGTGGTTGCTGGCTGGCAGAGGCTCAAAGAGGGCATCAGATCTTCTAAAGGTCGAGCTTCGGGTGATTGATATTCCTTTATAAGTTTTTATATACTGGAGAACATTCCCACTTCCTTTGGTAGAAGTCCATAATTTTTTATTTTGTTAGAATTGTAGATTAATCTAGTTTTTCCTTATGGTGGAGCCAAGTTCCTACCATCATGTCCCACCTTGAGGAAAGTCCGCCCAACTGTTTTTATTATGTCTTGTGGTATATTGTTTACTTTTCTCATTAGTATGGTAAAATACCTTGACAAGAGCAACTTAATGGGAAGTTGAGGTTTCAGTCTGTCATGGCTGGGAAGTCACAGAAGCAGGAATGTGAGCAACAACCTGTACAGCTTGAGACTGCTGCTTCTCCTTCTTCTCTTCCTCCTCCTCCTTCTTCTTCTTCTTCTTTATTATAACCCAGGATTCAAGCCCAGGGAATAAGCCCTCCTTTAGGGCTATTAATATATTATTATAATATAATATGATATATATTAATATATTACATTAATCAAAGTTAACCTAATTCTAGTAATCCCTTACAGATGTGCTTGGAGACTTGTCTCTTAGATCATTCCAGATACTATCAAATTGATGATCAGTATTAACTCTCAAAGTGGAATAATACAGTCACATGCTCAATATGGAAGAGGTTTTTATTCAAAGTGTGATGAGTTTAATGTTAATATCATCTTAAAAAGCAAAGACAAACAAAATACCCCAACTTTATAGCTGTAGTTATGACCGGTATTTGAAGAAACATCTGGACAATGTAGTCTTAATTGAATCAACACATTTAATAAATTCTGACAGTCTGTACTTTGTATATGAAAAGCTAGGACATACTTTTACCCTGCATTGTGAGTGATGTAGAAAGCTGGACTGTGACAATAGAGACAAGCATGCATAACAGTGATAGTCAGATAGCCAGATGTGAGGTGAGTGCTTTGTCCACAGTCACAGTGTAATCTGTTTGGGAAGGTGAGGAGAATAAATTGAGGAGTGAGCACCCCTTTCTTTATATCCCCCACTGTTCTAGAACTTACTATGCAGTCCATGCTGTCCCCGAACTCACAGAGTTCTGCATACCTCTGCTGCAATTACAGATGTACACTGCCACCACCACTGCCCGCTTAGGGAAAGTTTTTTTCACAACTTAAACTTGTTGGTGATGTACCTGAGCAATGACAAAATTTGGGAACATTTGACTCTGTTGGGCTCTGCCCATAGGCCTTTGTAGAACAGGGCCTTTGCTGGCTTTTTGATAGTTGTATTTGCATTTGTTTGACTTTCTCTCTGCCTTCCAGCCCAGAGACAAAGCCTGCTTGTGGTGCACTGCACACCACCATTCCAGAGGAGTTTGTGGACAACCTAGGGCAAGCAGCAGTGTGTTGGCGTATATGAGATCTATGCTAAAAGTCAGGCCAAAGTGGGCTTCACTCTGCTGCAAAGCACAGGTCAGTGGAGAGTGAAGCCTGCTGGGCACAGGTTTTTTCTTTACTCCTGCTCTCAGTGACCAAGACTGCTGCTATCCTGCTGGTTTCTCTGGGTGGGATATTGTAGACTGTTGGGTGTGTGTGTGTGTGCCTTGAACAGTTAGGCTTCTTCTGGAAGGCGGCACAGGAGGGAGTATGGTGACATTGTATTGACATTGCCACTTCCTTTATCATCCCCTTCTCACTGTGTTTGGATGACTCCTAGCCTGTTTCTGAAGGATTTGGGTCTACCACTAGCAGTTTCATAAAATTTTAGGGCCAAAATAAAATAAAATAAAGTAAGAGTTTAGTTCTTTTTAAACAACAGAATTGTGTCATAGGACACGGGTGACAGCAGTGTTGCTTTGTCCAATTCATTCAGTCGGATAGCATTATGTGCTTGTTAACCCATTGGTTTTATGCTTCTTCTGCCAGATGCTGTGTCACGGGCAGAACTGCATGGTTCTTCTGAGGTTTTCAGTATTTATGCTGTGTAGTATCATATAGCATATATGATTGTTATTCTCTTTCGTGCACATGACGTGGGTGTACAGGCTTCTCCTTCCTAACTCTCCATCCCTAGCGTGCTCTTCAGCCAGCATGTACTCCTTTGCCTACCCTTTCCAGCTCTCAGCCCTCTCATTTTAATTTCATCTTTTAGGTCGAAGCATAGCATAGGCACGTCCCTAAAACCTTCCTGACTTCCGAATTCAGGTCATAGCCTTCAGTGTATTCCCAGAAAACACTGGTCATAATTTTCTCGTGGCTAAGGTGACGATAGAAGTTATCCATAGTGAGAGAGTAAGAGGAGGCTCTTAGTCATTACGAGGATACACATAGAAACAGGGATATTCCAGGCAAGCCAGAAAATACCATTGCCTTATCTGTGTCCTTTCCTCCTTGTTTGTTTGATCAAGTATATGCTCTTTCTAACTTTGACAAGTGAGTTTGTTGCTGGGGTGGAATAAACAGAAAAGGCAAATGTTATTTATACTTCTAAATTTGAGTGTATTTAATTCATACTCAGTAGGTACTCTTTATTGTTTACTGGATAAAAAATTAGAATAGGTCTTTCCTGTGACCCCTGAGATAGCAGATTAAAGATGGTTAGTGGGAGCTGAGGAAATACAACTGAGAAGCTCTTTGGTTGGCCCCTAGATCAAATCTTGGAATAATGGTGATTTGCACCCATTCTGCACAGCTATGGGTGAGCAGGTGTCAAGTCTGCTCTGTGTGATAGAACATGAGACTGGGAGCCATTATGAACAGTATGGAAGGTGGTAGAACTGTGTTTCTGGATGCAGGAACCTCACTGTGCAAGGGACACAGCTCTGTAAAAGTAGACTGGTGACAGAATCTGTATGCTGTGGTTGGTATCTTCAGAGTCTTCATTAAATCTGACTGCCTCTTGGCAATCTATTAAATGCATAACATTTGAGAAGGTTATAATCACTTAGGAAGGCTGTTAGAAATTATGTAGTATGGACTTCCTACAGCTCTTTTTATGGAATGTCACCAAGGAATTCCTGTGATGAAGAGCCCAGATGACATTAGTTCTTGGGCTTCTTTATATAAACGAAGGACCTGCCACATAAATAGTCTGTTCACTGACCAGAGTAGGCAGTGAATGGGAAAATGAAGTGAGGTGTTGAATGTAATCCCGAGTTTATTTCCACATGCTTTTAATGGCTACAGTGACTTCTCTACTTTCTAGGCAGCTATAAGAGACCTCTTTGGAGCACCTCAAAGGTCTTTTTAAAGATGCAGTATTTCACTGTCACTTTCCATTCTCATTTTTCTTTATTGCCAAGGGGCCAACAGCTATGGAGAAGGTAGACATTCAAAATTGTGAGTAACGAGCACTTGGTTTTACTGTAGTTTGTCTATAACTTGATTCTTTGGCAAATTGTTAATGCAGATTTTGAGCCTTGGGTATTGTAATACTTTTTATCAGGAACCTATGATCAGCAAGCCTGACATTGCCTAAGCTCATTGTTTTGCTATGAAAGTGAACGAGTCACTTATCCAACCATTCATGGGCGACATGAGTACTTTTCCCCTTACACTTAAGTGTTACCTTTCTGGATGGATTGTTTATTGTTGAATTCTGTGCTGTGCTTCCCTTCCTTCATGAATTGTATTAAAATCTGTAGCCAACTTTTTGTACTTGGTTTGTGCTCTTCTTCAACTATGGATGCAGATACCAAAGGGAAAGTTGCAATGATTTGGGAGTGATGGGTTCAGGTTTTATCTAGTCATTTGAATCCCTTGTCAGCAATGGGGATTGTAACTGAATAGTAGCATATTTGCCCAGCATAAAAGAGGCCCCTGTGTTTAATACATATTGACAAAAAGAACAAGATAAGACCAGATTAGACCAAACTAGGACCGAATATCATCTGTTTCAAGCCAAAGTTGTAGATCAGTGGTAGGGTATGTACCCAGTGTGCCCAGGGCTCAGTATGCAACACTGGGGTGATGGGTTATGTGAAGTAAAAAATCCCTTTACTAGCTGTTATAAAGTACATATGCACTAGTATAGACTATAGGGTGGAGCTGAACATACAGGGCTTTCATGTTCCCCCTGTAAACAGCTGATTGAGGAGGGCATGAGAGAAGAGGCTACCTATCTATCTTTCCTCTGATGCTTCTTGATACAGACTGGTATTCAGGACAGTCTTGGTGTTAGAATAGCAAGAGCATTTGTTTGGACTAAGGCCTGAGTGCCTATGAATGGTTTTGAGTCTCCTCCATGTAAAATGTGTATTAAGTTTGTTATATAGCAGTCATTACTCATCATATCCTCACTCCCTTTCCTTGTCGCTTTCCCTATTTGATCTTTTGTTAAAGACTGGCCATAGACGTCATACCTGCTTATGGTTTCTTCTTCAGTTCAGGAGTTGTTAATATTTAGAGTCATTGTACTTACCTTTAAATCTCTCTCTCTCTTTCTCTCTCTCTCTCTCCTTCTCTCTCTCCCTCTCTCTCTCTCTCTGACACACACACACACACAGCGTTTGTTTCCAGAAATAGCAATCATCTATGAAGTTAGAACTCCTTTTGCATACAGTTAGCATCTTACCATGGAGACCCACCAAGGAAGCATTTGAGGCTTTCTCCTTAGTCTTTAGAGTGGTTTGATTCTAATCACGTTAAAATAATATTTCACTACTTCTGATTTTCCTAATTATCATGCAGATAAACAGTGGGGATCATGACATTAGAATAAGCGAGCAGCTTATGATTTTTGCCTCAGAAAGAGAAACTCTTGCTGTTTTCCTCCTCCCTTGAGCACCACAGCAGTAACAAATGAGCAAGTCCAGAGTACTTTATGATAGATAGTTAATGGTGCTGTGCCTCCACCATCAGGCTTGTTTCCACAGCATCTGTCACAATTCAGAGTCATTAGCATACCTTTAATGGTTTCTTTTCAAAATAATTTCTACTAGGGCATTTAGAATGCATCAAGAAAAAATATTGAGTTGTAGAGATGAGGAATTTTAAATGTAGACAAATGGATTTCATTCCCCTGATGTAATTTTGATAAAACCCAAACCGCATAGCAACACACCACAAATAACGCATTTCACAACACTTAATGTACTACCTGGGAATTACTTTTTCAAGCATTCTAAATAGTTAATTAAACTTTTTAAAATAAAAGGTTTAATTTAAAAATTAAAAAACAAATTGCTGTGTTTTCTGGTAAGGGATTAATCCCATGATAAGCCTTATTCTGGCCAGTGTTTTTAGACTGCCTCTCACACTTTGTCTTGTAATCAGCCAGGAAATGTTTGAATTCACATAAGATAAAAACTGGTTTTAAATATATGTGTATACACACACACACACACACACACACACACACACACACACCACAACTAAGTGAATGAATATCAGTAGTATGAAAAAAAAGTATATTACTTTTGCATACTATTGGTAAATATCTAGTTAGTTGTGGGAAACAAATTCATAATGAACAAATTAAGCTATATCTTTTCCCTAAAATGTCCAGTGGAAGGAAGTGTTTGCTTTCTTTTTAAACTTGAATATACTTACAGTGATTCTTTTAAATAAAAAATTATTTGAAAGAACATTTAAATACAGAAACTACCACATACTTTTAGAATGCACACATGATTGTTTTAATAATAGTACATATGTGTGTGTGTGTGTGTCTGTATGTGTGTGCACATGTATATGTTTGCTTTCATGCTTAGAGTTTACAACATGATTTTGAGTTGAGCAGAGTGCATAGTAGTCTTTTTCCAAGACAAACTGTGTTTCCAAGAGAAGAACATTGTTCCGTTTACTTAGCAGGCAGTGGAAGGGCCAGCGCTGTTGTTTGTATCTGTTTTTTCGTTCCTTCTGTGCAATGTCTCTCTAGCTATTCCATGCTGCCCTTACAGGATTTTTATAGCAGGACCTATAGGTTACTTCTCATCTAGTGCTGCTTTCACCCCATTCAGAAGTTTTATTTTCCAATATTTTTATTAGTGGCTGGGAAGCACATGATAGGATTCTTTTAACTTCTCATTTAGTTAGAGCTAAGGTCTGAATGTTGTTTTTTTATTATTTTTTTGAAGTGTTGACATTGCATGAAGTCATTTGTTTATTTTGTATATGTGATTTAAAAAAAAAAAAACTTCTAAAAATTGATAGTTCCAGGAGTTGGGAATACTTTCCAGATTTCATGCATTTTTGCTCTCTGGAACTGTCCTGTTACTTAGACAGAGCAGGGTAGGATCACAGGAAGAACTCGTGACTCAAGCATGTATACGGTTCAGTCTGATCAGAGTCCAGGGAATCGTAGTGTCTTGTTCTCGTCTCAGGTGGCAGAAGGGCCAGGACAAGGGTAGAGTGTGACATGACCTTGCTTCAGAGGTCGCTCATTGTTCTGTGCCCCATTCTAACAGCCAGCATCAAGGGAACTTGTCCTCTAAAACCAGGGACCCGCTTATTGATAAAAGCAGGAGCGGTGTTATAGGGAGTTTGTAATTCCAAATAGTCTTCAAAACCATTACTTGAGCATTCTGATGAGAAGCCAGTTTTAAGAAGTATTTAGATATTTAATATTCTTGACAACTCCTTTGTGGTTATAAATCATATTGACTTTGATTACATGTATTTATGTGGAAACATCAAGTACTATTATTTTCCTTGTTGGTGCTAAAAAGTTGTCAGTACAATCTAGAATCCTTAAATAAATGTAGAAAAGGGTGACAGACCAAATGAAATTCCAATTACAGTACTTGATTTCAGCATTTTCCTTCCATTTGAATCTTTAAGGGAAAAGTGAAAAGCTACATTATCCTTGAGAAAGTCTCAGCCTCTAAGCAGCCGTCTTTAATTACAGAAAATGCCTGCAAAATATGATTTGCCTTTCTAAGGTTTTGGCTGTGAAAATGTCGATTGTCAGTAGCATAGTGAGAAAACAGCATCTTAAATAAAAACAAAACAAGCTCGCTATTTCTATATTATGTTGAAAGACACGACCGTTACTGACCATTACTTGACCTACACTGGGCAGTTTTCCATAGTAATATTGTATTGGCCTCTGGATTTTGGGTGCCACATAAACACGGGACACCTGGTTCATGCCTGAAAAACTAAAGACCACAGTTGAATGAGAACTGTTTCAGAATGAACCCAGATTGCAGTGTGCTTCTTTTCGTGAAGTCACCTCCTTGGGAAGTGATTCTATTTATTTTTCGAAGACTTGCCTTTTCTCAAAGCTTAAGCTCCTCCCTTGTCTTTTCTGCCCCTGTCCCCTCCCCTTTCTTCGAGGATTGCCTTAAGAAAGACTGCTGCTTTGAATGTATTCCAAGGTCATAAATTTTCATCAGCTGAGTCTAGATTTGATTTTTTGGAACAGCCAGAAGTCATCTGGAGTCGAGGCTGTGGGTGATGAAACTGTAATAACATTTTCTGTAAGACAGAAGGCATGAGTAGAGAACAGTGTGATCTGTTTCAGGAGATTTTTTGGATGGATGACTAAGAAGAAAGTTCCTGAATAGGAAACCTCAGTTTGATATATGTGTTTACTTCAAAATGTTCCTACCATTTGATAATGGCATCTGGGCTTTGTGTATCATTTGCTTGCTTATTTTATGTTTGTGCTGTTTCTTTGTCTTAGTAGCTGTGCCTTGCAACCGATTGTCTGTGGGATTGCTACGGTTCCTTTATTTCATGATGATAGTCTTTTTGGAAGTTCTAGTGATAGCTGTGTATCACATTTGAAATGTAGCAATTAAAGTGACACAACACAGGAGAAAATGAAGTCTCACTTAATGTTCAATTATATAAATTGGTTACTCCATAAGTTCCTTTGTAATTTAACATTTGAAAATTGGCAGTCAGATTCTAATACTTATTTTAAATATACTTATATAGCTCTATATTATCAAATAGCATCTGCCATATTTCATGCTATTATCAACCTATATATTGTTTGAAAAGTATAGCCTTTCAAAAGTAAACTCTGATAATTTACAGTTACTCAAAGCACTAGAATCTTTCAATATTGTTGACATAAGACTTGCTGTTTAATTAAAGACTATTTTAAACTTAAAGTAATTTTGAGGTTCCGGCATATGTATTTCTCTTAGCAGTGTGCCACCTTAGTAGGTTTAGAGTTTTTCTTTCTTTTTGGTTTGTTTGTTTTCTCTTTTCTATTTTTTTAGGCTAAAATTTAGAAACTTCCATTTTATATGCCTTTGGTTATCACAGTTTTTGTTTTTACCCTTGTGACTTTGTGTGTAACATATTAATGGAAACTGGTGATGTCATTGAGTTTATTCTGGAGGAAGGCAAGAAGGAAGGGAGAATGAAGGGAACAAACAAAAAGTAGTACAGAAGCCAGAGCACGTGAATCTAGCAGTACGGAAGCCAGAGCACGTGGATCTAGTAGAA
>JANHMN010000016.1:39657780-39708200 GCA_030674055.1 Rhabdomys pumilio | reverse complement strand
ACGTGGATCTAGCAGAACGGAAGCCAGAGCACGTGGATCTAGCAGAATGGAAGCCGGAGCACGTGGATCTAGCTACTCAAAGACATACCACTGTTTCTGATTATTTGTGCTTCCTGGTTCATTTCCAAAATTAATAGATTAATAAAATCATATTTCCAATATCACATCTAATAAATTTAAAGCATTGATAGAAATAATTATTCATGTCTTTGGTTGCCTGTTTTATTAGAATACTCTGTTGTCTGCTTGTTTCTTGAAAGGTGTGTCTACACAAAAACAACAATCATTGGAAACTAGTGTTTCAGCATATTTACTCGTGTTGTAAGACATGCAGCACATGTCTTGATCATGAGAAATTTTTGTCCCTACCTAGCAAAAATGAGTTCCCATTCACATACGTCTTTCTGGTAGAAGAGACAACTAAAAGCTCATTAGCTCTTTGTTTTAGGATAAAATAAATGTCACCCCCCCCCCCAAAAAAAAAGAAAAGAAAACATTAAGTAGTCATAAAATCTACATATATTTTATATAAAAATCTAAATGTATCTTCTCATTAGAAGTCTTACCTAAATACATTATAGGTTACTCATTTCTTCACCTCCCTAGTCATTGGGATAAAATACTGTCAAGAGTATTTTCTTCAAGAATAAAGTCAGGTTTGCGTATCAAGAGTTCCATCACCATGGAACTCAGTTTGATACACCAACTTTTACTCTGCCTTTGCATTTAATAAAATAGGCATATAAGAGTAATCATTTGGGTAGGAATTTTCTCACACTAACATTCAGTGTTTGCTATTCCCAGTTAAATGCAGTCCCATATGAAAAGCAAGCCACTTCCAACCAGATTAGCCTTTTATTCAGAGGTCACAGGACTAGCTTGAAGGAGGTTTCAGCCCGACTAATCAAAAACAAGTTCATCTTACTTAATTAGTGTTTGTTGAGAACCTCTTATGTGCCAGCATGTTGGTACATATTTCCCTCAATTCAGGTGTGTTACAAAGGTGTTGAAATAATCATAAATTTCCCTATTGCCTTCGGAAAGTATAATGGCTAGCTGAAGATTTTCAAAATATTGAATTATTCACCAGTGGTTAACTGAGTGTATCTTATCAAGGCTAAATATAGTAATCATCACATACTTTTGTTGTATTTGATGTAATAATAATGTGTCTAGTCTTTATCCAGCTTATAATTATTAAATGGATGTTTGGACAGTATGTGCATACAGCTGGTTCTGTTTATCAGTTTTAGTAAAAAATGTTTACCTGACCTATGTAAATCTGTACTCTGAAGATTGTCCTTTATAGAATTTTTAATGTTCACAGCATAATTGCTAACTGATATTTATGTAGATTATTTGAATAATCTCATGGGAAGTGGAAGAAAGCACATTATGCCAGTTGTATGGGTTTTTCTTTTCTCTCCAAAGTTGGTTCAGAACATATTATATGCACTTTGTATGTCTGGCACTAGGAGCCTGTCTTGTAGCTGAGTTTGAATATTTACCTGAGTGACGTTTCTTTCTTTTCTAAGATAAATTGGGTTTGGCTTGCTGCCTCTCAGCCCTCCCTCCTTTCTAAAACCTTGGTGGCCTTAAGTAAGTGTTATATAGTGACTCCTTGCTCCTCAGAGCACTGCTGGCCTTCTGGCTTGCGCTTGAGTTTTCCTGTAACTCTCCCATTGTTCTATTTCCTGTTCATTATGTTTAAAGAAGTTGGAGTTATTTAATCATAACAAAATTATTTTAATTTTTAGTAGGTAGCAGGAGTTTATTTTGGGTAGTTGGTGTGTGTGTGGGGGTGGGGAATTCAGTCAGTTGTGTTGAATTTAAATTCACTTATCCCACCTCCAATTTTTATAATATATCTTTTTGAAAAGTATTTTTAAAGAATATTTTACATTTTGCAGTTACATAGTCAGTCATTTTAGTGTTAGGCAGTGTGAGCTTAAAATGAGCTTTTTGAGGACAGTTTAAAACATTGACAAGTCAAGAGGCTGTGATGATCTGTCCGTCAGAGCAGTGCATTGCAGTGCATTGCTTGTTTTGCTCTAGAGATGCTAACAGGTACCAGGAGCTGAGAAGAAACTTCCCAGGGGAAGCTTGGCAAGAAGATGACAAAGCAGGAGAAAGAGGGGGCCAGCTGGCAGAACTACAAAGCAAGGACATTTCTGCTGCCGTACCTGGCTTTAAAATCAGCGCAGTTTTTAAAACGTGGTTACAAGGAGTGGGAACAGAGGAACCTTATAGTATAAAATTGTAGAATAACATTCTACAGAAACAATTGTGAAAAAAATTGATATTTATATTTAGATACAATTAAAATAAATGTTTATTATAGAAAAAAAATGTATAAATACTATAACTTGTAATAGATGTGCTTTATATTTTCTATGTATGATTTGTTTTCAACATGTATATTTATGCTTGTGTAATATGTTTGTATATGTATATATATGAATATAAGTGTTTTATATATATGTATTTTTAGAAATGAGATGGATAGAATGGAAGAGGTATAAATAATTTGGGCTCATGTTCTAATCTCAAAAGTATTTTAAAGTTTTTTATTGTAGTAGTACATTGTGAATATCTTTCCATATTATTTATTCTATTATGACATTTTAAATGTGTGTATGTTAGATGTTTGACTACTTTTTTCTCTTTTGGGATGTTCTGATAGTTTTTATTTTTTTTTCAAATTCATTAAAATGCCAAAGAAAATAATGCCTTTGACCAGTAAAATTATTAGGTGAAAGAATATATTTGATACCATTATTATTCATAGAGGCAAATATGTAAATGCATGTTTGCATATACAAAAAAGTTTCTATCACTTTATAATCCTGTTAGCAGTGTGGGAGTACGCCCGATTCCTTGCCCTCCTTTCAGGATTGGGTATTATAACTCTGTTTCATTTGTGGTTGAGAGACAAGCATCACATACTGATAACTGATAACTTGAATTGCTTATTCTTAAGTATCTATCTATCTATCTATCTATCTACCTTCTGTCTGTCTGTCTGTCTGTCTATCTGTCTATCTGTCTATCACTTATTTAGTGGTTAGTTGGTTGGTTGGTTTATTGTGAGACAGGGTTTCTCTGTGTAACAGCTCTGGCTGTCCTGCAACTTGCTTTGTAGCCAGGCTGGCCTTGAACTTACAGAGCTCCGCCTGCCTCTCCCTCCCAAGTGCTAGGACTAAAGGTGTGCATGACCACGTCCGCTCCACTTTATTGTTTTTAAATATTTTTTGTTAGCTGCCTACTCTTCACGTTTCTCAGTTTGACTTGATAGATGTCAACTGGGCCACATTTTTGCTTTTATTGTTTTTATATGTTTGGAAGGTTTTGTTTATAATTAAGGTTTATTTAATACTGTTTTATTTTCAGATTAAAATTTAGTTCATTTATTTTATGTGTATGGGTGGTTTATCTGCATGTATATCGCAACACATTTGTAGAGTGGCCTTGGATGTCAGAAGAGGGTTTTGGATCTCCAAAACTGGAGTTGTAGATGATTCTTGAGCTCCACGTGAGTGCTGGACATGGAACCTGGGCTCTTGGAAGACCAGCCAGAGCTATTAACTACCTGCGAAGCCCTCTCCAGCCCCATATTTTCAGAGTTTTAACAGTTTAATTTTTACTTCTTTATGTTTTTATTTTAGTATCTGGTGTCTCTCCAGATGTTTGTACAAAGTTTTGCCAGCATCAGTTTTAAAATAAATATTTATCCATTCTTCTTATATTTGCTTTGATCATTTTACTTAATATATAGACTTAATGTAGACTGAAGATAGTTTCTGATTTTAAAATTCTGTTCAGTTGTCACAGTTGCTAGCTCTTTGACCACTATTCCACTTTTATTTATTGTAGACTCACAAGTTTAAAAATATTTGTCAAGGCAATTCTCTAGACAGAGTTGTCTTACTAGTATGATTTATCTATTCAAAATGAACATTATTCTCTTTTCGTTGATTATTTTAATACTCAAGCCACTTGGTTTTCTTCTTAGATTTGAGAACCTTTCGGCAGTGCCTGGAGTGTGTACACAAGTTGAAGTTTTTGATCTCCTAGATTTTAGATATACTGGTGGTTATTCTTCATAGGATGTGTTCATGCTTATCCCCTCCTCCTTTTTCCTGGGGCTGGGCATTGTTTGGTGGAGTCCCTTTCACTTGTAGTTCACTCTTTTGTTATTGGAATGGTTGGGTGTCTTGTAACCAGCAGAGTTCTTGAGCTAATCAGATGTCTCCTTAGCACAGAACCGTGGTTTCTGCACAGTCCATTTAGCCATCTCTTCCTGGTCCTGTGGCTTCTGTTGAAAGGACAGGTGTGGCAGCAGTTTCTCTCCCTGTGAGGCACTGGTTGCTATGCAGCTCCTCCCTGCCTCTACTGGTCCACCTGCAGTTCTTCAGTGTTTGTGTGGAGATACCCTGTTTTAATATAGAAAAAGGAGAAACTGTCTGAAAATTCTTCTACTGTAGAAAGCCACAGGATCCAATAATGTAAAATTACAGTGGTTTCTTTAAAGTCTTCAGAGAATTGCAATTATTAACGCTGTGAGTAATTTTCTTTCTTCCTTAACTTACAGTTGTTAGAGAACAATTTAGAAAATTGATGCTTCTGTCAAAAGTCAGGATGGGTAGGATACATGCTCCATCTGGATATGACAACATTAAGAATCCCACAACTTTTACTAACTGTAAAAAAAAGAATCTATTTTATACTCCATTAGACTGTTACACATCATAAATAATTTATAGCACTCCTGGTTCCTGTCTGTATCAAGTGTATCAAGGATGATAAACTAGTTGCCATAGACCTGTTTTTTTTTTTTTTTTAAATATATGCAATAGCATTCCACTTTCTGTTCCCTGCATTACTTTCTACTCCTTCATTAGAGAAATATTATATTAGGCCTGGAAATTTTTAGTCAGTGACTATAGGACTGGAGTCCTCCTAGGAACATATAGAAGACCATCTAGGAACCACAGGTCCAGAATGTCTTGTTTCTTAATTTGACTACTAACTAGATTCCTTGGAGAACAGTTCAGCATTTGTGTGCTCACTTTCCTTGCCTTTCAAACTAAACTTCGGATGCTTTAAGGAGTTGCTCTCAGGATTCACATGAGATCTGTCAATATCCTGTCCCCTCTTCCCCTGGAGGTGGTCGTGTGGGTCAAACTGAGACCTTCACATATACCAGGCAAGTGCCCTACCCCTGAGATACCCTTCAGCCCCTGAAAACGTGCATTAAATTATTACTGCCGTGAGGTCCCTCACCTCCACCCCAGTAGTGCAAGGACTGAGCAGATCTCAGAGGTCTTGTTCACAATCACTTGCCCTGTACGTGGCATACCCTGACTAGGCTCCTACCCTTATAGGTCATCTAACCATCCCAGACTTCCCTAGAGAACAATTGGAGAAGCATTGGGGCAGGTGGAATGTAAGCAGTTCTGTGTCTCTAGTCCTTGATGTCTCTAGCAATGTGAAGAACCCCCTATTACCAACAAGTGGGAGGGCTCACTGCTGTGGTTCGGTTTCAAAGGCACAGTTTGCCAAGAAGAGTATAAAGCCGATAAGGTTTGTGGTGAGAGAGCCAGTTCTCAAGTTACATGTGTATGCCACAGAGCAGACCCTTGCAGATCTGAGCTTGGAGTGGCTGTTCCTCTGAGTGGTTGATGGTCTTAGTGGGGATATTTTGAAGAGGTCAGGAATGGCTTATGAACTGAAGTGTGGTTATGCTGATGAGCTGGAGAGTCTCCACCAGCTTGAAGGTGGCTTGGGAACCCAGCACAGTGTGGATGCTGAGGCAGTAACTGAAGCTCTAAGCGGAAAGTTCAGGAAACAAGTGCCTTGTTCTATGTCCAGTCTTCAAGGGTGACATTATTCCAAGAAGTGTCCATGTGTACGTTAGCTAAGATAAAGTAGCATATTAAAGGACAGAATTTAAGGAGCTATGACCATTATATTTTCTTTGTTATACTGAACACACAGAATCTAACGCTTAAGAGGTAGAACTGTAGCAATGTATACAGAACATATATATTCATGCTCAGAGCAAGGCACAGGAGGGTCCGCTTTGAAGTGTTTTGACAGGGCATTGGCCATTAGGAAGGTGGTTTCTTTGCCTGTAGTAGAACTAGAATCTTGGATGCAGGGTCCTGCCCTGGGTCTAAGACTTCTCTTGCTTTCAATTCTTTTGGAAATACAATCTGACAGGGCGGTTGGAACAATATTTTTTCTGGTCTGCTTCTGAACAAAAATGAAATCCATTCAATAAAAAGCACTTGCTTTTCATCTTATGCCCTCATGCTAAGTTCTGTTGATACCTATAGATTATATATATGTAAAATATTTATATATGTACGCTATCTATATACATTTACGCATGCATACATAAATACATACACACATGTACATAACAAGGTCCTTTATTTTTTCCGTGTGCCAAACTCTTATCCTGAAGTGAGTGGTGCAGTCTGAGGTAGATGCTGCCACATGGAGAAAATGACAGCTAACGCCTGACCCAGAAGGGAGAAACAAACAAAAACACAGAAAGTGCTACAGGCTTTGTTGACAGCTCTTCTAGTGATGGCCTTGGTTTCTCTGAAAATCGAAGCCCAAACATTCAGCACTACAGCACTCATCTTGTTCTCTGAGGAAGGACTTCCCATACAGATGGCTACAGATTTAATCAGGGACTTAGGGTGCATGAAGGGAGGGCCTCAGTTATATGGAAATTGTACTTAAATGGAGCACTCCCTTTCCAAGGGATGCCAGATAATTGAATTATACCTAAATCTTGAACTGTTTAACACACGTGCACACATGTCTCATTTCTGTGTGCTGAGAGGTGTTAAATGGCTTGAGAACTGTAATTAAGTAGCTGGGATCGTGCTGCAGAAGCACTGAACATCAGTCTCTCAGCCCTGAGTGCGACAATTTAACCCGAGGAGCTGTGACTAATCTAGTCTTTGTAACACATTTGAGTTAAGAGGTGTGTGTTCCTGTTCATGTACTTTCTCATTAGCACTAATATTGCTAATGGGAGTGACAGATGTATTTTGGTTTTGCTTTCTATCACTCAACCTTTTAGAGTACTAGCTCCTTAGAGGAGGTAATTTTCTCTCTGGTACATTTATGGACCCAGTTGTTTAATGGTTTTACTCAAAAGAGAGCATGTCTGTGGGGACTGTCTTAGTTGGTAGGCTCTTGGGAAAGGAAGTTTGGATTAATCATTTGAATCATAAAGGAAATGATGGTGGTGATTCATGTGAGTAGGGATACCCATATACTCATTTGTTCCTGTGTGACTCAAATATTTCTCCTTGTTTGTCATGAATTTGGAAGAACCATTCCCAAGTTCCCGACTTCACTTTCTTGCACTCTGGGCTTCCATTCAGGTTTTATTTCTGTAGTGATAGTATTCTAGAGAATAGTTAGTGTAGTTAGGACTGCGGAGGTAGTAAGTAGTTCAGCTAGGTAGTGAGGTAAATTAGAACTTGCCACGCTGGCTTGGGACTGCACCATTGTTTCTGAATAACTTCAAAAAATGGCCATTTCCAAGTTGTGAACTCTCTCTTCTGTTTTTAAGAAAGGATCTCATGTGACTTTGAATCTCTACTCCTTTTGCCTTTCCCTCTGAATTGCTGGGTCCCTGGCTTGTAGCACAGTAACCACTTTATGCAATGTTGGTGATTGGATCCCGGAGCTTCAAGTATGCTGTACAAGCATGCGATCAACTGAGCTCCACCACAGCCTGGCTTCTGTCTGCCTTCCCCAACTGTGGACATGGGTATGTTAAGTCTTATATGTAATACAGAAGAAAAAGGACTCAGAAATCTAGAAACGGGGTGTGAGTCTTGGCTTTACTAGTTTGAAGTCCTTGAGTAACCCCTGAGCCTTCTCTGAGCCTGAAGATGTCTAGCTGACAAGTGGAGAATGATTAGCATCCAGCATGTGTACCTTAGGGAGACATGATGCCAGATGATGAGATGCACTTGGGAAAGGATATGATGTAGAGGCATATGTGTGCGCCAGATACAGGAAGAGGAAGGGACTCAGGTAAAAGATACAGGTATTTCATAATAACAACTGACGCGATAAAACTATAGTTGTGTTTGACTATCCTCTGAAGTACACATTTTCTTAACCTGTTAAAGCCATTTTCTGGGTTTTCTTTTTTTTTATTCCTGATATTTTATATAATCCAGACTTTAGTGAATTAATTATTTGAATGACAGTATTCTTCTACATGAAACACCGCAGTAATAAGGTTCCTTGAGAATGTAATGCACGTGGGCAGATGAATGATCAGTCGGTCCTTTTATGCCCAATAGTACAGCAATACCAGCCGCCATATTAAATATCAATCAGTGATAATGTTCTCACTAATTACTACAGCTGGTTTGTATAGTGAGTAAATTGCCATTTGTAATGTTGGGTTATATTAACTAACACAACTAATTGCCAATCACAAATAAGCATAAAGTTTTTTAAAAGCTCCTATCAGTAGCTTGAAATAGGCACTGTTGCACGGTATTTCAGTTGGTGTGGAACGGCAAGGTCATGACAGTCAGGGATACATTTGTATTGCAGGCCAATTTAAAAAATACATGTAAGTATTATTACTTTACCAGGAGCCTTTGAAATATGGTTTCTTTAAGGCATTTTTACCCCACCCCCATATTATTAAGATATAATTGAGATTTGAAGTTAAAAAATGCTTGTAGTTAGTGTGGTACATGAATCATAGGTTTAAATTGCTTGTAATTTTAAAGGCACTTAGGGGAATTGTGAAATTCTCATAATGCATTCTTATGTTTGGAAAAGGTTAGAGGAACAATAGTCTAGTTATTTTAGGATTTCTGTCCTAAAAATAGGACTCTTTGCGTTGTTAAACCTTAGGTAGCCATATGTGAGCAAATCCATGTCTAGTTCTTGTTAACTGCTTTTTATGTTTTCCCTTTAAACCCCTTGTGTTTAGTGAGGTAGTTAAGTGGCGCGTAATTTCTGTACAGGCCACAATCTTGTTCTTGTAAACTATACAGCTGGAATAATGACAACAGCATGAATGGTGCCAGTGCCTTTAGAAGGGAATCAGTTAAATGGCACTTGGAATTTTGATGATTATTGCTTTGAAAAGCCCGAAAATCACAGGTCTTGGCTTTATAGTTTAATTACTTGCTTAACAATTGCAAGTGATTCACGGAATCAGAGGCTTCCAAACAAATAACATCAGTAACTCTGTCATGCCTGAACAACTCCAGTTTTCTTGACAATGACTACCAAACTGTGTTTAGCTAATATAAACTGTTAGTTTAGCAGCAAGCAGTAGGAGCTTTGAGCAGCCATTGATGAGGTGCCAGTAAATTGAGCACTTATAGCAGTGGTGACACTGGTGTCAAGATAACTTCAGCATGCGTTATCAGAACCAGTTGGGGAAGCAAATATAGTAATTATCCACATCCTTTTTTGATATTGGATTTAATAATAATGAGAGCCGTCCAGCTTTCTGGGGCTTCTAATTAATAATTGGTTCTTAAGAACACAGCATGTGGTTTCTCACAGTTTGAATGAGATTAGGAAAATAGGGCAAGCTTAAGGTCCCACATACTTTCATGAGCAAATTGAAAAGGCAGTGTAGAAGAAGAGCAAACTGTAGGCTGAGACTCAGGTGTGCTGGTGTGAAAATTTAATTTGTGCCTTTATTGACCCTCATGCTCCTTCCTTGCTGTGTCTTAACTTTGTGACATTTCTGTGAGCATACTTCTCTCTCCCATCCTGCCTTTTCTCGCTGGTCAACCTTTTATTTCCAATTGACTCTCCAAAGTCAGATGGCTTCCTAGGCTGTTACTCACGTATCAGCTATACCCTAGCTCTGCAGTGTAATGGTAAAATATGTCTGGTCCTGAACTTACACTGCTCTGTCATGGTGGGAAAATTGTATGCATGTATTTGGTAGAAAATGCACTTTGAATAGTGAGTTTTGAACTTTTCCAGGCCAAAGATCTGATGCTCTTAGCACATTGCTAAGGACAGTGAGGTCCAGCCTGGACTCAGCCCCAGTGATCAGGAGGGGCGGAGACTCATGGACTGTTACATATACTAGTGTGTTGAGTGTGCTCATTTTCAACTCATGAAGGGTTTATTAGCATGTAACCTCACTAGCCAAGCAGCAGCATTGATGGAAACTGAGCAGCTCAGACCTTCATCTAAGGGAACAATAACAGCGAGTGCTTATTAGGGGTCATGCCTGTCACACAGTATACAAAGAAATATTTTAACCATTGTTCCTGCATGGGCTTGTCACTTTATGGTACTGTATGAGTTTGTCACCTTATGGTACCTGCATTGAGAATGACTAAGAGTTAGAGTGGCTGAGCAGTGCATTCACAGTAACTGGTCAGTTTGGCTCCAGACTGTTCTTCTGGGTTGTTATGCCATGCTGTTTCCTTACTAAATATGACTTAGTATAATTGTGAATGTTACACACTAATGTGTTCTGCTGCAGACACATTTTTATTAAGAAGTTTATGTTTTAATGACTTTAGTATAGTAATGAAAGTTCTTTAAGCTTCTGTATTTTCTTTTGAATAGTTTTTTTTTTTCTATATTTGAATGAAGTCTGGAATTTAGTAGTCAACAAAGTTTTGCTTATGTTCTGATTCACAATAATATATTTATATCGTCACCTAGTACACAAAACTCATTAGTTTTTCATAGGAAATTCTTCTGCTTGTAATTCATTATTTTCTGTCTTCCTGTGTTTTCTCTGGTATTTATTCTATTTCATTATACCAGTATTATTTGTAAACTGCAATAATAATCCACTAGTAGTTAACCAGCAGTTTGAAAAATCACCGCAAACCCAGTGCTGTCTGGTGAGGCTCACACTGGCCAGTGAAGTATGTGTTCCACTCTGCTCATGCGAGCCTCAGGCACATGCTTTTCTAATTTTGTTAGTTCTGCCCGCAGGCATTGTAAGCAATTGGATTCTGAGGTTGGATTAATGTTTTCCCCAAGGCTGTGAGACTTTCTCCTTTGCCATTTCATCATAGTTCTTTGTGGCTGTCTGTGGTAGTCAATGACATGGCTGTCCTCAGAACTTGCTTTCCCAGAAGTTCCCTCTCTGAAGCTCTTCTGGGTCAGGGAGGTTTGTTATAACAACTGTAGGAAAAAAAAAAAAAAAGGTCTCTTTCTAGTTTTCTAGTCTTTTATGTTCCTGGTCATAGTACATAAATACACCTTAGCTAGCAATGAAGATGCAGAATTGTCTCATCTTGTTACAAGCCATGAGAATATTTTACTACTTGTCTTTATCTAGAATAAGCTGATAGCAAAGTCCAGATAACCTAATAGTATCTCAGTTTGAGGTGTCCCTGTCAACTATTTCATTCACAAGTGGGTAGAGGCATGATGAGTGCCTTCTGTGCTGGGTCTTTCAGGCTCCAGGATTACCAAGGCAAATGAGACACACAGGTTGCTATTCTATTTTAACATATAGTCTACTGGAAAAGATAGACAAGAAAACAGATAAACATATAGATAGGCACTAAACATTAGAATATGGAGGCATATGAAGATGTTTATCGCATATGGTGAACAAGTTGTAGACTGTTCTTTCTCTACTTATTCACACCCCCTCCCATGGATTGTTAACTCTCTACCACACCAGGTCCTCTACAGAGATTCCAGAACTGTGAAAGGATTTGTATCTTATAAAGCTGTGTACTCAAGACCACGATGTTTCACAGAACACAGATATAGCAGCGGAAGTGTCATCACCTGCTTGCTTATTAGAAATAATCTCTTCAGCTCAGGCTGCACCTATTAAAGCAGAACATGCACTGAACACAGTTCTCATGAGACCTTATACGAAATTAAGGGTTTGAAGTACAGATGAACAAAGCTGGGGACCAGAACTGCTTCAGATGTTAAGAATTTTGGACTTTGGAATATTTCTGTAGATTTTTTTTAACTGGTTGAGCATTCCTTATCTGAAAATCTCAAGTACTCCCCCCAAATCCCAAATTCTCTTTTCCGGTTTTGATACTAGTGCTGAACAACCAACCCAAGCTGATCTGGAGAAGTGATCCTCAAGCCGCATCAAAAACAAAACAACACAACAGCAGCAAGATGGATTGTACGTGGATTTGGGTGTGGATAGTGTCCACAAAGGTCCATGTGTGAAAACCATAGTCTTATGTCAGAAGATGGTCCTCTTGGAGGAAGTCAGGTCACTCAGACTGTGCTCATAGTGAGTCTGAGAGCCCTACTCTCTTCCTTTTCCCATTCCCGTATTTTCCTTCCTGGCTTTTGCTCCACTGTACTCACCACAGTTTGCTGCCTCATTGTAGATCCAAACCATGAGACCACTTGATCTTTTGACTGGAAGCTCCAAATCCATGAGCCAGTGTAGAAGCTTTTTCTCTTAAGGTAATTGGCTATAGTGTTTCATTGTGGTACTAGAAAGCTAGTAGACTCACAGTGTCTCACTTCCGGGCAAGTGACATTTGTGCAGATCTTTAATCTGCCAGGTAGAGGTCATCAGGTGCCAGTATTACTCTCTCTACCTGAGGAGTCCACACAGGGGCAGCTGTCCTGTCCTGCCCATTAGGCAGCTCCCTTCTCTACCAAAGAACAGCCACAACAGCCTAAAATTAGCTGTCCCCCAGCATCATTCTGGATGCTGCGTGTGCAGGCCATTCCTGTATGCCTGTCCCCAGGGTCTGGTACAATTTCTTTTGTTTTTTCTGCGCAGACCTATGGGGACTGCTTTCCTGACCACCTTCCTCACGTTTGCTGTGGTCCTGTGAGTAATGAATGATCTTCTGTGATATAAATGGCACAGTCATGGGTTTTTAATGCATCCTTTGGACCCAGGTGTGGATGAGGGTTCTTGAAGGAAATCTTTGTCCTTAGGCTTCACTCACAGCTAGTGAAGTCAGCCCCTCTGCAAGCTTGGTCCTAAGCTGTAGCATTTTATACAGCTTCACTGGCTGGTCCTGCAGGCAGCTGAGACTGGGATCCTCCGTTCTAGTCAGCGTGAAACTTCCGATAGCACTTGGGCAGAACTGACTGCAGCACAGGTAAGTCAGAGTCCTACTTCCTGAGGTAGTACCAGGTACCAGGGAAATTTGTTGCCATAGAGATAGCTCAGTTTATAACAAAAAGTGACAAGATTAGGAAAAGATCTTTACCAATCCTACGTCCAATAGAGGGCTAATATCCAATATATACAAAGAACTCAAGAAGTTAGACTCCAGAGAATCAAATAACTCTATTAAAAAATGGGGTACAGAGCTAAACAAAGAATTCTCAACTGAGGAATACCAAATAGCCGAGAAACATCTAGTGAAATGTTCAACATTCTTAGTCATCAGGGAAATACAAATCAAAACAACCTTGAGATCCCACCTAACACCAATCAGAATGGCTAAGATCAAAAACTCAAACGATAATAGACGCTGGCGAGGATGTGGAGAAAGAGGAACACTCCTCCATTGCTGGTGGGATTGCAAGCTGGTACAACCACTCTGGAAATCAGTCTGGCGGTTCCTCAGAAAACTGGACATAGCATTACCTGAGGACCCAGCTATACCACTCCTGGGCATACACCCAGAAGATGCTCCAACATATAACAAGGACACATGCTCCACTATGTTCATAGCAGCCTTATTTATAATAGCCAGAAGCTGGAAAGAATCCAGATGTCCTTCAACAGAGGAATGGATACAAAAAATGTGGTACATTTACACAGTGGATTATTACTCAGCTATTAAAAACAATGAGTTAATGAAATTCTTAGGCAAATGTATGGAACCAGAAAATATCATCCTGAGTGAGGTAACCCAATCACAAAAGAACACACATGGTATGCACTCACTGATAAGTGGATATTAGCCCATATGCTTGGAATACCCAAGAAATTCACAGACCACATGGAGCTCAAGAAGGAAGACCATAGTGTGGGTGCTTCAGTCCTTCTTAGAAAGAGAAGAAATACTCATGGGAGCAAATACAGAGACAAAGTGTGGAGCAGAGACTGAAGGAAAGGCCATCCAAAGACTGCCCCACCTGGGAATCCATCCCATATGCAGTCACTAAACCCAGACACTATTGTGGATACCAAGAAGTACATGCTATATCAGACAGTAGCCTGATATAGCTGTCTCCTGAGAGGCTCTGGCAGAGCCTGACATGCTCGCAGCCAACCATTGGACTGAGCACGAGGTCCCCAATGGACTCCCCAATGGAGGAGTTAGAGAGAGGACTGAAGGAGCTGAAGAAGTTTGCAACCCCATAGGGGGAACAACAATATCAACCAACCAGATCTCCCCCCACCCCCAGCTTTAGGTTGGGCTAAACCACCAACCTGAGAGTACACATGGAGGGACCCTTGGCTCCAACCGCATATGTAGCAGAGGATGGCCTTGTCAGGCATCAGCAGTAGGAGTGGCCCTTGGTCCTGTGATGTCTTGATGCACCAGAGTAGGGGAATTCAAGGGCAGGGAGACGGGAGTGGGTGGGTGGGGAAATAGAATATCCTCATAGAAGCATGGGAGTGGGGAGGGGAATAGGGAGTTTCGGTGGGGAGGACAAGGAAAGGGGATAACATTTGAAATGTAAATAAAGAAAATATTTAATAAAAAAAGAAAATTAACAGTTTAAACTTTTTTAGATATATTTGCCTATTTTATATAACTTAGACCAGAGTCTTTTGTAGGACTGGTCAGATGAATCTGCATCAGAAAGCAATCCCTACAGTCCAGAACTTCTTTATTAGCCTTGCTTTTGCCTTTGGCCTTTCAGCTAGCACACTGCTGAAGGGATCAGACAGAGTCCTCAAAGATGCATGAGCTAAATGGAATGGGGGGAGGGGGGCCGTATTCAGAAGACAGCAACAGTGGTTATAGATGAAGTGACTTCAGTGCAAAGAAAGGTATTTAAGGCCTTGGAGTTTGAGAAGTCTCATAAGCCAGGACTGTGAGTCATGATTTGGAAGAAGAGCTCAGGTAGGCAGAATTGAAAGGAGGTACCTAAAATTTTGTAGGATGTAGAAATGAGAAAACTTAGCAGAAGGCTTATGTGCAAATAATGAGGCTGATTTGAAATACAGGGCTTGCGGCACTTTCATATGTGTCTGCCTTTGACGTTAAGGCCCTGTGTGAGCTGGCTTAGCTTGTGAATCCTGACCAAAAGGAACAGTCAGAGTCTGCAGTCCCAGAGCTGCTGTGTAGCAGCAATAGGCTCCTGGAGTTGCTCAGGCCAGCGAGCAGAGCCTTCTAGGGCAGAGATGGCTGCCTCTCTTTGGCTTTGTCTTAGTGTCTGCATGTCTTTGACAGGGAACAATAAGATGCACTGTTTGATTGCAGACTGACTCGCTTCTTTTCCGCGTTCCTCCCGCAATCCTCCTTTTCATGTTGCATTATCCTAGGTGCTTTTCTCCTCTCTTTCCTGACCCTGAGTTCCAGTGTTCATAGCCCCTCTCACCCAGGCTGGGCTCTAATTGGCAAAGCTGGAACCTGGTAGCAGCAGTTCTTTATTGCCTTTTCCTAATTGGTGTCAGGGGCTGCTAGCAGAGCACAGCCATGCTGGATTGATTGATAGATTTGCTGCTGCCATTGCCAGGCTTCTGCTTGACCAACAGTTCTGTGTGTAGCTTTTGAAACTAAAAATTAATGTTAAATCTATTCCGTGGTGTCCTTAGTGCATCTGAAATGAAATCGGCTATTGACCAATAAGGAGTACTTTTGATGTTACCTGAGTTCCCTTGGGCTTGCAACTTGCAACTCCAAATTATGTTCCATTTCTAACTCACAGCTGGTTGTTTCCTTGCTTTCCGAATGCGGAGTAAAGCGCCATTGTGTCTCACACTGCTGCTGCACAGTGGGCTTCTTCTTTTCAGAAATAACACACGCATAGCCTTTGGTGTGGGTATAGGGCGGGGGAACACAGAAGCGTTGACAATATTCCCTCAGAACTGGAAATTTCCAAGCTCATCTTACACTGACCGGTGAGTGCGGACATCATTAACAGAGACTCAGAAGAAGTGGTACACCTTCCCTTTCAGAGGCTGTTTCGTGTAATTGACAATTATATTGAAAGTATAACAGCATTTAGGCATCTGAGTGTAATTTATGATTAGTTTACACAAATTACTGCTTGGAAGTTACAGAAGGCTACAAAAGAGTACATCTTAAAATCTCATTTTAACACTTTGATTAGCACTGTAGATAGCCAGTAAAATGAATCAGCACAGTGACCTTACAGCTACCAGATATTACCAGTGTCTAAACCTCTTTGGTGTTTTTGTCTTCCTGAGTTTATGTGGCAAAGTCCTTAGTTATTTATAAAGCCACATTTGTATTACAGCAAGGTAAGTTGGTCAATCTTTACCAATAACCATTGTGCAAAGTATTCTGATAAAAGTACCCTCTTGTGTGTGTTTGCATTGTGGCAATTTTTCAAAGAACTGTCATTGGTCTTTTGAAAAGTCCGAAGTCCAAAAAAAAAAGCCCAAGGTCAATTATTAGTTTTACATTTTATTGATGAGAAGGGCAGAGAATCTAAAAGTCTTAACCTTCGAAAATCAAGGCTACCACATATGTGACCTAGTTATGACCTGAGACTCTGTGTCTAGATTATGGTAGTGACTCACCAAGATGATTTCACCATGATGCTTTAAGTCTCAAGTGGCCTTTCCATAGGCTTGTGTTTGGATGTCCAGTCATCCCAAATGTGGTGCAGTTTTGGAGGTCATGGAGCTTTCAGGCTGCTGGGCCTGTCTGATAGAAGTAGGATTTGTATTCTCTTCTCTCTTCCCCTCTCTGCTTTCTGCCTCACTGCTATGTTAATACCCATCTAATTCCTGCTGCCACAGACAGAACTGCTCAACCCCACCTGCTGTTCCACAGTCGACCAAACTACTCTGAAACTGTGGGCTAAAAATCAATCCTTGCTTGGTCACAGCAGCAGGGAAGTGACCGGTATATCTGTCCCCTGTGCAGTAGGCAGTATGCTCTTGCTTTTGACCAGACAGGGGTGATGCAGGCTTTTGGGTTTTATATTTTGTTCAGAAGATTGATGTAGGTACAGGTCAAAACATTTGAAGTGCTAAAGGGCTGAATGAGTAATTCATGCTATAGAGTTAGGCTTGGCAGGCTTGAACGAGGAAAGAATCTGCCTTAGTATCTTCAAGAAGGTCTGATCTAGCATTTTACAAAGGGGAAGATGTCAGGATTTGAAACATGTTTGACATTTTGACTGAGAGAAAGCTGGGATTGAAGGTGTGGAGAGGGGAGAGTATGGGTTCTCTTTCAGGTCATCGAGGAACAAGATTGAGTTGGATGTAGGGTTTAGGGTATAAAGGAAGGTTTCTCACGTCTGATAGGTTAAGAAGGGCAAGCTCACTCTGGTGGAATTGCTGGTTAAATGGCAGGTCAGAAGAAAGGAAAATCTGCAAGAAAAGTAGCACAGCCTTCCAAACAAGGAGACACTCCTGATCTGAAGGCCTCTTCATAATTCATACAGATTCCATACCACACTAACTATTAAAGTTAGTGGAGGTCAGAAAGGGAGAGGGAGCTACATCATAGTGTGCTATTTCTCCAGCTTTGGAAAGCTATGGGAAATCACCTTACAGCTTAAGATTTCTGTCACTTTTGGTTTGTTATCAGAAAACAAACAAGCATTTCCCATAGTAGGTAAGGATCCAAGTAGCTGCTGACTCTTTCTCTTGCCTGCCTCCTTTATCGAGTAAGCTCAATGTTCTGGGGGCATTATGGCTGGCTACCATTTGAGAAATAACGTTCCTCCTTAGTGGCTCTTGGAAATGTAGGTTAAGGTCTCTATAGGTTAAGCTGAGGCAGAAGCCCTCCTAGCTGGCAAATATCTGCCCTTTTACCACACAGGGAAACTCTCTGTGCTCATCTGCGTATTCTTTCATTCTGTCCATTAGCTCTGCTGCAGCCTTGGTCAGCCCAGTGTGAAGCCCAGTGACCAGCAAAGCGCTCAGCTCTAGAATAGATACACTTGTTAAAGACATTGGAAATATTGGTTTGGAGCTGAGGAGAAGAGCCAGTCATGGAGAGAGTTCTGGAGTTCCTTTTTAAAGACACTGATCTGGGAATGAGAGAGAATGGCAAGGAATACCAAGATGGTGAAGACATAATTGGGGAAATGCTCTCTTCTGAGAAGCAGACTAAGGAGTTGCATAGGAGAGCATCCAGGAGCCCCCAGCATGGCCGAGAGAAGAGGGTTATGAAAATATTTATAGGATGAGGTTTCTAGAGGTAGCCCATGGCCTGAGCACCAGTGAGAGGCTGCTGAGTTAGGCACAGTGTTTAGTAGCTGTCTTTATGTAGTATACCTAGGCAAAAGCAGAGCATTGAAATCACAGGCTAGATTTAAATGATTAAAGGGAAGAAAACACAAAACATCGAGATGGTTAAAGTCGAGCCTTCAAGCTTCCAAGGAGATAAAGAATGTGAACCTTAAAGAAACCTTAAAGTTCGGGAAGGTTTTCTTTGAAAGAGGTCACTATGTTTGAGTGTCGAGGAAAGAAGTCAGTGATGAACTGTGCCAGACAGAGGTAGCAGGGCAAATCCTCAGCCTCTTAGAATGAATTCGGTGGAAAAGTGTCGAGGGCTTCAGGATTAGCTTTGAACATGAGCAGGAACTGATCAGCTGTCTGTGCAGTAGGAGGGAGTGGCAAGGAAGACAACTTCCTGTTGTAGATGGTGGATGCACCATGGTGGAAGAGAGCTAGTTTCTGAAGAGACTGGTAAATGAGAAGATACTGATTTAGTGTCACATGATGGCAAGGACAGCCTGAGAATACAGAGTCTGGGGCTTTTGTTTATTGTTGAAGGCCTACACCATGGATGAGGAATGTCCATGAGTTTCCATTTTAGAGGAATTGGGAATAGCAGGGAACATCTGTCAGTCACAATTTTGAGGCATAGGAGTTTTTTGCTTTTTAAAAATGCAAGGTTTTTTTTTTTTAGGGGGCGGGGCTTTATCCAATTTGCTTGTCTAGAGGTTCTACCCAGTGTCTATATGAGCTGCTCTGTATGCTGTAGGGCATATATTTTGATTAGATACCAATGTCAGAGAACTTTAAGGAACACAGTTTATTAAAATAACTCAGCACAGATAGTACACATAAACCCATTCAAGTTAGCAGCCACAGTAGCAGCCCCAATGGTGTAGACATGTATCTATCTCCCAAATGCACTGCTGAAAATAATTTTATGGAAAACTCTACATTTCCTACACACAGCAAATACAGCCACATCAGGCAGCTCTTGGCCACTTGCAGCTTCATGTCCAGGGGATCTGAAGCTCTCTTCGAGCCTCTAAGAACACCTGCACACAAAACCTCAAAGAGTTAATCTGCTGATGCTCTTAGACCCTTACTCAGATTAACCCACATATATACATCATTTAAAATGATCTTCTTAAAAGATGACAATAAGGGTGTTAAGATGGCTTCTTGGTGCAGCCAGTTCTGACAGATTGATTCGTGTGTGAAAGTATCAAGCACAGATTTATTTTAAAAGTTCTATAAGTTACACCAACTAAATTAAAACTCACATCAATATCTTGAAGGTATAACCAGAAGGAACATTGTTACTTGTAAAGGAAGGCATTTAATTAAGTTCAGTTTTAACATTGAAAGCACCAACTAGAGGGACTCCTCACTTCCACCCAGAGGTGGAGTGTGGTCGTATGGAGTGGGTTTCAGAGCCACGGTGTCGCTTGATGCGTGATGATGAGTCAGTAGCTTGTGTGCTCTGCACCTGGTCCTTTTGAAATTAGCATTGCTTAAAGACATAATACACCTCCTCCACCTGGTTCAGAAGGGAGGATCCCCTCCTCACTGTATTCTTTCTTCCATCTGACACTCACCTCTTCTCACTCCCTTTTTGGCATTATCATCTCATAAGTATTGGGTTGTTTTGAGAATTTGTTTTTCTTCTTAAGCCCTTTCATCCTCTTCCTCCAAACAGAAAGAATTCAAAGAAAGAATCAACCTTTCATCCATTATCAATGATTTTTCATTTGAGTGTGTCATTTTACTTTTGTTCCAATGGAGATCAAAGGCACACCAGTCTACCCTGGTGTTCAACTTCTTCTCAGTGTTGGACCTCAAAAAAAATGGGATCCAGTTGTATTTGCTGCAGCCTTAGATCTCGCTCCAGATACGTGATACTCACATGGCGGGGCATGGCTGCTTTTCAGGTCTATTCTTTTTCTTTCTTGGCCCTGCATCCCCCAAAAGAGAGGACAAGTGTGTGTGTGTGTGTATGTGAGAGAGAGGGGGGAGGGAGAGGGAGAAAGGAAAGAGAGGGTGGTGGAGAGGGTGGTAGTGCAAGCTGGCAGTTGGGTGTTTCCTGCACAAAGTAATGCCTGTTTCAAAAGTACACATCTGTGTCTATATAATACTTCTGCTTAAATCAACGTCAGAGTTCTTCACATGAACCCCATGTAAAAATATCTGTCATAGAATTTTGAGTTAGTATCACATAGTTGTTTATGTTCTGTTTTATTTTTAAAGAGGCTTAAAGAAAAATATACTGTAAACTGTTGCTCTGACCACAAATAGTCAAAGTCATAGCTGTGATATTTTGGTAGAATGAGGTCAGAAAATACCAGTATTTATATTTATCTGTATTTAAATTTAAGAATACTAACCTGGGATTTAATGATAAAACATGGAATCATTCATGTCTATTTCTAATCTTAACCATTCTATCTACACAAAAAGATGTGTCTGGACATAGAAATCTATCTGTAAACACAGCCATTATTTTCTTAACTGTTGACATATTCTGACATAAAACCAACTAAAACATCTATATAACTGAAAACAGCTATTCTTACAAATACTATTTGTTTTGTAACTAAACAAAAACAAACAAACAAACAAAAAACCCCAAACACCCAAAGATTTAAGATTCTGCTGATGTTCTTAGACCCTTAATCAGATTCTTACTAGGCATCTTCTGAGTGTCTGCTGGATGTCTGAAAGGTATGTGCGTCTCCCTTGCTTGAGCACATTATTTTGTTCATTGCAGAGTCCTACTCTGAATGATCCTTTAGTTTGGTTTTCCTTGCTGGCTGTTTTCAGGCTCTGTGTAGGAATGACTTGAGTGTTCTCATGCCAGTTTCCCAGCATAATCGACAATGGGACAACGAGACAAAGCAATGTTATTTAGACAGATGTTTCCTCATTATTGGCTAGCAGGACTTTTAAAAATTAAAAGTAATTGCTTTGTTGGTAGATGACCTGTTATTAATTATAGGGTAGTTGTTCATTAGTTGGTCCTTAAATCGATTGGTTCACTTGGATTGTGAAGAATCCTGCTCAAGTGGAAAACAGGACGTGCATTCCAAAGTCAGAGTTTGCATTTGTTTGTGTGATATCATTATTATTATTAGTTAGCTTTTTAGAGTAAGAGAAATAGAGATGTGGTACTGAAACCTCTTAGTTAAAGCGAGCAGTGTGGGTTTGGATTGGATATTGACTCAGTTGTTGAGTTGTGTCCCAGTGGGATATTAGCCATTTTTTTATTAACAGATCTTGCCTCGAATTTATTTGTAAAAACAGCATAGGACACTGGTCATCTGCAAGTAGTGTGTGGGTAGGTGTGTCCCAGCAGTCCATCTGTCTTCATGTTGGCAGGAGCCTTTTCTATGGGGCCTTCACAGGGTCCTGGGCACCTTTGGGAGCCAGGGCTGGAGCTGAAGCCTAGGCCTTAGCTGGAGCTGCGACCTCTCCCTTGGTTTGAAGCTTGGGCTTTGGTTGGCAGAGCCTACGACCCTTGGTCATGTAGCTTCGAATCTGCTTCCCAAGCTTGGAGTGAGTGATGAAAGCCAGACAGCTGAGTTTGTGGCTGGGGCCCTTTGGCATCTTAGGCTTGGTGACCTGAGGCTTCACAAGGGCCTTGATGGCCTCTGCGCGTGCACTCACTGCCTTTGCATTGTTGGCCTGCGTCTTCTTCAGGCCTTTCTTGTTGTGCTTCTTGGCAAAGCGCATGTTCCTCAGGAACTTGGGGTCAACCCCCTTAAGAGATTCGTATCTTTGTGACTGGGGTTTCTTGATGCCATTTCTGTGCCATTTTTGAGACTGGTTGTATGTGGTGTGGTTCTTGGACTTGGCCATGTCTGCACAGTAAGCCGTGGCTTCTGCAGCGCCTGGGACTGGAAGAGAAAAAAAAGTGATAATAGCCATTTTTAAGATTGAAGTTTCTTCTGTTGTTTGAGATTTAAGTGTGGACTGTTCATGAAAATGGACTACTACAGGTATATAGCAGTGACGTGATGTCAGTGACGTTACTTGGGAGAGGCCTAGTTGAGTAGCTCCATGTTTATTGTTAGAACATTCAGAAAAGCCTTGGCTTTTCCTCCCACTCCAACCCCAGTACTGCAGGAGTGAACCGAGGACCTTGTACCTGTCAGACAACTGCTGCATCCTCAGGAGTTTCTGCATCCTCAGCCCTTTTTCACTTTGTACCTTGGCTGACCTTGAACTCATTTTGTAGCTTAGGCCTTCCATGAGTTTGTGGTCCTTTTGCTTCAGCCTCACAGGTATTTGGGATTACAGTTTGCATGGTACCTACCATTTGTCTTTGTGTCTGTCCCAGGCCTACTTATTAACTGCTAACAATGTGTCAGCTTCACATTGGGCCTTAGCACCTACCTGGAGCCATTAACTTCTTTAGCTGTCCAAACTCCTAATGTTTTAGTTATTCTTCTGTTGCTGTGATAAATGCCCTAACAAAAGGAGCTTAATAAGGAAGGGTTCATGTGTCTTTAATCTCAGCATTCAGGAGGAAGAAGCAGGCAGATCTCTGCGAGTTCTAGGTTAGTTCATTCTGTAGATCAAGTTACAGGACAGCCAGAGCTACACAGAGAAACCCATCTCAGGTATATTTTGGCTAACAAGTCAAAGTCCATCACTGGGGGATAAGTTTTGCTCCCAGTTCAATTAACGTAATCAAGGTAATTTCCTCTAGGAATTCCCAGAGGCCAGATAACTCTATATTTCATCAATGTGGTATAAACTAACCATCCCAACGCTACCCTTTGTTAACTTGGTGGTCAACAAATCACTTCACATCATACTTTACTCTCAAGGTCTTTAAAAGTTTCAGCGTGCATGTTCAAAGTCCACATCTCAGCTGAGATTTACGTGAAGCTCCTAACTGAGCATATATAAAATAGAAATGCATAGTAAACATCCAACGTATAGTGCACATTCCCATCCAAAATGGTAGAATTGCCACATAGCAAGGAGTAATCAGACCAAAGCAACACCAGTATTCAGTAGGGCAAACACCAAATTCTGTACTTCATGTCTGCCATTTGTAGCTCATGATGAAATTGCCTAGGCTTCAAGGACTTAGGTAGCCTCACCCTTCTAATTATGCCATTTGTAAATCACATATTCTGTTTTAGGCCTCTCTATTCCATGCCCGTAGCCTTCCTTGGCAAATGTTCCACAGTCCTGGCATCTCCTTTGAAATTTAGACTTCATCTTCACAGTTACATACAGTGACCTCCTAGGGCCTCCATGCATTGATTTTGGCCCAACTATACATTGCTTGGTTTCAGCTGCTCTTTGAAACCATGGAACAAGTCTTTATGGTCCCATCAATTTTGGATCTTCTATGCTTTTGCTGCTGTCATAGGCTAGAGCCTGGTCCCCTTGGACCTCAGCTGTGTACTGGTTGTGAGGGCGTGCTTCCTGAGACACTTTATTTTGAGGAACAGGAAATCCTTTCAGTTTAGGCTTTCTTTCTTCAAGCAAACTTGTATCTTCACAAGATGGAGCCTCTGAATGATGGACCTTTGCCCAGTACAGTGCAGTTGGTTTTTTTCAATGATAATTATCTATTCAATAATAAGATTTACTTTTCTATCATCAGCCACCATGTTCTCCTGAGATTCCTCTGCCAAACAGATGACCTCATTACCTTTAAATTCAACTTTACCTAAGTTTTCAAGAAACAGGCAAAATGTAGCTGGATCTTTAGGTAAAAGAAATCATTAGAGCCCTTGTTCCCCTCTGAGAGCTCACAAACCAGGCTTCCACTGTCCACATTTCTCTCAGCATGTTTTGTCTTCTAGGCATCCATCAGAAAACCCAGTAAGCTCTGTTTACAACTTCCAAGAGCTTGTCTGTTTCAGAATCCTAAAGTCTTTCATATCTGTACTATAAACCAATTCCAAACTCCATAAGGTTATTATAGCTCCAGTTCCACTCCTGGTGAAATTTTTCTGTCTCAGCTACTTTTCTGTTGCTGTGATAAATACCCTGATAGAAGCAACTTAGGTGGGAAACGGGGATGGTTTCTGTTTCTCTGTCTCTGTCTCTCTCTGTCTCTGTCTCTCTGTCTCTCTCTGTCTCTCTGTCTCTCTCTCTCTGTCTCTCTCTTTCTCTCTCTCTCTCTCTCTCTCTCTCTCTGTCTCTCTCTCTCTGTGTGTCTTTCTTACAGTTCAGAGTTAGGGTCCATCATACAGAGAAATCATATGAAATAGGATATAGCTGGCCATATTCTATCCATAGTAAGAAAACAGACAGCAATGAATACTTATTTTTAATTAGTTTTCTTCTTTAAAAAAAAAAAAAAAGAGTCTAAAATCTCAGTCTAGGAAATAGTGCAACCCACAGTGGACAGGTTTTTCTGAATCAAGTATCCTTATCAAGAAAATTCTCCTCAGGCATGCTCAAAAGGTAGGTGATTGTGGATCTCAAGGTATCAGGTGACATTAACTATAGCGTTTGCCTACCTAGTTAAGAGCAAGGGTTTCTTTTCTTTTATATGTTCTTCATTAGCTTAAGAAAGCTAATCAAGCTTGGTATAGAGACATATACCACACAAGAAGATGCAGAATAAGCCACCTTTCCTGTGCTTCCACGTGCATTCTGGGAGTCCTTAGGCAAGCATTCATTCTTGCTAAACCTTTGTTACTTCTCCTGAACAAAGATGTGGCGTCAAAGGAAGGCTGTGTCTGGTTCTCTGAAACTCTTAACTTCAGTATGTTTGGAAGTGTGCTGTGCTCTGTGGGGACATTTAGCTTCTCCCTAGCCGTGTGTCCTCACTCCTGAGTGTTGGTGATAAGAAGCCTCCCTCAGGCCTCGCAGGCTGCCCTGGGACCAGCTTCTCATGTAAAAACATATTCCGAATTCCAAAAAGTTGTTCTGGAATTTAGTTTGGGAAGATGATTTATGTAGCATAGCGTCTTTTTTTATTTGTTTCTGTGGGTGTGATGTACCCTGTTTTGTAGGTGTGGTATATTTCTGTTGTGTGTTTAGTTTCACAGAAACACAGAAGGTTTCAAGGCTTCTTTATTTGTTTATCTATAAATTGGGTTTTTGATGATACCTCCTCCAAGCGAGTGTTAGATTTATTTACTGTTTACTCTTTGGATGAGCCTTAATATACAGAGACTTGTACATTATTAGTCTCATTACTTTGGAAGGAAACTGTTTCAAGGAGTGAGTACAGAAACTGGCCCCAGTACTTGGAGCTTACTTGCTTTTATTACATTTCTTAAATGAAATTTCAGAGCCTGGAGGAATGTTGCAGTATATTTCAGGAATATATAATTTGCTTGAATTCTTTAAGATGAAGAAATTTATAAAATTAGAGTATCATTTTGAGTATAGTTTAACTTTTTGCCTGTGAGTATAGAGAGACCCTCAAATCGGTTTAAAACTAGAGCCGTAATTTACTCAAATGTAATAATACCAGCACTAACACTGCTCAGCTGGTGTGGATCACTGTTTTCTTTTCCTTGTTCTGAGTTTAATGACATTCCATGGATTTTGCCTCTCTGTGATAGTGATTTATCACGGAGAAACTGGGAATAATAGCTAGGAAATAGCCTCTCTCTGCAGTTGCTATTTTACCGTAAGTAATGCCTCCCCAGCCCATCAGTGCACTGAGTGGGCAGAGAAGAAATGGTGTTGGAATTACCCACAGCCAAAGGAAGGAAATGGTGTGCTGATCATCCACGACTGAGCTCCGGTGTCTTGAAAAGTAGGATTTGAAATGCTGTTTTCAGGTGCTTCCTGCCTGTAATCCAGCACTCCACAGAGTGAGGCAGGAGAATCACATTGGGGGACACAGGGAGGTCACATCTTTAACAACTGCAGTAGCAACAAAAAAGTCACATACGAACCAACAAAATGTATTTATATAGCCCAGCTGTTAGGCATAATTTTGAGATGGTTTTACAAAGCTAAATCTGAAAACAATCAAAGCAAAGATGTCAAGCAGGTAATATACTGTTTTCCACTGGGGATGTAGCAGTCTTTAATTCTAAGTAAAAGCAAATACCCGTCCCAAACTTGCATTGGCTTGCTTCACCATTTGTTGACCTACACTGCACACAATAGTTAATGTGCCTTGAAAACACACAAATGCATGTTGTTCACATCTTAGGACTCCCCAGACACAAGCAGACAGACATATAAGAAAACAATTATTGAAGTGAGTCAGAAAGTATCCTTGTACTTATGACTTATTTATCTAACAAGAATAAGTTGAGATAACACAGTGTTTTTATTGTGTATGTTTGGAAGTTCAGAAAACTAACGCTGTGTTAAAATCGTGTTTCTCTGCTGCTGGCAGGGGTTGGAGGTGGGCATGGTAGAAGTGCCCTCAGGGAAGCAGACTGTCGGTATATCAGGAGGACAAGTACCATATTTCCCATTAAGTGTAGGGTTCAGCCACCTTTCCTGTAAAGGGTGGGGCAGTAAATATTTTGGCTTTGTGGCCAATTTGTTGTGTATTCTTGCTTTGTTTTGTGTTGTATTCTCACTATACAGCCAGGTTGCAGTAGAATTTGACCTTCCCTTCATGTGCTGGGATTGCCAGCATGTGCCACCACACCCTGCTTACCTCTTAGAATTCTCTGTCTTAATATGCAAGGTAAATCATTCTGATCATACTGGTAAACTACTATCCTTAAGAATAATTTTTATTTACTGTACAAAATAGTGGGCTTCATTGTGATAATTTTGTACCTCTGTATCACTGTGCTTAGCTCTTGCTTTCTCTACACTGTTAGTGAGATCTTACCTGCCCTTGTAGTTAAGAGTTGTGAGCAGGCACAGACAGTACAGAAGTAAACTCATGGGATTGTAATAAAACCTTGTTCCAAAATGCAAGCTGTGGCTCTTGGGCCATAGTTTGTTGACCTCAGCACTAGAGTGACAGTTTGTTTTGTTCTCTGCTCATATATACACTGGCACTTCGAATCTCTCATTCTGGATAAAGGGATTATTACAGGGACAGTGGTGGCACACATAGACACATGCACATGCAGACAACCCCACCCCCATTTCAACACACATTGCTTTTGTATGATTTAATTTGGGTCTTAAAAAGATAAAACATATTATTAACTCTGTATTTTAAGTGAAGAAATGGAATTTCATAAAATTTAGATGAACTCAGAAGAATACAGAGTTTCAATACATGGAAAAGATTCACACTGCAGTAGAAGAGTTGAAAAATAAATCTTTTGCTGCATAATACAGATATTTAGTTAAAGGAGAATGTTGAGGAGATGAGCTTCTTGTATGTGTGGAGAGATTATGGGGGCAGGGCTTACAGCCGTTTGTAGCTTTAAAGAGTTTAATTAAGTCAGGAGAGACTGCTTGAAGGCAGGAACCAGTTCTGGTGTCTGGGTGTCTGCTGTTTCATTGTATTTGTGGAACTGGATAGAACAGTTCAGGTTCTTTCTGGGTTCACATAATAAGGCAGTAACCAAATGCAACATTCTCTTGCTATACATGATGCTTGTCTTTTAAGAATAATTATGAACGTTAAACTTGGACTCAGGCTGTAACAGTTTAATATACTAACATTAGTTAGACATCCAGACTTTGCCATAAATAACTGTTTGTATGATTTTTTTTCTTCCTTGGAAAAGTGGGAATAATGATATGAATTGATATGTTTTGGCAGGAGGGGGAGGGTTTACTGTAAAATCTCTGGTTTGAAGTTTACATTCTTTCCTACTGAGTGATTTGATTTTTTTAATTCTCTGAAAGAACACTCAAGTGGTAGACTCAGACAGCAGTAAACAGTTTGGGATAAAGAATAGAAGGACAGATAACAGATTTTCAGGCTACAAGAGTAGATTTAGAAAATGTGAATTTTATAGGTAAATATTGTTTATCTAGATCATTGGGCAGTAATTAGAAAAACAGGCTGTGTGTGTGTACAAGGAACAATTGGAAATCTTCCTTCAGATGTGGGGTCATAGTGACCCACTCTATTGGTGCTTTCCTGTTGCAGTAATAAAATACCATGACCAAGAGTGACTCACAGAGAAAAGGTGTAGTTTGTTTTCTATTCCAGAGTAATAGAAGTCCTTCCTGTCGGGAAGGCACAGCAGCAAGTGTCAGGCATGGCAGCTGGAGCAGGAAACCCAGAGCTCACATCCTCAACTGCAAGCATGAAGCAGAGAGCCATCATCCCCATAACATGCTTCCTCTAGCAAAACCACACCTCCTAAACTTCCCATCTGCACCAACTGGGGTCTAAAAATTCCAACTCCGAAGCCTTTGGAGGATACTTCTCATGTAAATCATCACACCCACAACCACTCATTTGTTTTAACTTTACACCTCCCATAGTGATAACCTTTGTTCTTTTTCTTTTTTGTCACAAGCACTACAATCAATATTTACAGTTTGTGTTGTGTTCTTAGGACCCTGTGTTGCCACATTTACAAAATGAGAATGTTTTACTCCCTCAGGGCAATGATACTGAGTCGGGAAATGAGGACAGAGGAATGAACTCAGGTGGAGGTGAGTGTAGATTCCTGGTTACCAGAGGAGAGACAGAGAGAATCAAGGCAGATCCAGGGATCAGTCCAAAAAGAAACATCCAAATAGTTGCCTGCCTCCCAGACTATCCCCAGCAACAACTCAGGATTCTTTCCTGCTTCCACTCACTGAGTGTTGGGCATCTCTTAGGGGATGTCAGGGTTGTTTTTTCCTAACCCTAGGAGTCTATCTTCCTAAGCCATCTGGTCCATTTCCTAGGCTGTGAGTCCTTCTAGACTGCTGCTTCTGCTTTGTTTGCTTGCTGCTGTCTTCTAGCCGTTACCCTCAGAAGCTCCTTGAGGTCGGTAAATTCCCTACTCTTTATTTTAGCTTTCCTAGGAAGCTTTCCTCCCTACTATTCTAAAACAGTATATTCCACTAACTGCTGTGTATGTGGTAAAACCTGCTATGGTGATGTTTATGCAGAACATGGACATAATTATTCTATAAACAATATAGTGTAAGACTATATAGTATTTGTATTGTAATACAACAAGTAATTTAGGGATGATGGAACAGCTACAAGAAAAGAAGATAGGCATAGGTTATATACAAACACCCCTTTCATTTCAGGAATGTGAGCATCAGAGGAAGGCCCCATGCTCAGCCCCCAGCTGCAAGTGTATACCATGGAAGAGCACAGTGTCAGAAGCACCTGCTGGCTTGCATAGCCATTCACCTGTGTGCTTCCTGTGTGTCTTTGCTTGCCAGTGAGTCCCACCAATGTCACAGTTTTCACTCACTTTTCAGTCCATCTTAAAACCTTACTTCCCTTTCCTTTGTCCCCAGACACCTGCCCTCAGCCCACTGAAGGGCCTATCTTACAGATTCCTTGGTCCTTAGTTCTTTACTTATCCAGCCTTGCATGGTGTGGCAGAAGGTCTCTGTTTCAGTGCTGAAGGACTTACCTTTAGTGAGTTTTCTCTTAGTAAACAATGTACCATTGTTAGCAGCTCACTGCTGCTGCTAGGGTTCCATGTTTGTTCTTCTACATGCCTTTAACATTTCATGAGTTCTGATCCTTGTTTCTGAGGTGTTCTTCCTCTTATGAACACTTTCCTGTGTCCACAGACATGCTTTACTTCTCCTTTCTCCCAAGTTCCAGCCCTCTGTTATACAGTAATTTAAAGGAACCTTGTCAGAATCACTACATTATAAATCCTCACAAATTTCGATTTTCTTATCACGTGTGCATCAGGCACAACTTCAAAAAGTTATTAAGTGTGGGGATGGGCTAGAGTAGTCATGTGAGTGAACTGAGTGTTCCCTGTACTTTGATTGACTTTTCAGAACTCCCGTCCCCTTCCCTGTGACGTGTCCTTGTACAGCTAGGGTCTGGGTGTCTGTTACAGGAGCTTTCATTAGTGGCCATTCTTAAAAGTCTTGAGCTGTTACAGTACATATGACCCCTTTTAGCATGGTGCCAGCATATGGCCATCCTTCTTACTTTGTAAACCAGATTAGAGCACTCGAACTGTTACTTCATTTAACTTCCCGTTTTATAAATGAAGAAAGAAGACACAGTGAGGATGATTTGGCTACTGTTTCCTAGCTGGTAGGTGTTACAGCCAAAGTCTCAACCAATAGGCCTGCCCTAATGGCCACATGTGATTCACCCTTGAGCTTTACTGCTAACTTTAGTGGTGATGATTTACTTTAACCACTAGCAATTGTTTATCCAGGAGTAGGGAATGTGTCTTAGCTCAGATTCTTGGCCCAGACAATCACTTCTACCCAGAAATTGCTTTCTTTGTGTTGTCACCATTATCTTCCACATGATACTTAAATTTCTGCTTTTCCAAATGATGGCGTTTATATAGATTTGCATAAACTTTTAAAGGGTGCGAATCTGAAGGAAAGTATCAGTGGCTTGCAATCGGTTATAAATGATGGAAACAGAAGTTCTGAAGATGATTTCTGAGGTGCTTCTTGGCAGAACATTGTGCTGGGGGTGGGGAGTATGGACAGGATAGCTCTCTGGCTTGACTGATGGACTCAACATTTTTTTTTTTTAACATTGAGGGAACTTAAAAGATGAAAAATAACAAGGGAAGATAAAAGAATACAGTTGGTAGATTAGGGCAGGTTAATGACAAATTGTTAACTAACTTAATTGCCCGTGAGTGAGTTGTTTAGGTTAGGTTAACTTATATTCAATCAATCACTCATTCCTAAGAGTTCTGTTGGGAAATTGATGAAAGTCAATATTTGATTTGTATAGATCTGTGGAAATACAGAAAGTCTAGAAAAGAAATATGGAGAACCAAAAGTTAGTATCTGTGAAGTCAGTCCAGAGTATACTAATCGGTGGTGTACAATGCTAACCTGGAAATGTGCCCCAAGACCTGTACACAGCAACACATCATCTACTTTCAAATCATTCTTTATTCCCTTCAGTTATAAACACAGATTTTCAGAAGGAGACTAACTTGAGACAAGTTGGGCATCGGTAACATAAAAAACTTAGTTTTATAGTGGTTTGTGAACTGGATCAGCACTTAAGTTTGTATGTTTCCCAGCACCAATGTTAAACACCTCACAACCTCTTGTAACTGCAGCTCCAGACCTGATACCCTTCTGCCTTATGTCTCTCTACTGCCACACACAGACACACACAAAAAAATATTTTTAAAAATCAGTTTAATAATTACCAGGTGAGGAAAAATATACCTCCCATTCATTCTTTTCTTGTCAATGCAAGAAATCAAGTAATTACCATACTTAGTTAACAATCTTATACTTCCTAGGGCATACTTTGTTGTGACCCTGAGATGACAGTCACCTTCTTTATGGGGTCTTGGTTCTCCTTCTGTCACACCACACGGATCCCATGGCATGCTGAATGCTGCTTAATGCTATAGCCACTGTGTGAATCCCTCTTTTCTATCCTCAAGGTTATCTGTAAACAGTCTCCTCTGCTTTTTACCTAAAGGTGACACTGGGAAGTACTTCCGTCAAGCTGTGGAGTGGTTCCTAGTTTTTCCATGAGATTGCCAAGTCATCTCCTAGATACACCCTGGGCTGGTACTGATTCCCATCTTGCCTATGTTAGTCCTAATTCTCAGTGTACCTACTTTTTCTTCTTCCTCAGTATTGAGGTATTTGTTGGGATGTGAAATGTGCTTTCTGAGGCTATCCAATCACTGCTCTGTACCCCATCTTTTCTAACTTTCCTCTGTAAGTCTCCACGTCCTTCTGACCCTTGATTCTTTGTATCTGGGAATGGTTTTTGCTTCCTTTTGAGCCTACTCACTGATTATATTTGATTCATTATCTGCCTTTAGTTTTCTTAGTTTTTTGTTTTCTCTGCTTTCTTTTCCATCTTCCTACATTACCCCTTTGATCTGTTAGTGTGTCTGAAGGCAGGATAGTCATCTTAGAAACTAGCGGTCTGCCCCAGTTGGTGGGTTGTGCTTGTGAGTACTACGGTGTAGGGCTGTGTCACCTCTCAGATCTGGTGTTGAAGGGCAGGGATGGCTGAGCATCATCTCCCATGGGGACAGGACTGATGAATTATAATGCTGTTGCCTCTGTCTGCCATGTATGGAGCATCTGCATTGTTAACCACTTTCTTCTTCCCAGTAAAGAGCTCTGTTCTGTTTGATAAAGTTAGAAGGGCAGGTTGTATTAGAGGAATGGGATAAAAGCCACTGGCACAGAGCTAGCTCTTGGCTCAAGGGACACAGAGAAAAACGACACCTAGAAATATATTGTATTGAATTGAGAGAAATATACAGAGGGGAGATGCAGAAGGTTTACCTATTCCTCTTTCATGTCCCTGTGAAAAATCCAATTCATAAAATCTAAAAGGTTCTTAAGTATAAGAAGGTTGGGACACAAAGTGTTCAGTTCTTGAGTATGTCAGGAACCTGGGAAATATCAAATTCATAAAAGCCAGAGGAAGTCTGACCTCTGTCTCGGCCACCTTGAATATCTGTTATGTTCTTATAGGCCCGTCTAGGCTCTCCTATAATGAAAACAAGGTGGGACTCTTGCTAGTAAGTACTCCATCATGTTCACTTTCACTGTTTATAGTTTGTTATTTATCTCATATAAAATTTGTTACTAATTTAATATAAAAATTCCATAGACAAGCCCACTTCTGATTATTTTCTCATTCTTGCTCTGCCCCCAAGCAGTATAGGAACACAACAACCCATGACTAGGGTTTTCTATGCATTTCTTAGTGAATTGTATGTTGTAGAACAGGTGCTATGAAGAGTATATATAAGAAAGTGGACAAGGAAACCTGCCTATGGGATGTCACGGTTATATTAATAATGAAAGAGTAATTGAGTTTTTAAGAAGTCTTGAGCACTTATTCCTGAGTGACTTGGCTAATGCAGTTCAATTCTGTTACCCCAAATATACTCTACCTCGACTCTGGCATGGTAACTTTAACAATTTTTTAATTTTTAATTTCTATTCCTCTCTTACGTTGTATGCATTATTTTGAAAATTGCTTTAAATGACATAATGAATATAAAGGACATTACAAACTTTGGAGAGCCATACAGCTATGGTTTGTTTATTGGCTTTTATTAGCTTTCCTCAGACTACTATCAGGGATATATCTTTTATTTTGTTAAAGTGTTTTAGAGCCTAAAGAATCCTGTCTGTCTTTGACCCAAACTTAGAGCAAGTTTTTATCAAAATCAAACCAGCAGAATATGACGCCCAAACAGATCTGAAATAGCAAGAAGATTGAAGCAGTAGTAAGGCTCTGCCAACAGTGCGGACAGGGCCACAGAGACTCACTGTTGGGCTCTACCACACCTTTAAAGACCCACTAGTTCCAGCGCCGTCAAAGTGTCGCTCTAACTGTAGAAGTTCATGGAGTTCTGTAGCCGTTGAGCATAGTTACTTTTGGGGTGTGTGTGTGTGTGTGTGTGTGTGTATCTGTGTGTGTGTGTTAGCTGTAATGTTTGTTTTTCATAGATAATATATAATAAAGTTTAAAGTAAAATTAAATAGAAAGTGAAGGAATGTTTCTAGACATAGAGTCTTTATAGCTACCATTACCCTGATGACAAAACTGAAAAAGCATAGAGTCACACCAAGCTAGAGGCCAGTTTCTTTGTAGAATACAGATGCAAAAATCCTCTAGAGGATCCTTGTGAATCAGAGTCACAACACGTTAAAAAGGTCATACTGTATAGTCAGTCTGGCTTCATTGTAGGGATACAGGGATGGTTCAATGTATGTAAATTAATAAATATAATAAAGCACATAACTAGAAGAAAGGACATCAATCATACAGTCATCTCAATAGATAGAGAAAAGCTCATAGTTACTTTTTTTAAACAATCAGTTCTTTGTTAGCATATAAAATAATAGGTTACATTTTGACATGCTTCTACATGTATGTCATTGGACATGGCTCATTCATCTTCCAGTTATACTTGCATGCTCTATGCCCTGCCACAACATCTGCAGGCTGCCTATTCACCAATTCTTCATTGTAATTTTAAATCATGCACACATGCTCATGTATATGTGTGTGTAAATAATGGTTCTTCATATAAGAGAAAACGTGGACTGTTTTTCTTTCTTGTCCCCCATTATCTTTCCTTGATTTCTTACCCCTCTTCCAAACAGATCCCCTTTTACTCTCATGCCTTCTGTTGGTCATAAAGCTCCCTTTATAATTTCCCTCTGGCACTGCATTGTCTTTTCTTTCTAATGCACCTTACACATGAAAATTGACTTTCCAAAAGCACTGTTTTTATGTTTCTAATCTTTAAAAGCTTACCTTCTCCTCACTGTCTAGTTGCCTACAGCCTACAGAAATAAGTCAGCCTCCTAGCCAAGTGGTGAAATCTTTATGCAGCATAGTTCCCACTCATTCTTATTGTATTCCCCTCTTCAGCTGACACACCTGCTGAGACCACCTTTCTTCCCTCCATCGTCCTCCGTTTATTGTCACCGTTCTTAAGATGGCCTTTAACTGACATCTCTGATCATCTAAATCCTGTTCGTTCAGCTCTCAAGTTCCAGTCCAGCTGTTTAGCTCCTTTATTTTCCTGCAGCTTCTGTCCTCCTCACCATATGCAATCTTTTATGAATGGTTTTTGTGTAGATAACCCTATATACTGATCCCCTGCCACTATTTTGTAAGTTCTTGAAAAATAACACTCATCTACAGGAATGGAATCCTGATAGTTTCATGGCTTTGTGTGTAAATGGGAGGTTTAGCAAAGTGCCTTATATTCATTGAATGAGATGTGGTAGGTTCGATATTTATTATGATCCACTTGTCCAGCTTAGTGTCTGAGGCTGGCACAAAGAGGGTTTCATTGAATACTTGAATAAATGAAGAGGTATATTAAGCTTGCATTGTTTCTCAGATGGGTCAGTTATTTTTTAGCATTTAGCTTTTTAACATGTATGTGTACAGTATATATTTGATTTCTTTGGTGATTTAAAAAAAAAAAAACATGTTCAGAATGCCCTAGAGTCCTTTGTAGATTATTCCAAACTGTGTCATCTGCTTACACTGTGTCTGTGTGCTTGCTTAGAGCCGAATAGAAGTAGCCAGGCCATTCTACCAACCACATTGGGAAACTTCTGCATCCAGCGGATTCCAGGAATTATATTGACAATAGATCAGTGAGTGGTTTTATGTTGTATTTCATCTCTTGAAGATGTGGGTGATCTCAGGTGACAGAAAGCTCCACCAGGACAAAGGACAGCTTGTTGCTAAGACCAGCTCTGCAGTCTTTTGCAGATTTCCCAGCCAGTCGTCAGCTCTTCCTTGATCATGTCATCATTACTGCCGGATTCGTCTCACACCAGAGGAAAAGAAAAAAGGAATCAGAGAGGGGGGCTTGGGAAGGAATTCCTCCAGCGCCTAAACCAGGCTTGTCACACTGCAGGGGCACAGTGTCTGCTTTTAATAATTCCACATGTCATTAGTAGTAAGATATAAACCTATTTTTAAGAGTTTTATGAAAATTTTTTGTTGAAATTATAAAAGGTCATTTATGACCTTCTTCATGCAGAGTGGCAGAGGAGGTTTTAGCTTGTAAACGTCATTACATTGCTTGTTTCAGTTTTAGATTAATGGCAGGGAGTAGCCATTTTTCAAAGCAAACAGGCTGTCTTTTTAGTTCAGATGGATAAAGCACCAATTCTTTACCGAGGCCTAGAATATTCTGTGCAAGGTAACAAATGGCAGAGATCACATAAAATTTAACATCTTAAAAAAAAAAAAAAATGAGTACTTGGCTAATATTTTAAATTTTCTAAAGTACCAAGCAAACTTTTAGCAAACTATTTTCTCATCATACTACTAACTGAGTCACTCTCTTGGCTCTTACGCTGAACATACATGACTATTACTTTCAGGGAGGTTATTTTCAGCCATCTGTGTGGGTTTGCATATTTGTCCAGTGGAAATTAGTGTTTAGTGTCCACCCTCTCTCTGTCTCTGTCTGTCTCTGTCTCTGTCTCTTTCTCTCTTTCTCTCTCTCTCCCCCTCGCTCCCTCCTTCCCCCCCCCCCCCCGTGTGTGTGTGTGTGTGTGTGTGTGTGTGTGTGTGTGTGTGTACATGTGCCTGTGTGTGTGTCTGTGTTTCTGTTTGTGCACACACATGTACACTTTAGGGACTTGAACTGGTTGTGTTTAAAGTAATGTATTAGAGTTTTTAATTTGGTCTTTTTCTTATTCAGGGATAGTTTAAAAGAATGTCTGGAGATATTTAGTATTTTAGCTTTAAAATATGAACCAATATAATGCATATCCTATATCAGGTACCATTAGCTACATGCTCTTTCATACCCTAGGACCTTGATTTCTTGTTTCCAACACACATACAATGCTTTATCTATATGTATGAATATTTTTGCCCCAGCCATACCTGTGCTCCTTTACCCCTGAATATGTCCCTCAGTGAGTATGTTTAATAAAGCAATATGCATAAAGTGTCACTCCCATTTATTACTAATAACATTTTTACATAGACTTTACTTGCACTTGCTTTAGAAACTTGAGGGTGGGGTCACTTTCCTCTGTGTTTTCCTCTGACTTCTTAGCATCTGACTGTGCAGATATTGGGTGCTTTCATGCATCTGATCAAATGATGGGTTAATGAAAATCACTCTCACAAATGGCAATCTATAATTAAGATGATAGCTGCTACCATAAAACAGACAGTATACTCCTGTCAGGCAGTTAATAATATTTCCATTTCCCAGCAGGCAAAACCTAATCAAAGTCCTGAGGTTGCTCCTTATTGTTGGATCCAAACCTAGAGAAGTTTCTGCCTGGGGAGCTTTAGTGGGAAGAGTCATAGAGTCTGTGTTCACCAAATGGTTTCTTTAGCCATGGATTTTCTACATAGCTCTTGTCTGCAATTGTTTTCTCAACTGATTGAATGAATGCATGTGTAAAATAAATAAGTCAAAAATAAAAATATGGTAAAAATATGGGCATTAAAATTGTAATGTTCACTTTATATTGTTTCATACTAAATCTTGTGTGGATATGTTACTTAAGCTTTTTATGAGTGTTAAAGATTCTGAAAAATATGTTGATAAATACGTTATATGTATATAGATTTTTCTATTTCAATTTGAATGTTTTTTTGGATGATTATGTTGCTTTAGGTCTATTTTTAAAATTTATTTTTTTAATTGCATACATGCTTGCATGTGAATGCATGTACTTGCAAAGGCCAGTTGTGAGCTGTCTGACATGGGTTCTGGGAACTGAGTTGGGTCCTACAAGAGCAGCATGTACTCTTAACCACTGAACCATCTTTCCTGCTCAGTAGGTCTTTACAGGTGGTACAAGCTGTTAAAAATACAAGGTGCCATTCCCGAATCTCTGGGCAGCACGTCTATAGTTAAAAGTACATATAGTGTGTTAGAGGATTCTACATTTTAAAATGGTCCTTCTACCTCAGAGTACAGCTGGGATATGAACAAAGCTAAGGGCTACATGAAGATGCCCAGAGATCAGAACAGTTACTTTTGGAATTGTTTCATATGTCATATACCTCATAGTTACTGCCTGGTACTACCAAGGAAGGTAAATGGTATTAAAAGTTAAGTTCAGATGGAAAGAGAGAGGTAGGGGAAGGAGAGGGAGCAAAGCTAAGACTGAGTAGGTATTCTGAAGGAGTGAGTTCAAGCAGAAGGCTGTTACTTCCCCTCTGTGATCTGTGCACTGCAGCTGATGCCTCCAGTGGGCTGTAAAGCTTCTTGGCCCTCTTCACCCATCTGACTTGGTTCTCTCCATCCTCTCTGTGTGTCTGTGTATCCTGAGTGCTTGTACTTCCCATGCATCCTGTCGTTCTACCATTCCTTTCTAAGACTTCTTTCTCTCCATTCTGTTTAAGCCTGAGGTTATCATTGGAATTTTTTTCCCCCATACACTCATTTCTTCTCTATTTCTTTGGAGAGATAAACTGATGGCTTTTTATAAAAGCTAAAGATTTTTAAGAACTTTTCTCTTGTTATTGGACTGGGAAAAACTGCAATTCTGTGAAGGCCTACCCACTCTGATAATCTAATTAAAAGTGGCTGGTTTATTGAGGAACATTTTAAAAATAATTTTTACCCCCTAGAGAGTTTTTCAAATTCTAGTCTTAAATTTTCTAGTACTTCTTTGCTGCATGTGTATGAGTAGCTTGCCTTTATGCTTGCATGTACATGCCTAGTGCCCATGGAGGTCAGAAGAAGGTGTCTAGTCCCCTTAAACAGACCCATATCATGTGTGTGAGAATCAAGCCCACTGATAAGCACAAGTAAGAGCACTGTGAGAGCACACTGAGACCTCTCTCCAGCTCTTTCTAAATTCTATTTTGTGAAGCAAAGTTACATCTTAGTTTTAAAATCAGCATGTAAAGGAATTTTTTTCTTTGGTTTATGGCTGTCCTTCAGAGTCCCTTATTATTAGCTCTCCTATGTTATGAGGTCAGTAGGGGTTTTTTGTTTGTTTGTTTTTTTAATTGGCATTAGTTGCAAATGCTGCTGTCATATATAACTTCAGCCACTACAATTCCATTCCCTGAGAAGAGATATTCCCTCTATGAGGTTATGCTGGGAGTGAGTCAGACCCAGGAAAGAGCTGATGAATGGCTTTCTCCCAGGCTTCCTCAGAAAGCTTTCCGAAGAGTGACATCAATTCTCTTTCTCCTTCAACCTGGTTGACTGAGTTAACAATGTAATTCTTTTGTGTCCATCTCCAAAAAGAGCCAGAACTGAGGAAAAGATGTCCAGTTACTCTCTGGCCTTACTTATTTGTATATAAAAAACGAAAACTAGAATGACCTGGTTAGTTAGTAGATGTGAGTTGAACTCACTGTAGAAAGTGCTCCCTTCCTTCCCAGCCTTACCTATTTCATTTTCCAAGTCATACCAAGCCAAGGAAGAAGCCCAGTTAATTTTGCCAAGTCTCTGTTCTAGCAGCTACAAACCCACTCCCAGTACTAAGTGAGGCAGAGTGTGAGCATCCTGCAACCACACCATGTCTGTCTCTGGCAACCAGGTGCCACAGCTGTGTGGCTCTTTCCAGATGTTGTTCAGTGTGTGCTTGTCAAGTCCTAACTGTTTGGTACAGAACAGGTTCATCTATTGAGTTTCCCTGAACTTGCCATATTATACATTCAAAATATGCAGCAGCAGACGGGCTGTGGTAAATGTGAATGGTAGAGAAGGAGATCTAAGATGTCTCCAGCCTGGTCCATGAAGTTCACAAATACAAAACTTGACTTAGAACACAGTGAGTCGCCAGATGTGGAGTGGCCTCTGGGAAGGAACTGCAGCTCTACATGTTGAGTATCTTTTTGTTTCTTTTCTGCAGCACAGAACCTGTGGTTCAAATTATCCCACTGCTCTGTCACATTGGAGTTGCTCTGCCTGTCCTACACATAAGGAAAGCCATTTTGAGGGACCAGTTAGGTCCGCGCATGGTGCTCACCCTTATCTGGCATCCCTTCTGTCTGAACAGAAGTTGACTCTCGCTGACATCTTATTTTGTTACTTAGCAGCAGTTCAGAGTATGTAGCAGACATAAGCACATGCCCTTCGGCTCTGCTGTGAAGGGCAGCAGCCTGACCAGGGTTTCCTCGGTCTTTGCAGAATCTCCTTCCTTCCCTCTCCTGTTGCAGCATCAGACCTGCCTGATGGCCTGAGGTGCTCAGCCTGCACCTGTTCATTCTTCTTTGCAGATATTTCCCTATCACTTGTCATCTGTATTTTAATTCTCCCAGGGATTGTGTCCCTGAGATTTGAACTGACACAAAGTAGATGCTGTTTTGGAAATACTTCTACAATAGTCTGCATCAACTGCTGCAGCAAATCCTACTAGCCCTGTTTGTGTTGTAAAGTCCCAGAATAACTTAATGCACTTAGCGAGTCATTTTGACATGTTCTTCCTTTAACTTTAAACTAGCACAGAACAAATTCACTCGAGAATGCTGGAAAATAAACTGCTGACAAGAGGTAGGAGTCCCAGACCAACTTAGTTCCTGACCTTCCATCATTCCCTTAGTCAACAAAGAACCTCACTGCCCATACAGTAACCTAGATGACCCTGGTGTGTGTGTGTGTGTGTGTGTGTGTGTGTGTGTGTGTGTGTGTCCGTGTGGGTGGGCATGCATGTGTCTCCCCAGCTTCGTCTGTGAAACAGATTGCAAGAGCAGTTGACTAGCCAATTGTTCTCCATAGTGTGAACATTAAATCTAAATTTAAATGGAACAAATGCGAGTTCATCCAGAGAAAAAGAATTCAGTAGTCTTATAGTAATTGTTTCTGTGTTGTTGTCCAATTTATTTGTCAGATCAGTCACACTGAATGCCTTGGCCCAGACAGTGCAGTTTAGCTTGCTTCTCTTTCAGAGTATCTGAGCTTTGTAATATTCAGGGTAAAAAAAGATGATATACAAATGCCTGGAAATAGACATTTACTTTTCACCATGGAATAAGAAAATAGATGCATTTCAGTATAATTGCACCTAATTTACACAACTCCAAATGCTTCAGGTTTCTTCACACTCTGTGCCACCTCAGCCCTAGTTTAGTTAAGAGCCACCTGCCTTCCATGTGATGGAGATGGTTAATGGTTGGTAGCACTGATCTTCTGCTGTGACTGCACATGGTAGTGAGTGTCCCTTGCTGTTGAAGCCTGTACATTTATTCATTAGCTTCTGTGTCCTTTACTATGTTTTCTCTTTCAACCAATCTTCATCTTTCAAGTTTTTCAGTGTTGTAATGGTTATCTATCTGATAGATTTGGGGCTGGGGGCAGGGGGTGAGAGTGGCGGTTAGTAAGCTAGAACTTGGTTTCTGCCTTCAGCTTTTGAATTTGATTCACTTGAGGTCATGATATGTGTTCATTTCTTATTTTCCACCCTCGTCTTTCACAAGCATGTAGTAGCAAGTAGCAAGAGCTAGAGAATACCCGAAGAGTCCTGAAGCCCTAGCAGTCAATTGCACTTACTGGGTTTGGGGTTTTTATGGTTTTTGTTTTTATAGTGTTGTTATTGCTTTAGTTTATTTTGGTTTGGTTAAGTTTTTTGAGACAGGGTTTCTCTGTAGCTCTGGCCGTCCTAGAATTCACTTTGTAGACCAGGCTGTCCCCAAACTTAGAAATCCACCTGCCTCTGCCTCACAAGTGCTGAGATTAAAGGCATGTGGCACCACCGCTCAGCTGAGTCCATTTTGATTCAGCATTTATCTGGTCTTTCGAAGACACTGGGAACTGCGGTCACTTCTTGTTTAAGTGGATGTTGAGAGCAAGTCTCTTAACTGTACAGCCTGGACTCTTGAGGCTATTGTTTAAGCTTCATGTTGAAATTTCTTACTACTCTATAACATGCAATTTGTAAGTTATGCTGGAAGTACACTATGCTTTGTTCTCAAGTGTGACTTGTAAAACTTTTAACAGGGAGCCTAACATAGACAACACTGCCCAAATAGAACAAGCTTAAACCAGTTCCAACTCATATCAGCTGAGTATCAGTCCTACCTGAACCAAACACGAGTTCAAAGGCTTTAGAATCTTGTATGGGATGGAGGCTTTGAGTCTTATTTTAAATGGAATCACAGGAGTGTGCTTATATATCTCTTTAATTCTTCTAGCTCAGACATAATGGATCAAAATGTCTAGCTTGCTCTCTGATTGGGATAGGATTCATTACATCCCACATATGTGGCCATTCTCAACAATATTGTGCACTGTCTTTGCTGGTCAGCCCTGCTGTGAGGTTCTGGTACAGCCAGTTCTCTGCCCAATTTTCCAATACATATGAATGTATTACTGGCAGACACGTACGGTGTTATTCATAGCACCCATTTTGTCAAATCAGTGATGTTCCAATTTGCTGTTCTTTTCTGAAATGGTTCCCCAGTGGGGAAAGAGCTGCTGATCATTGAGCTCAAACAACTACCAATCCTTAGAACAGCTGTTCTCAACAGGGGACATTTGGCCATGGCTGGAGAGAAATTTGGTCATGATCCTTTTAGGCTATGTAGGTCAGACTTAGAGATGCTGCTGCATATACTGTGATGCACAGGACAGCTTCCACAGCAAGGAGTCACTTGGCTCACATGTCACAAGTGTCCCAAGTAAGGATCTCTGTCTTCAGTCACTGACTTGATAAAAGACTTGCTAAAACAGGCTCTGATATACTGTTCCTGCCATCCCTAAGCTGTAGATATTGTTAAAGATGCATAGCCTGCTAACACAGAAAGAGGGCCTTTATATAATATTGTAGCCTGCTTTCAAATATTTGACAACTTTCATTTACTGAGAACCCCAACTATTGTCTGGAGAGATGGCTCAACAATTAGTAGTGCTGTAGGGGACTGGAGCTGGGTTCCTAGCACTCAAGTCAGGTGACTCAACCACCTTGTTGTTTCTGCTCCAGAGTACCTAACACTCTCCTGACACTTGCACACATGTGCACATGCACACATACATACACATAAACTAAAAATCAATTTTTTACAAATAAAGAACCTGTATCTAACATTTAGTATGTAATTAATCGGTGTGTTCACTAATAAATTTCCACTCCCAACAGCCATTGTATTGTGTTACTGTGATCAAGACATGGCTGAATGACATTCTTTACAGAAGGATCTATTTAGCTTTGGGCTCCTACTAGGAAGATTTGCTTTCATTGCAAGATGTTGGCACTACCTTGTTTTGTCTTTAGCCTAGCAGGTCCACATGATATGCAGTGTATTTGCTATGGCTTTGTATATGCCTTTCAGTATATGGACCACTCCATCCTGGATGCTGCTTTTGTGGGAAATATTGACTTAGGTTGAGCCAAGGATATAGACAGAGGAGGAGAAAAGTCTTGCTTCATTCTTGCCCCAGAAGTGTGTGAAGTGAGCATCGCTGTCTAAAAGGCATGCCTTGGTCCATCTCGTCTGTCATTGTTTATCTTATTCTTTATTTACAGGACCACTGCCTTTGCACTTGCTTTGTTCTTCCCAGAGAAAAACAGAACAGAGAGCAGGGGATGTTTCCAGTTGGCTGTTGATAATATGTGACTACCACAGAAAAAGTGGAAATAGGGTTCTTGAAACTCCTCAAGGACAAAATAAAAAAAACTGACTTGATGCAATGCTGGGGCTTATTGGAGTTCTACAATTCAATTAAAGAATCTGTTAGAAGTCCCCATCCCCTACCCAACAAAAATGCTGTTTCAAATTGAGAGCTGCTAGGATACGAAAAATCAGTTTTCTTTTAATGGAGTGAAATGGGGTCTATCAACCACTCTCCAGGGAAGACCTCATACTCAGGAGTAGTTAGCTAAAACAGCCATAGTTGAGTTCTTTGTGTTGTTTTTGTTTGTTTGTTTTATGAAACAGGAAGAATGTAAACGAGTGGGTGGGAATGGAGGGGAAGAATATGATCAAACTTACTGTATGAAAATCTTAAAAAAGAATTCTGTTATAAGCATAGGTTTTATCTCATCTGTATTTCATAAGAGTCATCAGTCTTGTTGAGCTTCCTAAGCTAGGACGTGCACATAGCTTATGATTATGCCTCTTAGCAGTCACTGAAGAGTGTGACAATATTAACAATAGGTTAGCCCATGTCAGTTCATCGCTAATCTGAAGGTTACCTTTGGGTGTGGTTTAAAAATGGTTCTTTAAGTATAATACATGTCACTGGCCTGACACTCCACCATGCTACCATATATCTGAAATAAAGGAATTAGGGAAGGGGTAGACATATTTTGGCTCACACTTCAGTAGCTTCAATCCATCACAGTAGGGATGTGTACCTCTGTTGGCTCTCAGTTTTCTCGTCTTACTCCCCCCGGGCCCTGAGCTGGTACTGTCTACATTCAGAGCAGGTCATTCCTCACTTAATCATTTCTGGAAATAACTGTAGAGAAACACAGAAAGATGTTCTTTGCTAGTCTCTTGTGTCTTTCTCTCTAGTCAGGTTAATAGTGGGCATTAGCCATCAATCCTCTTACAAAGGCCCAGTGAATACTCTGTAATTTCCCATTTACAGCAGGATTCCAATGTGTACCTAGTTGAGTTCAGGTTACTCTGGCTCATTACTCTTGTTCAGTGATGATCTTCTATAGCTTTTGGTGCATTCTTGAAGTGTGTCCTAAGCTATACCCTTTGATATTTTTATCATATAATTTTATGTATTGAGATTATACATATTATGCTTCATATATAATTTTGACAAGGAGTAATTCCATTGCTACTCTTATTTGCTTATCTTTTTACATGAATTGTGCCTGGCACAGATTATCCCTGTCATTGTGACTCTCAGATCATTGTGTCTGTATTTCAGAAGGGTCAAAGATGTACAGTAAAAAAAATGTGGTGGTAGGTGTTCCTGTTGATAACTCTTTAAGAAGGTTGCCTTTTCTTAGCCCTGGTGATGGCTACACCTAGGGGATCATCTTAACACTGAGCAAGTACCTGCTTTGCTTTCTGCTTTAAGCGTTCAACACCAGCCCTGCCACTTCAAAGGCTTTCAGATGCCCATATTGTGACTAAGTCATTGTGACATCACCGAGTTCCTAATGCCATCATTTTGTGCCATCCCTGAACCATACCACTGGTAAGAGGACATAGCGATGCCAAAAAGTTTGAGCTATGCAGATCTTCCAAAGAATATTCGTGGGAAGGTAAAGTTCCTCTCAGCACAGTATGTCTTACCCATGTCCCTGCATTCTCTTGTGTTGACTTACGTGTATCTTTTGTTGTGAAACAGCTTCAAACTTTGTCTGAAAAGAGACAAACCTATAGAGCTAAGTGTGTATATGCTAATGTTTAATCTAGTGACCAGAACTGAGTTAAAACATCAGAGTATTTGCTTGAGGTTCGTAAAACTTGATTTCCTTATTTTCTTTGATTCTCTTGATTATGGGAGACTAGATTTCCATAATGATCCACTTTAGCATATTCTGTCATGTTGTCAATCCCAATCATGTTGTACCAAACCTAGCACAATCCGGGAACTAACAGCATAGATTTCTTCCAGGAATAGCAGGCACTAGTGGGGAAAGACTTCATATTCATCTTTCCCTCAAGAAATGATTCTACCTTAACAGCAAATAATGTTGTGATCGTCTTTGTTTTTATTTGTTCATTTACAATGACTCTGTGTCTGAACTTGTATTTCTTTGCAGTCAGTTTACTGCTTTCTCTTAAGCTAAGTGTGACTCTCCATCCTCAACAGCCATTAGCCTAGCCAATGTATTCTCAGCTTATTTAAGTTTCAGGATTCATATCGTGTGACTTTTCCTCCCAGCATCCCATTAACTGTTTCTAAGCGATGTGCCACTGACGTGTTGTGGCCATGTTCCTTGCTTAGTTATTCTCCCCAGTGGATCTCAAGATATCGATTGTGTATGCAGTTGGGGGAGATTTGTGATGGTTGCTTATAGTTTGATGCTTTCAGGTCTTTGGCGATGACACCGTCTTAGGCCTTTAGAGTTATGCTTCTGACATTCGGAGTGTACTTGTCAGTTCTCTAAGTGCTATACCTCTGCTCAGCCTTTATTTAGGTGGAGAACAGCTTTTCAAAATCATCAAATTTGTTCATTGTTTCTGTATTCACAATAAGACTCAACAATAAATACACTTGCAATATTGGATTTTCTTAGTGTTTTTAAAATATCCTTATGGCACATACTCTGCATTTTTTAGGTAGATAGGACAATCTAAAAAATTTGTTGTGCTGTTGTTTTAATAACCATGTTGGAAAATATACTTTGAATGGAAGGAAAAGCAGGTATTAGTATATCAAGGGTTTAGGAAGTAAGTTCTCTGCTATCTATTGATGTTCAAGTTGTTAGAATAAAATTTGAAGTTGTAAACTATCAATATTTATTACTTTCCTCTTTAAAATCCTGTATCAGACTTGATGTTGTGGGGCACACCTTTAATTCCAGCACATATGCCCCTTAAAGGACTGGCATGTTCTTTGAGCTTTGTTTTCAACTATATTGGAAGCTACTAGGGGCTAATATTTTAATTTAAAAATATTTTTTAAGAGTATGGATCAGGTTGGAGAAATGGCTCAGCAGTTAAGAGCACTGACTGCTCTTCCAGAGGTCCTGAGTTCAATTCCCAGTAACCACATGGTGGCTTACAACCATCTGTAATGGAATCTAATGCCCTCTTCTGGTGTGTCTGAAGACAGCTACAGTGTACTCATATATTTTATACATATACATATACATATACATATACATATACATATACATATACATATACATATACATATACATATGTGTGTATGTGTATAAATATATATATATTTAAAAGAAAAAAAAGAGTATGAACCGTGTGGTGGTGACATATGCAAGCAGGCAAATTGAGGACAGCCAGTACAGAGAAACCCTGTCTTGAAAAACAGACAAAACATTCTAGATCAGTTAATGTTTTCCTCTCATAGTTTAAGATACTCATATTTGTATTTAAGTTTTCTAGGATTACAGAAGAACTGTTCATTGTGTATAGTAAGGAAGTAAGTCCAGATAAGAAATGTAGCCCTCACTGTGCGTCATAGCTACTGCTGGCATTTCTGCATGCTTCATATGTCTTCGTACACTTTTATAGCATGCACTCAATTTAGTGTCCTTCTCTGTTCTCTCAGTCCTTTCTTACTTAAAGTGAGGAACCATCTCCACTTACTGTTGTTATTTGTTCCCCAGCACACACATTACACACACAGTTGATATTTTGATTATGTAAATTATTTCCTAAAATGTCAGCTTTTTATGATTTCTAATGCCTGATCTTGTGCCTGGGTCAAAATCTCTGATTTTATGTTTTGCTAAAATCTTTGTAATTGCTTTTCTATTGTTGGGCCTTATTTTGTTTCATTAAACTCTGTTCTTCCTTTATTGTTGATTTACATAATTCTTTTATGAATATCATATATCTTAGATAAATGAACCTTTTGATTTTAATAGCTGGTATAGATAAATGCTTAAAAATAAACGCGTCTATCAAGAGTAACGGCAATATTTATGAACATATCTGTTTCGGTTTTCTTCTCTTACTGTGATTAAAACTGACTGAAAGCAACTTAGAGGAGGAAAGGGTTCATTTCATCTTACACTTTCCGGTGACAGTTCATCTTTGAGAGAAGTCAATGTAAGAACCTGGAGGTAGGCTGCTTGCTCTTCTGACCTGAGAACTCACTCACAGCCAAGGAGATTGCAGCAGAAACTGTGGACAGAGACTGCTTGCTGGTTCAGTCACAGACTCATGCTAAGCTAACTTTCATATGTAGCCTAGGGAACCCTTGTATAGGGGTCCCTTATATAGGGGCGTTACAAGATGGTGCTGCCCATAGCAGGCTGGATTCTCCCTGTCAGTTAATAGTCAACACATGCTCACAGGCCAATCTGACCTAGGTGGTCTCTTATCAAGGTTTGCCTCTGACGTGACTCTAGACTCTGTCAAGTTGACATCCAAATAAGTGTTTTGTACATTTAAATTTGTTTAGTTTATATTTAAAGTTACAGTTTTTGTAGTGAGTTGGGCTTTTGCATCCATATCTAAATATCTATATTTCTGTCTATTGCTAAATATCTGTTTATTTTCAACATGCTGCAGGATATTGAAGACAAAGTAAGTAACAACAGCAAACCTACAATGAGCAAACGGATTGATACAAACTAAAGAGAAGCTTGATTGAACAGTTACTCTGGTATAGAGTGAGCCAGGCAACACATGATCACTTTGCCAAGGAATATGAAACATGTACAAAGATGGAAATGCCAAGATACATTGATTTCTTCTAAGTAGCAGTCATACATCTGTTTAACCTTCACTGAACACAAAAAGGTTACTATAATAACTTTGTTAGTATGAGGCAATATTATAGAGAGAGATTGTTTCTGTTTCACGAACAAAGATCAGTTTAGCATAATTCAGGATAACAATAGTTTAAAAAATGTGTTTGCATTTTAACTAACCTTGAGACATCCACAAGTAGATATCTTCTTTTGTTTTGTGAAGAATTGAGTATTATTGCTTTTTTAAACGTTTATAAAATATGATCTTGTAAAATTAATATTATGACTAAATGTCTTAAGTTACTTTATCAAACTTATTATCCTTTAATTTTCAAATAATGAATCAACAAGGCTGCTTAATAAAGTAGGCTGCTACTTTGTTTGTAGGGAAATTGAATAGATATATGTAACTTCATACAGGTGGCACTGATCATTCAAGGGTTCTTTAATATAAATTTTATATAGGCATTTTTGGTTATTCGTTCAGGGTTACCGAACATGTATCTAATTCTAAGAATCAGCAGAAGTTTCATTGTACATATTATTAATTCTTAAAATTACTCTTTGAATGAGAAGTTAAATAAGACAGTCTTCTGTACTCTGTATTCTGACATTTCCAAATACATTTGGACAAAGTAGGACACAGCTGTTACCGTAAGAAAAACACAATACAGTTTCATTCTTTGCACACAAATGCAGCAATCATCATCGTATTAATGTTTTTCTATGGCAGAGAGCTAGTAAACTGCAGCGACCACCAGCTCTGTATATGTTTCTGGTACAGTTTCTGCATGAGTTTTGCTTCATGGTTGCTGCTTTCACTTTCTCTCAGTTTAGTATACTCCTTGTGTCTTTTTTAGGCTCGGCAGCTGGAAGAGAAAGACCGGGTGATGCGGAAGCAGGATGCGTTCTACAAAGAGCAGCTGGCGAGACTGGAGGAGAGGGTATGGCTAGTTCTTGTTGCTGCTTCTCTTCTCTCACTCTATCTGTGGCTGCCCATGTATTTGTTTAAAAACCACAAATTAGCACTAATGTTTCTTTTCCTAATTAAGTGAAGTCATAACTAGACAATGACCTAGTTAAAAAGGTAGGTCATTGTCTCTGAGAACTTCATTTTGTGTGGTTGTGCTATTAGTTTGTGGGTTTTCTGTACCCGAGAAAATTCTCTCACATAATACACCTTAAATAATGTTTTTTAATCTGCATTGTCATACAATATTTATAATTCATATTATATCATGTTATAGTTGGATGCATTTCTGGATGGATATGACACTATCATTTGTCTTATTTGGGGTTTTAGATATTGTTTAATCATAAGTTTTCTTTGTTTTTTGAGACAAGTGTCCCTGTCTTGAAATCACTATACATCTAAGGATGACTTTGAACTTCTAACTCTTCTTTCTACACCTCTGACTGCTAGGATTGCATGTGTGTGCCAGCATGCCTACCTGGCTTGAGGTGGTCCTGTTTTAAAGCATCTGCTGTCAGTGAAAACTCCATTTTATTGAATTTCAGCTTACAACTTAATGTCACCTTCAAGAATGGGAACAGGGGCTTTCTCTATGTCGGACTTAGAGGAGAGGTTTAGGAAGAGGGGAGGCGTATGCCTAGTCAGCCTAGATTTCAAAGCGAACCAAGACATGCTGGAAAGATCAGGACTAAAATAGAAAACAGTGGGCTTAAGAATGATGTTTGAACATCTTGTCAGAACACCCCCCCCACCCTTTAGTGAAATCAATGTTTTGTTTAGATTAACTTTACATAGAAACTTTGGAATTGCAAAATAATCTTTCCCTCTGTTTAAGACCCAAAGTTTCATTTGTTTAGAATATGACATTAGATCAGAAGTAGGAAAAAAGAGAGATGCACCATTAAATTCTACTCATTAATTCTATTTGTATTGCAAATATGTTTCCTTCTCTCTATGTCAAGGGGACTCAACACATCTTGAATATAGGGATCATTTGACTATGTGTTCTGTACATAACCATTTAAATACCTAATGCAAATACTGGTCCTTATGTGGTAGATATATATAGTAGATGGAATAAGCTAAACATCTACTTTCATGGAACTTAAAGTTAGTAAAAAGTCAGTTATACATAGTATATGGCAGCATAGGTAATATGTAAAACAGTAAATTAGTAAGGAATAGGAACTCCCATGGCCAAGAAGGTATAAACCTTCATTGGATGGAGAAGAAAGATCTATATATTGAGATAGCAGGTCATAGGGAAGCAAGTCAGTGTCACTCCTAAGGTAGGGGTGTGCTGGGCACACGTGGGTCAGTGTCACTCCTAAGGTAGGGGTGTACTGG
>JANHMN010000016.1:39610086-39657770 GCA_030674055.1 Rhabdomys pumilio | reverse complement strand
GTGTACTGGGCACACATGGGTCAGTGTCACTCCTAAGGTAGGGGTGTACTGGGCACACATGAGTCAGTGTCACTCCTAAGGTAGGGGTGTACTGGGCACACATGGGTCAGTGTCACTCTAAGGTAGGGGTGTACTGGGCACACATGGGAAGCAGAGTAGCCTGGTGGCATCATCAGCAAACAGGTGACTATTTTGGACAAGAGTTGAAGCATGGGGGGCTCAGCAAAAGATTAATTTAGAAGTGACGTGACAAGCCAGGCATAGTGACACATACCAGGAAGCCCAGCCTTGGGAGATGGGTCCAGGAGGATCAAGAGTTGAATGTCCTCCTCAGCTGCATAGCAAGTTTGAGATTACAGTGGGATACATGAGAACCCTATCGTACTGGGGATGTGAGGTGAAAAAGGAAGGAAATTGGATGGCCATAACTATAACAAGGGTGCTAGCAGCGGAGCTGGATATTTTCTGGTTATGCATTTCAAAGGTAGAGACCAGATTTGATGATGATTTTGAAAGTGAATAAAAGAAAGGCTCGGACATAATCTACATCTGGTCTTTAAATAGGAGCACAGATACGTCTAACTAGGAGGAAAGATTATTTGGGTATCAATGAAGAGAGATAAGAGTGGTAGAGTATATAAGGGATTTTTTAGACCTGATATGGAATGATTTAGAGGAGAAATCAGTGATGACGTCCCTCAGTATTTTCGCTCAAATGGGCCCATTCTATCTCTCCCTCTGTAATGTGGAAATGAAAGGGACTGTATACAAAAGGAAGGTTAAATTCTACATAATTTTCACATCATAAACATTTTTAAAAAAGCATTTACATGTTTAAAGACCATTTTTAAGTTTGTCTTAGCCAGCAGGTGAGCCTGACTGTGATGTGTATGTAGGCCAGTCTGCAGAAGTGCCACTTAGAGCACCCGTTCTGGCGTCATTCATCTGTCCTTCACAGATGCTGTAATGAAACTCTTACCCTCTCAAGTTCTTCTGCTCTGAGGAGGAAGTAACATTTGTATCACTGACTTGTTAGATAACCTAAACCAAGAATCCAAATAGTGCTTGGGTAGCAGACATAACACCTGTGTTCCACAGGTGCCTTGGCAGTGCTGGGGACCAGGACACTGCTGTCATTAAAATGTATGAGTTTATGCTTATGTTGTTAAGTCTGTCTGGGTACAGCATTAATTCTTTGAGTGCTAAGTTAGGATTTCTGGCTTCTAGTACAACTCTTGGGGATCAGATCTTATCATTTGATGATTGCCTCCTCGTAACCTGAAAGTATTGAACTAAACACTCAGAAAGGTGTCATTTCCTCCTGAGGATTTGACACTTTCAAAAAAAAACTTTGACAAAAAAAAGGAAGAAAGAATGTTTTCTGTACCTAGAGCCTGCAGTTTGATATAGTCCACAAAGTTCCTTCTTGGTTTGCATTTGGTGCTTTCCCTTTCAGTAAGGACTTTGTCACCATTTGAGAAGTTTGACACCCTTCAAGTGTCTGTATACCTCTACTCTTGTAGGATGGTCAGGTCATTCTGCCTCCTGGAAAGAAAACATATTCTTTCTTTCTATCTTTCTTTCCTGGAAAGAAAACATATTCTTTCTTTCTATCTTTCTTTCTTTCTTTCTTTCTTTCTTTCTTTCTTTCTTTCTTTCTTTTTTTTTTTTTAAGATTTATTTACTGTTTGGACACACTAGAAGAGGGCATATGATTCCATTACAGATGGTTGTGAGCCACTATGTGGTTGCTGGGAATTGAACTCAGGACCTCTGGAAGAGCAGTCAGTGCTCTTTAACCTCTGAGCCATCTCTCCAGCCCAACATACTTTTTCTTACTAAACAGTTCTGGTTGATAACTTGTTTGAAGTGAATTGTTAACACATTCTTAAGGAAAATGTATTTTTTGCCAGGAGTTTATTGGTTCTACAGGTTAAATTGTCACCAATTGGAGAACACAAAGGTTCTCCTATCTAGCTTAGAGTCCTTCCAGGATGAAGGTCCCTGTATCCCTAAAACATCTTGAAAACCTGATCCCTTTGAGGGTTCCAGTGTCATGCATGTATAACTTTGTAATTTTTACAGTGAAGTTCAATTAATTTTTTTTTTGCTGAATCAACCACTTTGTTCTTGGCTCTTTCAAGGATTATGGGGTTTGGCACAGCATGCAGGGGAGGTGTAAAAGCCCTAGTGGCCTTAGGAGCTGAGGGTGATCAGAGAGCTTAATGAGGTGTAGGCTCAGTACACAGATCAGCCTGGTCATATGGCACATATTACTTGTAGTTTATAGACTCCAGGGTTTCAGTAGCGATATGCGTATACTTTGTAATGAGCCACCTAGAATTAACACGCACAAAAAGGAATTGTATCAACAGGGCAGAGAGAACAGGGGAAAGAGAACAGTGAAAAAGTAAGTAACCACAAGGAAACAAAGCATATTACTGGCCTGTCACCTGGGGAGAGTTACTAATTAAATGCTGAGGTCTTAGTTCCATCAAATGAGAAATGGCTTTTGAAACCCCTCACTTCCAGTGGATGACATGTCTTCTGTAGCATCATAAAATGTTGGGTCCATCTGTGTGATTTAATTGGTGATGGGGTTTAGTCACTTTTTGTCAATTGATATTTTTACCGATGTTACTTTGTGGAAACCTTGGAAGAAGGGGAAACATGATAACTGATAGTCTGAGAAATGACAACAATGTAGGTCATTGTGAGCCTGATGGGGACAAACTTACTAACAGATGAAGTCTGCCATTATAAAATGTCTCTCACTAAGTGAAACCAGGGCAGCATGGGAGAGAATCACTAAAATCGGAGATACAAAAATGTGAAAGTCCTTTTGAAGGTGTGAGATATTAAATTGGCTTACTGGTCCTAAAACAAGCAAACAAACACCCTACCTGTGCTGTTTTCCCACTGATGCACTTGAGAAGCAGTTAAGTGCTTTAGGTCAGTGGCTCCTGCCCTGTGGCCTTGCAATATGAGATGGGAAGCTCAGCACAGTAGTTAAAAGCAGAGCGCTCTTCCAGCCAGGCCTGCACAGGTGAAGCTGGTTTGTACCTGACATCCTGAAGAGATACTTTGTTCCTATGACATTTGGGAATTTTGTATTGGCTTCATAATTCGTGGAAATCAGGGCTGGTTCCCATGGTTTCTGTAGTTACAGAACACTGCAGAAACAGATGAAGTTCTCTGGTTCACACATTTGCACATTGAAGGTGTTGCAAGCCACTATCATGATTGTGATGTCATTGGGAGTGACAGATCCCAGCAAAGAGCTTGCAGTGTGTTTTAAACATTGAGAGTTTTACACTCTCTTAAATAAAAACTCTCTTCAAGTAAAGTTTCAAATAAATGCATTTAGATATTATTAGGTAGGAAATTAACACAGCCTGGTTGTGCCATGTCTTTTGTTGCTACAGCGGACACAGCTGATTATAACTTTAGATGCAGATGCTGAGCCATTTCACACTCTGACCTGTTTTCATAAAGGAGGTTTATTATTACAGTTATTTTGAAAAGTAGGAAACAGTATGAGTTGATGTCACCACTACCCGGTTCTCTTTCTATTTCATTTTTTTGGGGGAAAATCAATACAGTTTAGTAGTTGAGGGGGCCTTATCCTTAATTCATTATTCAACAAATCCTCCAAGTACATTGGCTATTCTGTTAACCTCTCTAAAATTTCTAACGGGAAATGTGGTTTGAGTAACCTTGAATTGCTTTTTAAATCTGGCTTTAGGGCTATAAGACTTAGGGTTTTTTTTTCCTAGGGTGAGCTTTTAAAGTGTATTCTGTTAAAATGATCTCCTTAACTGGAGCCAGTTCTTCTATGTCTAACTTTAGAGGAAAGATTTGCAAATCATGGGATCAGCACTTAATTTGGGCTCTATTTACCATGTCGGTTGTCAAGAAGCATTAACCTTAAGGTAAGATGAGAACATGGAGTACAAAGCTGTGAGCTGATGGCACACAGTATACCAGGTATTAAATAGCATTATCCATCCTGCTTGCTACAGTAAATAGGATTCCACTATTATGATGTGTCAGGGCTTTCAGTAAAATCAAATTTACAAGACACTAAACTGCCTTCCTCTCTGCTGAGCAGCTTTATTCTGGGATCTTGCTTTCATATTAATCCTGTTGGTAGGAAATACTTGTAGCAATTGTGCATAGAAATTATAATTTAATGATCTCTTCCTCTTCTCTATTCAGAGATTAGAATGGACCACTGTGCTCTGCAGTGATAGCCGCAGGGCTGTGCAGAAGAGGCGATGGAAAGTTCAGCTTTAAAGACCAGTGGCCTCTTTGTGAGCGCGTATAATGATCATAGGTGCGAAGGCGCCAACAATATGGGCTACCTACTTTCTCAGCGCCTGAATTGCCTTTGCCTTTGAAAGACTGTACAATGAAATAATCTGATTCTGTTTATCATGGTGGTTGTGAGAAATGACATGCCACTTGGATGTGTACAGATAAGGTTAAAAAAAAAAGGTGCCTTGTGAAATTTGATGAGAAATTCTAGTTTAAAGATTCTGTACAATTTGTGGAGGCTCAGCAAGCATTTGTAGTTGAGAAAAATACCACTTTCTTTTCACTGGAATTATATTTGGGGGAGGAAGCGGAGGGTTATTGTCAGTATTGCAGCAAGGAAGTCATTTTATTTCCTTTAAATGAAGTTGAAAATGGGCTAAATATTTGAATTTTAAATATTTTTTTAAATATCCAATTTAAAATTAGTGATTGTTTTGCTTCTTGATATCTTATTTATAAATTTAAAATGTACTCCATTTAAGCAGGCCAGCCAATGCTTGTTTCCTTAGTTTGCTGACTGAAATATTAAAATACATGAGCATTAAACTTTTTAAAGGAAATTTCAGTGGTAGAAAATGCTCTGCGATCCCAGTTTTATGTTGAGATCATGAGCCAGCTGTGCTTCTGGAAGGGATTGCATTTCAGCACCTTAGTTTCAGTTAGAAAGATACATATGGTCATTAAAATATTTGCAAATAACATTAGCTCTTGGCATCAGTGAAGAAGAAATGTCCATGTATGAACCTGGCATATAAAGTAGGTTTACACTGTACTCTGTATTCAATGAAGGGAACGTAAATCTAATTTGGCCACCAAGACTGGGACAGCCTTGTTATAACCTTATTTATTCTCAATCAGAATTTGGGGCGCCAGAGAGAAATCACTGACATTCAACATTTGTTCAGACCAAGTATAGTCAATTCTACCAATGATCCAGGTACTGAACATGGATATGGTGACACATCCAGCTCAACACAGCCATGGGCATCAGGTACAGAGCTTTTCATTGACAGTTGTTTCAAGGCGGCTATGCCATCCTATTATTTTTTTTAGAGCCAAAGGATTTTATAAAAGCTATCTGGTAACTTTGTCCTTTAAAGGTCAAAAAATCTGGGATTTTGAGAAGTGGATAGAAACGATCTCTTTAGTTAACTTCTCAGATAAAGATCTATTGTCTCGATGTACTGGGTTGCCTCAGATGACACTCTGAAAAGAAATGCTAAACATGTAGCTTCCATGAAGTCAGAAATTAGGCTTCAGATAAATTTGGAATATTAATGTTGTTGTCAGAGATTGGGGTTGGTTCCACAGTCAGATTATTCCAAGAAATGTTAGGTTTAAATGTGACAGTTGTGTTTGTTTCCCACGAGCACTCGGACACTTCCATGGTGAAGACACTGCATGTGATGGTTCAGCATCACACTCCAGCCGTAGGATCTTTTCTAGAAACAGCCATTAATCTACTCCTATAGGTTAACAGGATCTGTGTGCACTGCATTATGCAAATATGCCATTTTGAGACCCTGATTGCATCCTAACTTGTAAAGGCAGAAAAGGATTTTAGTCTTTTGTAGAATCTCTGACCTGAGGACTCCTAAAATCCTGATTGCATCTCTTTGCCCTGGTGTAGAGGTGGGCAGGTGAGGACAAGGCATGGCTGAGCATGTCAGAGTGCCTGTGGGATTCCTTGCAAAACTGCAGTGAAGAATGTGAATGAACTGCTGCTGCTTTTTCTCCTCCTTCCCTCTCCCTCTTCCCTCTCCGACCTCCCCCATTCCCTCTCCTTTCCCCTTTCCCCTCTCCTCTTCTCTCTTCCTTCTCCTTTTTTTTCTTATACACATTGCTGATTCAAACATGCATTCTTCCACATTCTCCTAAATTAGAAGTGATGAGTAGTTGAATTTAACGCATGTCAGAATTCAAAATCATGCCTTGAGCCCAAGAGATGGCCATCCTTCTTTGAAGACTTGGATCTGTTCTCTTTTTTTTTTTCCTTTCATGAAATGGAGGAGGGTAATCTAATTGAATAGTACTCAGTTATCACCTAGATTTTAAAATACTTCCATCAGTGGAGTGAGGTCCCAATCTGGCAGATAAGGAAATGACATATCAGTACCCATTCTTAATGGACCTCGAGTCACTGGGGGCCTTCAGAATGTTTGCAGGGCTTGCAAGGTTTGGAAGGATGCTGTGATGTTTGCTGGCCCTAGTAAAGGCTACTTTGTACTTGGAGAATAGATTGGATGATCAAGGCCAGTAATCACATGGCCTGTAATTTAATTTGCCTCTATTAGAGTTCAGAAATACAGCTCCGGGAACACAGCACAGCACTGTCACTTTATCACCTGTAATGTCCTTGTGAGCTCTCTGAAAGTGGGCGTGGTCCATTTCCGAGACTCATGCTGGCATTTGTTGAGTAGATGAGTAAAGTTGTACTCAGACAGTTTTTATTTTTGAAGCATTTAGATTTTTGTGTTCGTGTTAGTCAGTCTGTCCATTGGGTATCATCACAAAGCAGTAGGGCCCGAAATGATTTAACATGACACTATGCTTTTCCTAGGGGTGAAGAATAGAAAGGTGCCTCCTTGCTACCTTACCCAGTCAACTGTTGTTTATATTGTTGAAACTCAGCAATATTTAAGTTATCCCAGATTTCCCAGCTGTGCAGCAGACCCCTTATGGCAGACAGCTTCTCCCTCTGGATGAGCACTGAGGGGACCCAAAGTTCCTGTGATACAAACACCTTGCACCTCAAGGTGTTCATGAAGGTGAACAAAATTTCTATTAGTTTTTCCTTTAGAGCCACTAGTGTAGAGTAACAGATTCTCAGCTAACTGTCCATTTCTACAATCTAAGCACCATAGGTTCACTTTATAATGGATTGTGTTTATAGCGAAGAGAAATTACACCTGCTATGTACTAAGTCATGATGAGCTGAATAGGTAGTTACTGCGCTGTGGTACTCAGGGCGGAAAGATGGGGAATGCTAAAAGAAGAGAGATGGAAAAAAAGCTGTGGATTGAGTCTTATTCTTCTCATAAGATGAAGAAAAGAGAAGGTGGTTCTAGACATACTATGGGGAAAGTAGCCAGAAATAACTTATTATTATTTCTATATAGAAATAATAATAATATTATTTCATGTCTAGTCCAGCTCTATTCATGGAGATGAGAGTCAATGTGATAGCATCTACTGGATCCTGTCAGAGAGCCCTAAAGCTGGTGTCTGCTGCTCCTTTAGATTGTACATGCCAGATGCCTGGGTTAGGAACTTACTACAAATTTACATTATAATAGATTATAGACAAACCATGTGAACTTCAGAAGTTAATGTCTCAGTAAATATGCCTTCCTTTCTTCTTTCTGCTGGCCTTTTCTTGTCTTGCATTATATTGTTCAGACTGACCGTAAACCTGAGATACCCTCCACCCACTGTCACAGCATCATGAGTGAAGGAATTGCAGACATATGCACTTCTTTCTCTTTACATTTGGTTGTTTCATGTTAGACACAGCCTACTACATGCTGAGCACCTTGCAAAGTGAGTGTGGGATACGTGGAGTGATAAGAGGAAGCATAGTTTGCCTCCTTCATGGCTACTTCTTCACAGTAGTATTTCTAGAGCTTCCTGTAGTTTGTACCTTGCCAGAGTAGACTATATGACTTGAGATAGGGAATGCAAGGTTGAGAGGAAATGGTCTGTGGTGCCTGGGGTGGGAGATGTGTATCTTGACATACACATGACTGTTGGCTCTGTGATCAAGTTGAACATATAACTAGAACTGCGATGAGTGTTTCTGTAGTTCAGAAAAAATAATGCATGGAGGATTGTGGATTATCTGTTCTCTCAGGATTTGCTTAAAATTGTAGAAATTTGGCAGCCATATCTTGATCTACTTGTTAAAATTCAACAGTGTATAATTAAAGACAGAGACTGCCATTTTGCTGTTGGATAGACCAGAAAATTATATTATGTTCCATTTAGACTTGACCCTAAACCCATTTTCCAAAAGATAATGCCAGAGAGACAAAAGGGTAAGTATTGTAGTTTGGAGGCTCAAGTACATCGAGAACCAATTTATAGAACTATCTGTTGTTCTGCAGGCATTTGAGAGTAATTGTGCAGAAGAGAGTTGCGGATGAATATTACGTTAGGAATGGCCAAGTGCAAGCAGTGGTAATGATGACATTCTGGGTTTCAAGCATTGCCAGACAACAAAATAATACTTCTGTTATTTTAAGCCTCTCCTGAAAGAGAGTTAAAACCAATATGACCTGGATAATATGCCAATGAATTGAGATGTTTTATTGACACAAAGTTTGCTGCTCTTAGGAACTTCCTCATCTAACACAGAAGCCTATTTTCAGACTGAGAAATGAACACGTAGATACTGGGAAATTTGGTTTGTGCTACTGGCAAAGGGAATAATGATGGTGTTTGTCTAATCATTGTTACTGCCCCATCAACTCAGTGCCAGGCATGGGAATGATGTGCATTTGTCCGTTTAGGCTTTTAGGACTGGTTTGCATGGCAGTCCTCCCAGATACTGCAGAGATGACTTAAAATAATGAGTATGCTAGGTAGTGTTGTTTAGATTTTATGAAAGCCAAGCAGAATATAAAATCTCAGCTTTGTCTGAGCAATGAGCAGGCGTGTGTCTTTGAGTTGACTGCTGTATAGGTTCAGTGGTGTTTGCAGTTGAACTCAGCGGATTGGTTTTATCAGAGCAAAGGTGCTCTTGCTGGTTTGGTCTACTTGCTGATTTTTGAATGTCATAATTTGATAAAGCCTGTATTTTCAAGTACTTGTCCCCTGGTATTTCATAATTACATGAAATAGTTAAAAATAATCCCAGGTCTTAGAATTTTAGGGGCATAAACTTAAATGACCACAGAATTCATTGATACTTTGATAACTCTTCCCACAAAGGACCTCGGGGTTAACAAAGTGCATGAAAGGCCAGTGGATATGGGGTTAAGTGTCACTCTCCAGCTATTTGTTATTGGCAATGTCTGTTTGACCCTTAGATTTCTCCTTGGTACAATGGCCTTAATGATGTACTGCCTGGTGCTTATAGAAAGGAAGCAAAATATTTCATGCATTATGTGTACTACGTGAGGATTACTGGCTCTCCTCATTGGCAGCACCACCAAGACATCAAGAATTATATAGCTATTTGAGGTAGCTTTTGAGTGAAGCGTTTTTAGAAAAAGATAGGGGATGAGGGGTTGGCTGGAAATGTGGGTTGAGCTCTGTTTGAATCACTTATCTGTTATTTCATTATGTTAATATAGTGTTTTATATTTTTTTAATGGTATGAGTTGTTGAGCCTACTATGAAACTAATTTTATAATAAAATAAAAAAAAATGTATTGAAGCATACATACTTTCAGGTTTTTCAAACATCTTTCATGTGCATATTTTTTGATGTTAAAATGAGATATCATTCATCTGTATGTCCCTTCAAACTTGATAGATTGCCAATATGCAAGACAGTAACCTGATAATGTATAGCAGCCTGGGATTTTTGGTCATCCTCCATCTCTTGAGCAAAGGCTAAGTTGTTTAATGTCAAAAAACACTTTTCTGGCTAAGAGGTAGAAAATTAACAAGCAAAAAAACCAAAACAAAACAAAACAAAAAACCCTATACTCATACCTTAAAAAACAGAACAGAATCAGTGTTCTCTTCTATGCAGTTAAACCTGATGTTTACTCTAAGTTCTGTGATATTGAGTGTAGTCTACATCCTGTAGAGTTCCTAACAAAGCCCCAAGGAGGGGAAGAGCTGGGTTCTACCAAGGCTATGGAGCCTGGGAAGGCCAGCGGGAGGAGGCTGTCACTGGAGGAAATGTTACATAGCCTTCCAGTGATGCGCTGAGCTCCTCTGCTGGTTTCCGTTTTCCAATATTCCCGCAGTAGCTCCTGACTTAAGGTGTCATCACAGAACAAGGACTTTGTCAATGGTGTTTGGGTCAATCTTGCAAGTTTTTAGAATTACATGATGACATTGTTGAGTCTGAGAAGTAAACAAGTACAGAAGGAGTTTACATTTTCCTTTCTATCTGAAGTCCTCAAGTGCAGTTTTAGGACAAGAAAGCATGAGTCCTTCCTGGCTGCTGTTGTCAGGGAAGGCCCAGAGTTCTTCTCCTGATAGCTGATGCTTCCTCAGGATACTGTGCTTCAGGTAGAATATTCTTGATTGAAAGACCCTGCCTTGGAAAAAGAAGACATGTATTTGGGGCTGTATTCCTAGGAGGCAGTGAGCATTTCTAAGCCTAAGATGACAATGGGATGTTGATGCTGTAAAGTGAATCCGGCAGAAAAATGCTGTAGACCAGATGCGGCGTGGGCATGTCTCGTCAGTTTACATTATTTATGCAAGAGTCTATTAAAATGCTCACCAAAGAGCAAAATCACCAACTTTCTTTTCATTATTTGAACTAAGGTCCTCAAATTTTGATGACAAGCTCAGGAAAACAAAGTAAAAAAAAAAAAATTCACAAAAGGCATTGTGAGATTAGAGAAATATTGTTAAAAGTAAATGAGGAGGGGCTGGAGAGATGACTCAGCTCAGCATTTAGCACTGCCTGATTTTACAGAGCACACAGGTTCAGTTCCCAGCATGCACATCATGGTTCACAAAAATGGTAACTCCAGTTGCCAGGACCCATCGCTTCTTTGTGTCCTTCTCGGATACAGCACATACACGGTGCACATGTGTACATGAAGGCAAAACATTGATACACTTAAAATGAGAAAAAGAAAAATAATTAAATGATGGAGTATTCCAGTCTGTGAAACAAACCCTTCATACTATGGTCATCTAAATATTATTTCTGCACAAACCTTTTGCAGCTTCTACATGAAATCTGAATTCATTTTTATCATTTCCCCACAGTGTCCTGTTGATTTTACTCTTTCCGAATGGGGGAAACAAAGCAAATTTAGATTAGACCTCTGCAGTGATCTTTCATTTCTGTAGAACTTGTGCTTTTAATCACATGATGCAAAGTGTACTGCAGGATACACTTGTTAGATTGAAAGTAAAAGATTAAAGCCAGTTTCTTAGTGTGGGTGAAGGTCTTTTTATTTTATTACACGGTGGAGTCAGGACAGGCATGTAGATAACTGTTTTAAATTGTTTTCTCATAATTTTCTGTAGTACAAACTGTGGTAAAATCCTCCTTAAACCCACCACCTGGAAAATCACAGCACAGTTAAAAAAAATTCACTGTAGCACATTTTATATAGCATATTTTCTGGATTCCCCATTATCCAAAGAAAATGATTTGTCTTTTGAGAAAATTACTTTTTAAAAAGTTTATCCACACAGCAGAGAAGCAATGTATTGTCTTTCTGCCTTATACTTCTTACCATTAATTCATCCCAATATACAAAACTGTATATTCATGGTTTTTTGAAAATTAATGAGATGATGGCTTTTATTAAGTATTTGGTAGTAGCTGTTTCTAAGTGAGAGAGTTACTCTCTCTTTTCAGCTAACAAAATGAAAATCATAGACTGTCCCTTCTTAAACCAACATTCTGTGTTGCTTCATAAGCTGTTTTGGTTCTAGGATCACATATTCTCTAACTTCTTGGTCGCATTCAAGATTACTTTCAAATAATTTGCTTGGCTTTTTCTAGACTCTAGAAGAAATTATTACTTTATCAGTATTTGAATTGATTTTTTTAAAAAAATTAATCTACAATACCATTGTTGCTAACAATTTAGGATATTTGTCAATGCAGGGTGTGTTTGTTTTATTTAGTTTTGTTTTGGTTTTCAGTTTGCTTTGTCACCAGGAGCTAGCTATTCAGCAAGCCCATTCCATTCATTTAATAGAATTTTTTTTTTTTTATAACTACCAATGCATCAGGATCTGTTTTAGGCTCTGGGAATAGAACAAAGAGACACAAACTTCTCCTTCCATAGAGTTGGCAAAAAGCTAATATAAAGACAATGTACAACATATATATTTTATGTTGAGTGGTGGTAAATTGTGGAAAGAAAAATAGTTAAGTCATTAGTGAAATGTGTGTTGGGGTGTGCTGCTTAGTTAGGGACCAAATGAGTGAGCCAAGCATGCCACTCCTGCGAAGAGGCTTCCCAGGTCCTCTCATTACAGGCTGCCTCATTCCTTTACGGTGCTCCACGGTATTTGCGGCTCTCATGTATGTATTCACAGTCTCTGCAGAAAGTCCCAGGTTTGCTTTTCAAGCGCAGTAGCTGGCTTGCCAGGCCCAGCAGACAGTGCTGATTCTGGTCTGCACTTTGTTAGCAGATCACTTCTATGTGGAGTTAGTTCAACTTGTGCTCTCACCTCAAGACTGGGCTAATCCTGTCTCGTCTAGAGGAAGAGTAAATAAGCCCAGTGAGTCTGGTTACATAATTCTGAAGTGGTAGTGAAGAGCTTTTTCCCTTTTCTTTTTTAAATTCTTTTGTCAAGTGAAAATGCACCATGGTTTTCCCTGTGTCTTTCCTCAAACCCAAATCAACATTGATCATCCTTCCTCACTATTTGAAATAAGGAATAACATTTATTGTGAGCTTACCATTTACCAGTACTGCAGTACTGCATACAGTATGTGGTATCTCACATAACCTTTCCAACTGCCCAGGGCTGATAGTCTCATGTTATAGATAGATGGAGCGAGGCATGGGAAGGCTGTGTACTGAGTAGGTCCTTACTGAAGAGAGTTAAGTGCCAGAGCCAGGATTGGAAGCCTCAGACCAGGCCTATATTCTGATCCTTTTATAAAAGGAGTTGTGGACAATCTTTGATCTCATGAAAGCTCAACAAGCTGGGGATTAGGAAAGACACAGTGTAATGTACTGCACTTGAAAAAACCCACCTGGCACTTTGTGCAGAGAGCATGAAGTCTATATGAGAAGAGCAGATGACATGGAGCTGTATAGAGGAATGAGGTGATAACGGGGTGGGGACGCCTCTTCGCAGGGGTGGCATCTTGGCTCACTTGTTTGGTCCCTGACTAAGCAGCACCCTCCAACACACACACTCACCAATGACTCTTACCATTTTTCTCCTAAGCAGATGCCCTCTAAGAGGGTCCACAGATATGAAATGGCCAATGTGTGGCTATAGGTGGCAGTCTGTTTGAGACTTAAGCAAATGGTTGAAGGTCAAAGTTGGTAGCTGAGTCTGGGAGAGTATGAATAACAGACCTGCTTATTGGATAGGTAATTATTATTTTCCCATAAATCACAAATTCATTTTTATCATTTTAGAGTTTCTATAATAGCTAGCTAATGATGCCCATGAAATTTCTGGGTTCTTGTCTAGTCAGGTCTATAAAACCACAGAGGAGTTTACAGCCATCTACTACAATTCTCTTAGAGATAAATGCATCTCCCCACCCTCCAAAAAAAAAAAAAAATGAACCGTAAGCAAAGATCTGAAGCTGGTGAGTTATTTGGGGAGGAATATTAGTCTAACAGAGGTTCCATGTGGTGAGGGATTTGTGAATGGGGGAGGTGGGAACAAAAGGTGTTCCCAGCATCTTCACCAAGCAAAGTTTCTACTTATCTGAATTATCATTGGCCTTGTTCAGCCTCTGCATTCATTTAAGTTTAATTTGTAGACAGTAAAAATACATCTTCATCTTTAAAATTGTTCTGCTTTAAAAAGTCATTTATTGACTTGCCAACCAAGTCTTTGTTTTGAGGTTAACCTCTTCTCCTTTTCTATGCCCCACCCCCACACCTCTTATAAAAATTGAAAAATGTGTGCAAAAGGACATCCCATAGTATTCTAATTAATAAAATTATTTTATTTTGAACATCATAGACATAAATATAAAAACAAAATTGAAAAGTAAGTTGCCTGCCCTTGATTTTCTCATCCTAAGAGTAGGGATCATAGCGCCAGCATGACAGCATAGAGAACAAACGGCTGTGGCTACTGCGGTCTGTAGGCCTAGTGCTCAGGAGACTTGGGCCTAGCTGCCTGGGCTGCATAGAGAATTTCAGCTGTGCCATGTAGAAAACTGCCTCAGATAGATGGGATGAATGGGTGCGTGGATAGATGGATGGGTGCATAGATAGATCTCACTGTACTGCCTGGTCCCTGATCTTTTATTAGTGGATCTGAATTATTGCTAGTGATACAGCTAGCACTCTGAGTAATTTTTGCATTAGTGGAGAACAGGTCAAAAAGAATGGATCTTTTTGCTTTCCTTTTCCTGCAGTGCTTTACAGAAGGTAAAGTGTTTGAAAGAATTATCAAATAAGGCCATTTTCAGAAACATTTTTACTTGGATAAAATAAGTGTGGGAAATAAATTGAACAGTCTTAGCCTCCTGTGTTATAGAATGGAATCTGTAGGAACTGTGAACCTGTGAACTACCCCCAAAGAACACATGTTGCTTTTTATCCTGCCTAGTTATGTGAAAGATAATGTAAGTCAGTGGTTCCTGAGCATCTGAATAATTTTGGTTCACAGGGTGGGAGGGGCACCCTCTAGCTTTCTGTTGGCACTATATTGAGAAGAGAGTATGAATTAATCTTGGGACGTTTTCCTGGAGTTTCCCAGCCTGCTGAGCTGCTGGTGCCCGTGTGAGAGGACTTCAGTGCAGTCATCAAGTGCACTGCTGCATCACTCTGTGAAGTTTGCTGGTGAGAATGAAGACTTCCGTGATGATGGCAGGCTTGTGGGGAAACAAAAGGCTCCAGGTGTACTTGAACTTATCAGCATTGGTGTCTGGCTATCAGTACACAAGACAGCTGGATACCCAACACATATGCTCTCAGGTCAGGTGTAAGGCTGTTTGGGGAACATGAATAGATGAAGGTTGGGTGAACCAAGTGAACACTGGAAAGATGCTGCTAAAGAGGCTGGTTTGTTATTAGCACTTACTCTCGTTCTGAGAATGATGTGCTGCGATAAGAAGAGTATATTAAGCACTGTTATATCAGGAAGAATGAACTTTATGTTGTTTGTTTTGTTTCTTTGGAACGAATCTCTGTGTAGGCTAGGTTGCCCTTGAGCATCTGAACCTCCTGAAAGCTGGGATTGCAAGTTTGCACCACCACTGCAGCTCCGGTTTAAGGATGAACTTTTCTACTGTACAATCATCTTGAGAGTAAAAGGTTAGAAATTGAGTTTGCCTGGCACAGAAGTGGGTACTCGTGCTTTGTTGACCTGAGGACTGACCCCAGAAAGTTAGGGCGATCGTAAAGTATTGGGTGACCAGGTCAGGGCTGGAATAGGCTAGCTGCTGCAGGCTTGTTTTTATGGTTGACAGCCTCAGCAGAGTACACCACTGAATCATTGTATCTGCGTTTTGTCAAAAATGAAGGATGAAGAATTAAAGTGGATTCAGGGAGAGGGAGGCCATAGGAAAGGAGGGAAACGGAAATGGAAAGGAAAAGGAGAGCAGAAGAAAGCTGTACTGTGCTCAGATGCCAGCCAGAATGGTGTGTGCCACTGCAGATGATCAGATGCACGTGTACCCACCCTGCCCATGGGAAAGCGCAGCATCAGAAGGCAGTGACAGATTTTGGTGACTGCAGGGCCACTTAGACTATGCTGGGCTTCTTTGTTTTTTTCCTTTCCCTTGACCCCAAGTCTTTCAACATAGTGCATACTTGAGACCCAAAGGGGTTAGATAGCTTGCCTTGGTCACACCAGTCACTCTATATTTAGAGAGTGACCACCCTCGGGCTTCACTTGGAAGTATGCTAGTCTTCTCATTACTGTTTCTGCAAGTATGAAGGATATCTTATCAGACGTGCTTTGGAAAAGATTTCTGTAGGACTGTGACATACAAGGTTTCTTATGACTTAAAATTTAGTCTAGATTCATGGGTTTACTAAGACATCTCTCTCTCTCTCTCTCTCTCTCTCTCTCTCTCTCTCTCTCTCTCTCTCTCTGTGTGTGTGTGTGTGTGTGTGTGTGTGTGTGTGTGTGTGTGTGTGTGTGTGTGTTTGCCTGCCTGCCTGTCTGTCTCTTCCCTTTCCCTTTCTTTTTCTCTCAACGTGGATATCTAAGAGCGTTATGAAGTATCTTCCATTTAAAGCAGCAATTAGCATTGCTTCTCAGAGTTTTATAGTGTTGTATGTAAGCTGCATGTTTGAGTGCTTGTTTGTCAGCTAATAGCCACAGTGTTAGTTACATGTGAAATGGTAGCCTGGTGAAATTACATTGCACCTCCTCACTGAACCAAAGCTTAAGCAAGCATCTTGTTGCAGGGACCCTCATTTTCCTGCTGTCAAACTGACTGATATTTTAATTTTTCTGCCCTGTAGAAAACTTCAGTCTCTTATCCAATAGATAAATGAGTGAACCCCCAGGAAATGCAGCAGAATGTTTCTGTTTGCCAATGCAATAAATGCAGAAGCTAATAAATGTCTCCTTCCATCAGGAGGAGGCGTGTAATGAGTAAATGATGAGAAAAAGAATTCGGGGAAACAAATGATCAATTCAATGTAAGATGACAAACAATTTCTTAATAAGTTGGCCTCTCGTTGGAGGGGGCTTTCACCAGGCGAGGAGAATGCCTGTTGAAACTCAGCCTAGCATGGAACCATTTCCATCTCCCTGCTGATGGATGTGGTCTGGGAACATTTGGGTCATACTGAGCGATAAACTGAGATTCAAGCACAGCCTCATTATTGCACGCTCTCTTTTGCTGTGTGATTTCTACAAATGTGTGCTAGCAAAAGAAATCATTTTAGGACCTAATTCACACTGTTTACCCCAGGTTCCATTCATATCCTATATTTATCTTTTTAACAAAGGCTGTATTTCAGAAGTACAGATCAAGTCTCCTTCCTGAGAGATGTGCTCACGCCACAGGTTTTTGCAGGAACCCCTTCCTTCCCTGTGGGGCCTATGAGCCTCTTTGTAAACCTCAGCTCCTCCCTGAGTCCCTGGTGTCTGCTTTTGTGGGGACTGACAATGCAGCAGGCTTTGTCCCTTATGGATGGATGCATTCTTGCTTACAAGCCTTGCTTGAAAGGTCTTGGATCCCCCGTCAGCAGAATGCATAGTGTAATTAAGATATAGTAAATGAGACAGGCCTTGGAAGGAGTGTTGCAGCCCACATGGAATATGTGAGAGAATAACTTCATGCCAGAATGAAAGATCATTTGACGAGATGCATTTTGTTATCACCCTTTTGTGGGCTCCTTCTAAGAACATTTCTCAGAAGTCATATGGGAAAGATTGGCTACCACATCCCCGCCATTTTCAAAGACAGATTTTCATGAATATTTCTAGACTATCTGTCTTGCTTATTGTGTCCTCCATAATTATCTTTCCTTCTCCACCCTTCCCACCCTGTATTCTTTGTAATTATTTTCCCTTCCCTACCCTGCCCATACTCTTTTTTTTTTTTTAAAGAGATATGACACATTCTAGTGTATCCAGTGCCATATGAACGAATTCGTGTCTACAGTGAAGAGTGAGACTATTAGGTGGTGATCAGGCTTGGGATCACCATTGAGGAAAATGCTAATGAGGCGTCAGATGGAGGATGGACCAAGGCGACACTGCAGGGCCCTTAGTGTACTTGGCAGCGTATGAAATGCACTCTGGAGCTTCCAGATCCTGCGCAGTGCTTTCTGAGAGAGAGCTATTATATCTGAAAGCTAAGATGTTTCAGTGTACCTCTATTCACATGCATATTTCTATGCCCTGTCTTTCAAAAGGCCTTTCCTTTGAAATACAAAAAGATAAACACATCTTTGAAATGGATAGGTGATCTCTTTGCTACTTTGGAAATCTTTCTTCATTTCATATCTGTGATTTTTTAACCCTTAAATTAAGACTGACTTTTCTGTTCACCTGTGTGATTTAATAGACATTGATAAGCACGAGGAAAAAAACATGTCATAGTCATTATTAACTTCTGGATTTGTGCTTACATTCATGAAGGGAAATTAAAACTTGATAGACCATCTTCCTTGAATCATTTGCTTGGATGTTACAACTAATGTTTGTGACTGTTAAAAAATAAATATAAGACCTCCATAGGTAGTTAAGTATAAATTTGCCAGGAGCTCAGTGGGGTATCATCTATTGCTCTCAACTGAAGGAACTATGAATCATGAGTGATACAGCCTTCTAGCCTTAGGCCTGGAGCATAAGGAGCTAAACTGATTTTGCTCATTTCTGTGAGGTATCAAGTGTGTAACCTTGACTAAGCTTAAACATGCTAATCCTGACAGGGAAAATGAGGAAGGCACTCCTTAACCTTGCTTCCTTATTGTACTTTTTATCATGAATCAAATGAAGGAAAAGGAAAAGGTGCATGTTGAGGAGCCCAAAGCTTCTCTAAGTTCCTGGTAGATTTGACTCTGTTCATTTATAAAGGAGAAATTGTCAGTGTCCCATTCTTGGAATTTGTCATTTGAATGTTACCTTCCAGGAGGTTTTAAGCATTGGCATTGTGACTAAGAGTGAACTTTGACCCACTTAACAGGTGGCAGAAGAATTTCAGAGACACCAAGAATAACTAAAGACATTTATAACTTTAATGTTATTCATAACTTCAGTTTAACCCGAGCCTACCTTTTAAAACTTAATTCTGGCTGCGTTCATGCTCACTGTAGAGTTTTGTTTGTGAGGAGAGCTGGCATCAATTGAAACATCCTAGCCACTTACTTGTAGGTCTGCTCACCAAGGGCTTAAACTGGGAGAAATTTAAACAGTTCCTTTCTCCCTTTGACTCCCTTCAAAGAAACCAAAATACCCCAAACAACCCTCTGGATGCGAACGATCTTGCTTTAGCTGTCTTCTGTCATTGTACTTTTTCAGTATTAGCTGCGTGATGAACTGATTAACTCATGTTGTGTGCATCAGTGTTGATCCAGACATCTTTTGGGGTGTTAACTTACGCGTCAGCATTTATTATTGAAAGACTGTGCCACAAATTGTACTTATCTATACTTTTCCTAGCTAATAACCAGGAGCCCATTTGCACATATGCTCGCTGGCAATATATCTGTGCTAAAAATGAGAGTGCGAATATAGGTGAAATGGAAAGAAGTGTTCATGTTTGGGGGGTGGTTACGTACACGTGTTTCTGTTTTGCTAGACATACCACATACTACTGAGCCATATCCCAGCCAATCAGGAAGGTTTTTGTTTTAATTTATATAAAGTGTTTTGCTTGCATGGATGTTTTTCCAAATACATGCAGTGCCCTCAAAAGCCAAAAGAGGCTGTCAGATCCCTGATAGTTGAGTTACAGCTGGTTTTGAAATACCATGTGAGTGCTTAGACGTTAACTAGGTAGTGACCTCTAGAAGAATAGTCACTGCTCTTAACTGCTGAGCCAGTTTCTTTAAATGCTTTCAGGTAGGTAAAATTTCTGTTTAGAAAACAATAAAAATCCTTTTTTTTTTTTTTGGTTGCCTTGATTGGATTTCAAAATTTTTCTCTAACTTTGACCTCTTAACATACATTGACAATGCCAGTGACAAAAGTTGGTTTGGAAAGGATAATTCTGTGCTCGTGCCAGCACCAGTTCCAAGACTGTGTTAAATAACAGTGCTAAGTAAAGGTCCTAAGTCATTATTGAATATAGCTGTTAAATGTGCACATGAAGGGTGAGCAGTGTGACTCCTAATAAGTAAATGTGCTTTACTCAAGTGATGCTATTTGTGTCACCTTTGAAGGGGACTTGGAGGCATGTGATGGCATCGTCTTTTGAGACTCCACATGCTTTGCTGCTCCTCATCATGAAGCAGCTCCTCACTAAGCCTACAGAATGTAAATTAGTTTGCATTTCCCCATCTTATTCCTGTATCAGGACGTGCACAGTTTGGTTATGAGACCCTCACCCTTTAGGAGACCTGCCTATTTGCTGGGAGGTTGGAAAGGTGTTTATTGTAAGCAAATGAAATTTCAGTCAAGTGGAAGAGCTGCCTAGCTGGTGTGCAGGAGCAGAGCCATCAGCTCTGTTATGTCTGTGAAAGAACTCAAAGATTTACTCAATTTTTAGTTAAATTCTCTATTAGTGGAATATCTAGATCAGAATGAGCTATTGATATAGGCTTCTGGAGAATGCCTCTGACTGTTAAAACCATCTGATAGAGTCACACAGTGGGAAGTCATGTTCTGGGTGAGAGTGGAAAATGGGGAGCTTTGCCTGGGCCTCTCCACTCTCCTCAGCAGTCTTTCATCCCTCTGAGAGGTCCTCCTCACCTCTCCTTGGCTTTGGGAGCATTCTTCTTTACCCACCAGTTTGCTATGGCTTCTAGAAGGCTAACAGGCAGTAGAGCCTGCCCAATGGATTCATTCATAGCTTCTTTTTTTATTATTGGATATTTTACTTACATGTCAGATGTGATCCCCTTTTTCCATTCCCCCCATCCAAGAACCCCCATCCCATCCCCCCTCCTCATGCTTCTATGAGGATGTGCCCCCACTCACCTGCCCACTCCCACCTCCCCACCCTCAAATTCCCTCACACTGGGGCATCCAGCCTTCACTGGACTGAGGACCTCCTCTCCCACTTATGCTCGGCAATGCCATCTCCCTACATATACAGCTGGAGCCATGGGTCCCTCCCTATGTGCTCCCAGGCTGGTGGTTTAGACCTTGGGAGCTCTGGTTGGTTGGCATTGTTGCTCTCCCCACGGGGCCGCAAACCCTTTCAGCTCATTCAGTCTTCTCTCTCACTCCTCCATTGGGAACCCCATGATCAGTTCAATGGTTAGCTGTGAGTATCCACCTCTGTATATGTCAGGCTCTGGCAGACCTCTAAGGAGACAGTTATGTCAGGCTCCTGTCAGCATGCACTTCCTGGCATGCACATCAGCATCTACCTTTGGTGACTGCACATGGGATGAATACCCAGGTGGAACAGTCTGCAGACTATACCTCCTTCAGTTTCTGTCTCACGCTTTGTCTCCATATTTGCTCCCATGAGTATTTTGTTACCCCTTCTAAGAAGGACCGAAGTACCCACACTTTGGTCTTCCTTCTTCATGAGCTTCATGTGGTCTGTGAGTTGTATCTTGAGTATTGCAAGCTTTTGGGCTAATATCCAATTATCAGTGAGTGTATACCATGTGTGTTCATTTGTGATTGGGTTACCTCACTCAGGATGATATTTTTTAGTCCCATCCATTTGCCTAAGAATTTCATGAATTCACTGTTTTTAATTAGCTGAGTAACAATACTCCATTATGTAAAATTTACCACATTTTTTTGTATCCATTACTCTGTTGAATTACATCTGAGTTGTTTCTAGCTTCTGGCTATTATAAATAAGGTTGCTATGAACATAGTGGAGCATATGTCCTTGTTATATGTTGGAGCATCTTCTGGGTATATGCCCAGGAGTGGTATAGCTAGCTCCTCAGGTAATGCTATGTCCAGTCTTCTAAGGAACTGCCAGACCGATTTCCAGAGTGGTTGTACCAGCTTGCAGTCCCACCAGCAATGGAGGAGTGTTCCTGGTCTGTATTAGCGCATCTGCAATAGTGTGTTTAATGTCTCATGTAAGTTCATGATTTTGTTAGGCCACATTTATAGCTATTCTTAGCCGCAAGTTAGACAGGTCTTTAAGAATTATCATTTGGGGGAATGAAGAGATAGCTCAGAGGTTGAGTACTGACTGTTCTTCCAGAGGACCCTGGTTCAACTCCCAGCACCCACATGGCAGTTCACAACTGTCTGTTACTGCAGTTCCAGGGGATTTAATAACCACAAACAGGTATACACAAAAATATTAATACACATTTAAAAAGCAAAAAAGAAATCATCAAGAATTATTATTTGAGGCTTTCTATGCCTTGTTTCACTTTGGCTCCATCTGCACAGGCATGCACCAGCACTTGTGCTGAGCAAACAGGAGAATCCAGTTGTTAAATTTACAGAGTTCCTGTTCATGGGAGGTGAGAGGAGACCTGCTAGGGTACTCTGGTGTTCAAGCGGAGATGTGCAGGCAGTCTCAATATGACAGCTGCTTTATGAAGCTATCTGGTGTGTGTGGTTAAATGTGCACACAGTATCGCCTCGTTGAACACTTCCCAAGGAAGATCTGTGACTTCAAGAGTGACTGCTGGATCACAGAGCCCTCAAGAGAATGAGAGGTGCCCATGCTGGCAACACACAGTAATTTAAGAGTTACTCTCCAGGTCTTGCAACACATACTGGTAAATTCTCTTGATAACCCTCTGATAACTGTGAAATTGCTTTGTCTCACCCTTGTAGAGAAACAGTGAGACACATAACCACAGCAAGAGCAGAAAGGTCTCAGGTGTGTGATTTCCAGGTCTGAAAGGTGAGTGGAAACAAGTGATGCTGTTCTCACAAGGAAACAACAAGCAGAAAATAGCAAATCCTTCTATTGGCATCATGAGAAATGGGACCAGTTTTTCAGTGCTGTTTTATTTGTGTGCATCATGTCAGGGTGCTCACATCACAGCAGATATCATAGGATAGCTCTCAGTATGGGCCCTAGGGTTGAACTCAGGTTGTCAGGCTTGGTGGCAAGTGTCTTTACCCAAAGCCTTCTTTTTTCTGACCCACCCTATACTATCTAAACAACTTTCTTGCATGGTAAGACTTCCTGGGTAATCTTTTCTGACAGTGCATGTATTATGATTTGTCTTTTTTAAATTAGTAGGCTCATACTGAGACTTTGTTATAGGTATAGGTAGCTACTAAGAAGAAAACTTTATCCTCAAAGGGTCACAGCTGTTGCTTTAGAATCTCAATCTACTCATTTGCCTGTGTGTGTGTGTGTTTCACACACTATTCTAGTATCATTCAAACTATTTTATATCATCTGTTTTCTTTCTTCTTAGTCCTTATTTCACAAGACTAAGTAGATCTCTTACTGCTGAAGAGGTCAGAACAAACTTTTCTAAGAGGAGAGAACTCAGAGGTACTCCTTGAACTGTTGCACTAGAAATTAAACAAAATAAAAGTATAGCTGAGCCAGGAACCAAGTATGAAGGATTACACACCAGAGACATACAGGGCTTCGGAGGCTCCTTCGACAAACCACTGCCACGTAGACCGACAGTGCTTAACTAATTATACATTTACTTATTGGATATTTAAATTTATGTCTCCCACATTTTGCCATAAACTCTATGAAAATGAGGCCACATCACCATAGTATGCCAAATTCCTGGCATTGTGTCTGGCACAGACTTTCAGTGCTTATAGACCCACAGGTTCTACAAAAGGAAACATAGGTGACTGTCCTAGTTAAGGTTCCTATCGCTGCTGTGAAACACTGTGACTAAAGAGCATGTTGGGGAGGAAAGCGTTTATTTGTCTTATACCTCCACAGTACTGTTCCCCATCAAGAAAGTCAGGACAGGAACTCAAACAGGGCAGGAACCTGGAGGCAGGAGTTGATGCAGAGGTGGTGAAGGGGTGCTGCTTACTGGTTTGCTTCCCTTGGCTTGCTCAGGCTGATTTCTTATAAAACCCAGGATCACCAGACCAGGAGTGCCCCCACCAACAATGGGCAGGCACTCCCCCATCAATAATTAAGAACATATCTTAGGGAATCTTATGGAAGCGTTTTCTCCATTGAAGTTCCCTCCAATCCGATAAGTCTAGCGTATGTCAAGTAGGCATTAGACTAGCATTAGACTAGCCTGCACAGTGGCAGTTGAACCTTTTTTGTTGCAGGTGTCTGTTTCCCAGATGAAGAAACTGAGATATAGGGTAATTTGGCTGAGGTTCTCCTTGTGTGGTTCCAAGGCTGTCAGTGAACCTAGGATTACTGCTTTAATTAGAAAATGTAAATCAAGGAAAACAAAACAGGAGGCTCTAATTAGCAAAGTTTCTAAAGCTCCTGGAATAAAGTTACAAGTACTAGAAAAAGCCTGAATATTTCCGTTTCTTCTGTGAATAACAGTAAAGATGGACTCAGAGGGTAATTACAAAAGCAGTTTATTAATTTTGCCATGGTACCCAGGGACAGGGAGACTTTCATGAAATGTGGTTTTTTTAAAGCTTGTAAAATTGAAAGGTAGATTTAAACACAGCTGTAATTTTCTTTTTTAATTCTCCCTGCTCTTTGCTGGGACAGGAGACAGGCAGGAGATGGCCATGGAGTGATGAATGCAAGTGAAGTTGCTGCCAGGAGAAAGGTACTTCATGAGTGTCTTCACGTGTTTTATTGAGGCTACCCATGGGGTGTACGAAAAGCAAACATCTTGGAGCTTAAACAAAGTCTGGCCTTGATTAGTTTGACTTCTCATTTCATAAAAGTAGAATGGTTTCATTTGTTTAATAAAATACTAAATTTGAGGCATCTACAGGCCGACCGTAGCCTCAGTGTCCTGAGAGCTCTGGACCTGCATGTCTCCTCCTGCTCTCTGGTACACTTTCCTCAAAAAGTCCGTTCGTAGGCCAAGATGGCTGTTGGGGCACTAACCCTCCAGTCTACATTGCAAACTGAAGAAGGGGGTTTGGGAGAAAAGGGAAGTTCTGAGCAGGTTTTCTGCCTGTTGAGACCAGTTCTTTTTAAAAGCAGCTAGACTGCAAGTCCCACCTGACAATCCTACCCGGTGCAGGGAAGCGTGGAAGTTTAGTTTGGGTGATGTCATTGCCAGCTTGAAATCAGGATGATTGAAGGAGGAAAGAGATGTAGAATGCTGGTAAGTTTGCCCCACAGAGGGAACCTTCATTTGTCTTCACTGTAGGATAGAATAAGATTCTGAAACCGGTAGAAAGTGCCAAGTTAGTCCTTAGTTGCTGATCACCAGTGGTACAGATTTGAACTGAATAGGACTGAAAACAATGAGGACACATTCAGGTATTCACAAATCCTATTAACAGAAACCTACTAGTGCTGAGAATAGATGTCTAGCCCCTGAGCTTCATGCATGTACAGGACAAAGGGCAGTTGAGGTTTTCTCATTTTTCAGGTGGACACAGGGTTACAGTGATAATCTAGTGGAAATTCAGGCTCTCTATATTGTCTAGGGATCCAGGCATTGGTGGAGGAATGGTGGTATGGTTGAGGCCCTCTGTCCATCACAAGAAAAACCAGGCTATCTGCCAATGACTGGACTGCATAGTATTTCTGATGGAATCACACCTCATTTTAATATGAAAGTTTTCACATCTCAGCCCATTCCAGGGCACTTTTTAGAAACAAAATACTGTATCTACCAAGAGTTTGAAGCCATGTCAGCTGTTGGCACATTGTTGAGTGTCTATTTCCTGTGTCCCATGGATAGTTGTGTCCTGAGCAATGGTACGAGGGGAGGCAGAGGATAAAGGAAATTCTCAGGAGACCCTGGGGAATCAAAGCTGATGGTTTCAAAGGCCCATAAAGAGATTCTTTATGATTCTGGGCCCATAACTTTGTGAAGAACTGCAAATTCCTTCCTCCATTCTTCTGTCAGCCTACAGAGTATGAGGCACACTACAAGCGGCTTTGTACTAATGGCAGTCTCAGGGGAAAGGGAAAACCCTTTAGATAACTGGACCATTCATGATTCCTTAATATCTTTCAAAATTCCTGTAGTAAAGATGTACTGGTTCTGCAAAGTCAACCCCTTGGTTCTGTGAAATTCTATGAAGAGATAAATCATGAAATCTGCAGTAGATACCTGCCACTAGCCCTTCACCAGCTCAGGTGTTTGAACAATTGGGTCCCCAGCTGGTGGCATTCTTCTGGTAGGTTGTGGAACCTTTTGGACATGGGACGTAACTGACAGATAAAGTATTGCAAGGTTAAGGTAAGCTGTAGCCAACAGAGAGCGGAGATCTCTGTTTCCTTTATCTCCTTAAGTTGCTCCATCAGATATTGTCTCAGTTTTGAAAAAGCATAACCAATACACTAGCCAGGGCTTCGTGCCTAGAGTTATGCCTGGGCTGAGGTTAACACAGCTTTAAATTGGGTTCTTCTGAAGTGCTGATTTTGTCTTGGGGATTCATACCTAGCATCTGACTGATGTGTGGTTCCTGAGAGCACTGTAGCAGTTTCTCAACAGCAATCATGTTTTTTGGGGTTTTTTGGTTTTTTGATATATTTCTTTTTTTTTTTTCTTTTTTTTTTTAATTGGATATTTTATTTACATTTCAGATGCCAATCCCTTTCCCCATTTCTCCTCCCTAGAAAACCCCTATCCCGTGCCCTCCCCTTTCCATTTGGCTTTTATACAATTTTTTTTAAATGTTAATAAGTATGGTAGTGCTCAATCAGAAGTGTAACCTAATACCCAACCTAGCTATGTAAACTATCTTTGACTGGTGGAGACACGTGAACTTCTGCCTCCATGCCCCCTCTCTCTTTCTCTCTCTTTCTCTCTCTCATTACCTAGCTTCTCATCTACTTCATCTTCTCCTCTCCTTACTCCATCTTTTCCTCTCGGTGCTCCTTCCCCCTTAGCTCCTCCTACATATTACCCTTCCTGTTAAAATAAAGAGCAAGCATGTTTTTAAGGCACGTTTTTTTACGTGCTGTTTGGGCACTCAGACCTTTGTTTGAGTTGGCTAGCCATTCAGGTGATACTTGTATCTAAGGAGTTGTAGGCCAGAAGAGATGTGTGGTTAGGGGTAGTTGAAGATAGTTCAAAAAGAGGAGAGCCACACCTTCAACCCAGTCAGTGCACACCTGGACTAATTCCTGTTGTCCCTTGCTTTGAACTGACAGTCCATGAGCAGACAGGAAGAAGCAGAGCTGTTCCTTGGAAAGTAGGCTCAGGCCACCAGAATCAGTTATACCTTGGCCATGATGTGTTACATACATGATGTGTTCTTTGCAAGTGAAACATCAAGAGCTAACTAGCCAGTTTTTGCTCTGAGCTTTTGGCAGTGTTCATTTCTTGTGTGCCACGGGTGGATCACAGTGCTTACAGAGTGGAAGCAGACGTAAGAAAGCAGTGCAAGGAAGCTGCATGCGCCCTGGGTCCCTTCTAATTTCATTTAAAGATCAATATGATCATTTCAAGACTATTTCAAGAGTAGCGTGTATCTCCGTGTGTATGTTAACATGCATGTTAAAGTGGAGCATCTGAAATGACAGAGTGGAGTGTGTCACACACTCAGACACTCGTGTCAGCCTGTACAGAGAAGCTTGATGCATGACCGCTGTGCTTGGCTCTCTTTTCCTTCCTGGGTATCAGGTGGGTAAAGACCCCCATTCCCCTGCCGCCACCACCTAGTATTTTAAGAGAGATTGGAAAGGAACATAAATGGCCACATGTAAAATCAGCCCACTGCTTTGTAGAGTCACCTGAGCTCTTTGGCAGGTTTGATAGATTGGCTTAGTGAAACCCATTACAGGTTCCTCTTTAGTCTAGAAGTAAGAGAACAAAAAAAAAAAAAAAAAAAAAAAAAAAAAAAAAAAAAAAAAAAAAAAATCCTCTATGTCCGAGCCTCTTTCCAGCTAAGATGGTGCATGGTTTATAATCCTGGCCAAAACTGTCTAAGTGGGAATTTCTGAAAGAGGCCTCCACTTCCCTCCTTCCCCCTACCCCCTTCTTCCTGATAACAAGGGCAAAAACCCAAGCACAGTAGCTGTCCTCTAGCCCTGAAAAATCTAAATGTCAAAGGAGGCTATCAAGGCTAGGAATAGAGAGAGGCAAAGACCTAGTTAACTGATATATACTTAGACCAGTACAGTAGCCCTAGGTTTCCAGTATCCAGACTTCATATTACATGGGAAATCAAATACCTTGCTTGCTTTAAGCTGTTGTTTGCCTCTTCAACTCTTGATTCTGCTGTTAATGGAATTGAACACAGTCTTAACCCGTTTTGAGGCATTGTAGGGACCTGGTAGGTACAGTCTTTGGCATCACATTTTATTTTCATTAGACCTATTTCTGTCTTATTGTGTTTTGAATGAGAGTAAAAATTGAAGTACAGTTCAGATTTGATGATGTCCTTGTGATATTGTTTCAGTATTATGTGTCATGTGTAGTGCTCTTAATATAAAAGGAATGCAATGTATATATTTGTTCCTTTTGTATCCCTGTGGCCAATCCCTGTAACAGATCACCTCAAGGTAGGAAAGGTTTATCTTGGCTCACAGTTTGAGCTTTCAGCCTGTCAGAGTAAGGAAAGCATGGTGAGGAAATCCATAGTGGGGAGAGCATGGTGTCAGAGCTGTTAACATCACGACAGAGCAAAGCCAGAGTGACGACAGAGCTAGGGATCTGGATATAACCTTCAGAACCTGGCTGTAAGCACGTATCTTCACAGCACCCTCTAGCCCACCACCCACCAGACAGAGTGGAAAAGAAAGGTTAATAGGAAACGGGGAGTGGGTGGGGACACCTTTTTAGAAATTGCTCTTTGGGAATATTCCAATCTTTGTTCTCAGCAGTCCAGTCTTTTAGCAAAACACCAACACCAATCAGCAGCAGCAGCAGTCCAGTCCATTCAGCAATCACCACTCATGAATCAGCAACAGCAGTTTGATCCAGAAATCGTGAGACTCTGGTAATCAGCTGGAGTCCTCAGAAGCAGCAAGAAGCCACAGGAACCTCAGGAAAAGTTCTTTGGAGAGTTTCTCTTTATGACGTCACCACATGCTAAGCTCAGCAACAGAATGTAAGGCGAACCAATACATGCATATCTTCAGTGAAGAATAGAGAGGTGGAGGAAAGCAAACCAATGTTCAAGCTGTCTGTGGGTGGGGCCATATTCATATCACTTTTAAACACCACACATTCTTTCACTCTTCTGCTATATAGCAAAACCTTTCACCTATGTCTGCTTCAAGAAAACATTCTTTTATGTGTCTGCTTTAGTAAAACATCCTTTCATCTGTATGTCCCAGCAAAACATCATTTGACATAACTGACTTTCCAAAGAAACCTGAAGATTACGCTTCACCTAGCCGTTAGTGAGATACTTCTGTCAACTAGGTCCTCTCCTATCCGTTCCCAGCTTCCCTAAATAGCAACACTAGCTAAGGAATGAACATCGAAAGCAGAGCTTGTGCGAATGTTTCATACTCAGACCCTTACAGGGTGCTCTTAGGGTCTAGGGAACCATACCGTTGGTTCAGTGCTGTGTTCTTCATGAGAGCACAGAGAAAGAGCATGAATTGGTAACTTTTCAGTATAACCAACTACCCGAACACTGCCTAAAATTACTACCATGTATTCACCTTCGATTCTCCAACCCTCTTGGGCTGGTTGGTCTCAGCTGGCCTCTTTCCTGCAGAGTACACTGAGGTTTCATGTGGCTAGGATATTGCCTACTAGGTGGCTTTTATTCTACTCTGGTTTGAAGTAGCATCTTGGCATGGCCACTAACCCAATCCAGACAATAGCTGTGGGGACATAGATTCTAACTATTCCTACTAGAATCCCAGAGGCAGGGGAATCAGAAAAGAAGAGAGAGTAGTGGCCATTTATACAGCATAGCAGGGAGCGCTGAAGGAACAGGTTAGGTAGAGCATAAACAGCTGCCTTAATGGGATTTGATCTCAGCTAAATAAATCACTTAGAAGAGTACTTGTTCTTGAAGCATGAGAACCAGAGTTCAGATCAGATCCCAGCGCCCATGTGGGGTATCACAAATACTGAAGTTCCAAAGGGATTTGATGCCCTGGAACCTACACACACACACACACACACACACACACACACACACACTTTTAAGCAGAAGTTTTAGGTGCTGGACCGATGATTTGGCAATTAAAAACCTCTAATGTTGTTGCAGAAGACTTGAGTTGGGTTCCTAGTACCACTTCAAGAACCTCACAAAATGCCTATAACTCCAGTTCCAGGTTATCCAATATACTCTTGTCTCTGCTCACACCTGCATTTATGTGCACATGCCACATGCCTATATACGCATATACACACACATGCACACACATAAAGTTAACAAATTACTTTTAAATTAAAGAATGCTACTTGATTTTATATTTAAAATTCAAGGTAGGGTCTGGAGAGATGCTCAGTGGTTTAGAGCACTAGTTGCTCTTCTGCAGGATCTGAGTTCAATTCCCGGTACCCTTCCTGGTGACCCACAACTGTCATAACTTCTGTTCCAGGGTTTCCAACTCCCATCATTAGCGTCTGTGGGTACTAGGCATGAGTGTGGTTCATAGACATGCATGCAGGCCAAAGACTCATACATATAAAATAAAAATACTTAAAATTCAATATAATTCCTTGCTTTTTATTATACTTGATAAAAAATAATACTCTTCAGGCATCAACTTTGTAATTTTTTTTAGCATTGCCAACTTCTCATTCTTTAACATTTGGATATTAGTTCTAAGCCCGTAAGAAAGTATTACTTTAAAAACAGAGAAGTTGCATTTTCAAAGTATTGGTGAACTTTCTTTAAACTGGCATTTTTTATAGACCATCCCGTGTGATTTTGCTTTCCTTGTAAAGAGGCTTCAAAATCAAAGGTTCATGAGCCAACCGTGGAACCATGTTGGTTGGACAGCATTTCTTAGGTATTCATACTACACAGTAAAAATTAACAAATTAAAGTACCTGGTTGTTTAATTTGGTGATAAGCTGAGAAGTTTTAGGGTAGAATGAGTATGTGTGTTTATATATGAGTATATATGCATTTTGAGGCAAGGTCTCAATCACTTTGAACCCACAGTCCTGTCTACAACCTTGTGAGGGCTGTCACTACAGCATGGGTAATCATAGTAGGCTTGCTATGTTTTTCCTGGCCTATTTAGTAACATAGCTACCCACGTTCCCAGCACTGCCCAGGTCTTGTCATCAGACTTCCCTGTCACCGTATGGTGTGGCAGAGGAGTGTAAGCCTCCTTGACTTGCAAGGTTCCTGCTTTGCTAGAAAAGACTTTTGTCCTTTACAGTATTCTGATTGGGGCTGACTTTGTCTTGAATAACTTAGAGAGTATTTTTGAGAAACTCTTATTTTCTCTCCAAACCATCTTTCTGAGTAATTGTCATATGGTCCCTGTTTTACGGATGTGATGAACTTGCTGATGTTAAGTTATTTTTTTCTGTTCCTCTAGGAACTGGGGCTTGGGGTCTGACCTTAAGGTCCTTCCCACCCACCATGCTGTACTGCTAAGAACTGTTGGTGGGAAACGTTCATGCTTTAAAATGAAGCTTGTTTTTAAAATGATGTACAGTAGAGCCCCACTCAGTTTGCTGCTTGGTTTCCAGTAATTGGTCCCCAGTGCCTTGGTTGGAAAAATGTTTTAATATTGAAAATAAAAATGCCTGGTGTTCCAATGATCTCTTGTCCACTGGGACCTGTGACAGAAGCATATCCCTAATATATAAAGACTTACATTGTTGTTTTGGAGATAGTTCACCTTAGAGGAACACGTTTTTCCTGATAAAGACAGACAGGGCTGCTATATCTGGGTTTTGATGGTGCTAAAACATCTCAATGATAATATCCTTTTAGTCTGAATTTATGGACTCTACTTTCTCAAAAAAAAATCATGGTGGGAAACATTTATGCTTGTAGTAGTAAATATTTTTTGTATCAAATAATTTTATCTAGAAAGGAATTAGTGAATCAAACATTTAATATATGATTTTACATCATATTTCCTTGACACAAATCCGTGCCACAAGCAGGCAAATCATGTCAAGAGTTTTTCTTGTGGCTGGTAGGGCAGGAGACTCCATGGAGTGCATTTGTATCAAGGTGTCCTTAGCTGTAAGCTCATGGTGCTCACAGGACTGGGCTTCCTTTTCACAGAGCAGTGGTTTCATCGAAAGACCGCCTAGCAAGGTCATGAGCACCATTTATTTTTAGTTCTTTCTAAAAACCCTGTTTAATCTTTGTATTTGTTTTTATTAACATATAAGAAGTGATGAGTTTCATTGTGAAGTTTTTGTAAATGCACATAACATATTTTGATCGTGATAAAGGGTGCTTTGAGCATCTTTGTCAGAGGGCATGCTGACTTTCTCTGCATCTTCGAGCTTTACCATAAAAAAGCTTATGGTTCTTTTTTGAATCTTCCTGGATTCTTCAGTAAAAATGAACACTTGGTGTATCAACAACACTTGAGAGAATATACACATACCTCCTTTAGAAACAAGGAATATAGATAATATTTATTTTAGTCAGATTTCAACATTGTGACGAGATTGGGTAAAAACAGTCCATGTAGGTTTGTTCTGTTTCAGATTTTCAGGTTTATCAAAGGACTTTGACATTAGAGGGCAACAATGGCATTAGAATATGAACAACCTGTATAGTAAGATGGTACCAAGTGTAATGTAGTGCTTTCTCAGGACACAAACACCAAGAGCAGATGTTCTCAGAACTACTGTACTTGGGTGAGAACAGTGTCTTGCTGCTAGGCAGTGTGAGAAGCTGGAATTCTTGGAGTAGTCTGGAGTTCAACCAGTCATCTGGCAGACATTGTCAGTAAAAAAGCTGACTTGGAACACCTTTGTAAAGATGCCTGCTGAGTTAAGGATGATTTGCCATCATTCTTCAAGAGTGCTGGAGATCTTTCACTGTTTGATTGTTGGAGCAACCCAGTAGCTTACAGTTGTAGGGACTGTTCAGGCTTCCTCGCTGTGGTGGTCGGGATGAGAATGGCCTCTGTAGGCTTATACAGTTAGAGGCTTGGTTCCCTGTTGGTATCTAGAAAGGAGGAGCGTCATCGAGGGCTGGCTCTGAGGGTCCAAAGCCCATGGCATGGCATTCCCAGTTCATGTTTGTATTAACGCCCCCTCTCAGCCTCATGTTTGTGGTTAACTAGTTTAAACTCTGTACTGCTACTCCAGCACCACGTCTGCCTGTATGCTCATGCTCACTGCCCTTACGATCATAAACGACTACCTTATGGAACCATGAGTGCCGAATTAAGTAACTTTCTTTTATAAGTTTCCTTGGACATGATGTTTTATCATGGAAATAGAAAAGTAAGTTTAGACACTTACCGAAACCCTATGATTCAGGTTACAGCTCTCTGTGCCCCACCAGTGACTCTGAAGCAGCAAGCCCTTTGTCCTAGGGACTCCTGGGATAATAGGAAAATAGTTGGGGTTCCTTCCTAAAATCTTCCACCTTGAGTTCCCTGGGGGAAACATCTGAAACTCTCCACCCCATTCCCATTTTTTACTCCTTACAGGATCCAGTCCGCACATCCCCCACCCCCCACACCCCACACCCCACACCCCTGCCCGGCCATGGTCAGCTCTTTCCAGCTAGGCAGATAGCTTCGGGTAGCAGGAGGGAAGTTCCACCAGTGCACTGTAGTCTAGCAGACTCCTTACCAGTAGCTGAAGGAGCAGGGGCCACTGGATTTCCTGATGTAGGTTTGTCCCTCTCTCGTCCTTAGCTATCTTCCTTTCCCTCCTCTTTTTACCTTCATTTTATATTCCATAATCACCCTGTGGGCAAGTGTTGTTTCTCGAGAATAGCTGCCTACTCTTTGGAGATTATTCTTTTAAAAGTCTTTTTCTAATCTGCATGTTTTCTACTATTGAATTTTAAAAAGTGAATTGAAGCTTATCATACCACTGGGATGTAGAGATGCAATAATGTCATTTAAAAACTACATGCATCAGCAGAATACACTAGTCATGGTTGCAGACTAGACCTGTCAGTGCATACAGAAAGAGATGTACCTCCAGGCTTTGAGCAAGTGATGAATTACAAAAGGGCACATAGTAACTGTGCTGTGGAAATGCCCTGTAGACACTCCTTAATTCAGTGTCCAGGCCAACACCAGTAGAAAGGCCCTCTGACTTTTAGCAAACAAAGAAGAGCAGGTTGGTTCTACGGGACTGTTTCCCATCATGGCTTCAGCCCAGTCAGGAGGAAACATCAGACAGTCCCCACCATCGGGTATATACAAAATATCTAACCACCGCCCTTCAGGAATGCCAAGCTTATAGTGGACAAGCAAAACCAAAGGTACTGTCACAGGTTAGAGGAAACTCAGCTGTGACAATGACTATGGGGTCCAAGGTTAGTTTTAGAACAGAAAAGGAACACACCTGGGGAAATGCTAGTTCAGAGACTGGGGATACAGCCCAGTTAGTAAAGTGTTGTCCTGCAAGCATAGTTTGGACCCTCAGCACTCACATAAAAGGCAAAGCCCAGTGCTCTATAATATGATAGAGTGGTGGAGAAAATCCTCACTATCCACCTCTGAGCCTCTACAGGTGCATAGCTCTGCATGTGTACACACACACACACACACACACACACACACACACACACACACACACACCCCCTATGGTTTAGTTAATATCTGCTACTGCAACCACTAGTTACAAGTGCTGTGTCATCGTAAAAGTTGTACTTATGCTCTGAGTGAGATGTGAGGTCCTGCTATTTTCTGTCCTTTATCTGACTCTAATTTTTCAGTAAAATAAGTAAATAAACAAATAAATGGAAAACCACATTTGTTTAGTAAGTGTATGTAGTGGCTTAATTTGTAAGAATATATTAAAATTCCACTCAGCCTATACCCCTTCCTCAAACATGTGTTTATGTTCTAGCAAATTATACCATTTATTCTTAATTAGCCCCTTTGTGGGTAGAAAACAATGCAGTTTTTGTATATGTGTGAAATACAAACAAGTCTAGCTACATACTCTCATCTTAAGGAACAGAACAGAGCTTTGGGCTGCATACCTTTGTGTCCCCTTTTTGTGGCACCTGCCTTTCTTACCAGCAGCACAATATTGCTTCTAACTAAAGATGATCAGCAATTTCCTTCTCATTTTTCCAAACCACATACATTATATTCTACCGCATAGCTTCAACTTTCCCCACATGCACTTACTTCCTTTTCTCTGCTGTCTGCATTTCTAGCAGAAACCCAGTATTCGTTCTTTCTCCCATGACAAATATTGAGGATTTGGGTTTGGGTTTTGAATGGATGGTGGATATTCTTGATGTCTTTTTGAGGCCAAAGTATGTCTTCTGCACTTTAGAAACAGTGTCCATTGTGCCTTCTATTATAATTGGTTTTCTTTGATTTTAGATTGACGATTTCTCAAGGGTCTAATTTCTCAGAGTGAACATTATTGTGATAATGAGGATCGAGTGTTAATTGAATAAGTAAATATTTTAATTAATTAAATACTGCCTATATATCTCAGATATACTTAAATATTTATGTGGTGTCGCCTTCTTGGTATTTTTTAACATTAGAAAGATTTATGCAGTACGGGCAACTGGTCACTGAGGTGGAAGTGTAGCGCCAACAAGACCTACAGCTTTGCAGTGAGAATTCTCTGGGAAGCCTGGAGGCAGCTGTGGCACAGCTGCTCTGTGTTTCTCACCATAGACTTTGTACCCAGCATCATTCTCCCTGCCTTCCTCATCAGAGGGCGGAGGCAGTCCACTGATTTGTACCGCAGCAAAGTTCTCACTTAACGTGCGTTCTTCTCATTAGAATACTTTATTACTTTTGATTATTTAAGATTTGTGTCCAAAGTGGAGTTACACGTTAGTCCTCCCTGTCCCTGCCTGCCCCATCGTTTTATGCAGATTTTTCTCTTACTCTACAAAACACCAGGTTTCACAGCTCTCTCCACATTGATTTCTTCAACAGCGTGTTTAGATGTAAGTAGTGCTAATTATTGTCTATATTTTACAGGCTACAAATACTGAAGAGGTTGAGGAAGGTGAAAAGACTGACTCAAGTTCACAGGCTAGACACAAAACCAGAACTCTCAGCTCAGTCCTGTCCAGATGTTACAGTTTTATTATTCACCATAAAGGAACATGTTAATCCAGATGTTACTGTGTCACCAGTATCAGTGACATAATGACCATTTGACAGCTAGGAACAGTATTCTGATGCTATTAGTGGGAAACTGGTGGCTGCTTTTGTTGCTCCCTCTTTGTTAAAACTCTCTCAGGAAAAGCTTAAGACAAACAGTGCAGAAGAACACAAGGAAACCTTTTAAGTGAAGCATATGGAGAGGTGCGGCTAACCTACAATATCTGGGAAGACAAATGGCTTTTTGATAGCTTTAGACCTACTGATGAATTAACACCTCTCCTCATATAGAGTGTGGCTGATCACTCAGATTGTACTTTTTAAGCTGCAGAGGCAGTGCACTTAGGATACTGTCTTCATGTCAGAAATGCACTTTTGTGCCTGAAAATGATAAAAAATTACAATCGATCCTTACAACTGTTCTGTTCATCTTTATTGATCAGGTGCAAGAAAGATAAATCGTAGTCCAAATAAGATTATAGTAAATGTTAGCATCATAGGGGACTGGCGGTTGATAGAGAGCCATTCATCATCTCAAATGGTGACCTGTCCGTGGCTCCAGCCACCCCAGTCTGCTGTCTAATCACATACCTATTGATTTTATCTGCATCTTAGAAGCCTGGATGTGACTGTCATTGGACAACCCGGATTGTTAAATGCAAAGAGGTCACTGGTGTGAGGAGGCTTTCATTTTCATTTTCTTACCAACCAACAATGATTTATTAAAAAATAAACTACCCAAGCTGCGGTGGTGAAGCCCGGATGATTGGAGAGTGAGGGCACACAATAGAGCCCTGCATTGTGTGGCAGCCTTCTGCACTGCCCAGTGCTTTGCAGGGTATTTCATTGAGTCTGAGAGCTCATGGGTCATGTGGGCCGACCCCTCTAGTACACTGCTTTCAGAGCAGCTAGCAGCTAGACAGAATGGGAAATTTTTAGTCCTGCTGTCCTGGGAAAAGCAGTGGATTGCCACTGCAGCTTGGCTTATGTTGTTCGTGAGTTCATGTCATATATGGTGCAGCCTTTCTTGCTAAGATTACTACGTTTGCCTTTTTGTTTGTGTTGATTGTTACAAATGTTGAGATTCTTTTAGTCATGTGAAAGTGATAGGACACTTCTTTTTGCTGTTGTTATTCTATCAAAGATTCCCCCACCCCCACCTCCAAACAGGATCTGGAACTTGCCATGTAGACCAGGCTTGCCTAGAACTAACCTCTCTCTGCCTCTGCCTCTTGAGTGTTGAGATTAAAAGCATGTACCATCATGCTTGGCTAAGATCCATACTGAAAACAAATTTTTTTGCAAAGTAAATACTGCATTTGCATCACTGTGAATGTGTGTGAATTTTGTTCTTGGAGCTTAAGAATCTTTTGATTTTACAGCCCTAGTAAACCAAGTGAGGTAGTGCTGAGCCAGCCTTCAAAAATAGGTTAGCAGTTTTCTCAGGAGGTGATCTGAGAATCTCAGTATTTGTAACAATCAACATGAACAAAAAGGCAGACGTAGTAATCTTAGAATTCTTCATTATGAATCAATAGTGTGAACATCTGTCATGTAAATATACATGTATCAGTGTCAGTGCTGCCATTTAAGCTAGTGGCCTTCCAAGTGTTTAAGTACTGTGCCGTTTAAGCCTCAAGTTCCTCCACTTCTGGTGTGCCTACAACAAGGTTGCTTCAGTTTTTTAAAATTGTAGGTCTTCAGAACATTTGTCTTCTAGCATAGTGAAAATGTGTCACCTTTGTCCACAGAGCTCAGAGTTCTACAAAGTCACCACTGAGGAGTATCAGAAAGCTGCTGAAGAGGTGGAGACCAAGTTCAAGTGAGTTTCACCCTGCCCTGGCCTGCGATCCGAGAGGAAAGCTGGGTTGTGTGGCTTTCTGCTGGGGAAGACTTGGAAGTGTTTGGGGTGGTCAGGATACAGCCATGTTATCTGCTTTACTGGAACACATGGTGAAAGATTGCTGCTTCTCAATCTATTTTATGAACGAAGTTGAGGTTGTGAATGGCATAGAGTGTTCTCACTGCTCCCTCTAGTAATTGAAACTGGGAGACAGTCACCTGTAGTGAAACGATGGGCAGGTCCAAATTTGGATATCTTGCATTTAAACTATTTTTATGTCTTCACAAGTACCTTGAACACATTTAAACGTAGACTTTACCTTACCCTTGATTATGAAGGTGGTGTTAAATTGCTACATCTATTCATCCTCGTGATCCCTAAATGAATATTCTGTAATTGATGGATCAAAGTGGCCATGACCCATAGCCTTCTCTGTTCTTTTTACCTCCAGTTCTCATATTAGGTAAGAAGATATTTTATTGAGTATATAAAAGACTATTATATAACCTTTTAGTAGCACGTGTACAAATTAGTGAAGGAAAAAAGGTGTTGTGACAGATTTAGTTAAGAAATTACCTTGAGCTCTGACCTCCTTCCTTACACATGTTTATAAGCATTTAATAAAATGATTAAACCTTAAGGTAGAATTATTAGTTTCTGTTTCAATGCCATTTATGAGGTAATGGATATTTATGTTACTTAATGTTGATTGAAGTAAGATTTTTTAAATCATGGTTTGAGGTGTGTTTAAGTAAATTTAAACTTTCTATCTTCCTTAGCAAACAAAACAAAACAAAAACAAAGACTAGGGGATAGAAGAGATCTCCAACAGTGAGTCAAGTGTCTTTGAAGACAGAGTCTTGTGTGGCCCAGGCAGGGCTCAGACCTGATATCATAGCAGGTCTTTGATTCCTTTGTCTCCCACCACACAAGTGCTGTGGTCATAGGTATGTGCCACAGGTCTCATTCTAGGAGACCAGGAAGCTTTAAAGGGCTAGGATGTACAAGAGATCAAGGCCCTTGGTTTTATCCCTGGCACCACATTAAATCAGGTCAAGCTGGGATACATAAGATGCTGTTTCCAAACAAACAATTCAGATAAAAAGTTGGATGTTGAACTAACATTGTACTAGTTGAACTAACATTGTACTAGTTGAATTAACATTGTACTAGTTGAACTAACATTGTACTAGTTGAATTAACATTGTAATAGTACTGTACTTACCACGGGTTTTGATATTGTAGTAGTTTATCTTTTTCTCCTGGTGGAATAACATTTCAAAAACCTTTTGTTTTCATACTTTGAAAACCTTTGACTTGGCATCCTGGATATTTCTTTATTATAAGATAATCACTATAAAAATAACTAAAATTCAAGTTAGAAACAATGCAGACTAGAGAGATCAATGAGTCTTCATAAAGAACATGGCATTTGTCTTTGACTAGAGAAAGATATTGAATAGGTGGAAGAGGAAGATGTCCAGAAGGAAAATATTCCTATTTTGTTAGTGGGTGACAACTTTAGTGAAGATCAATGGCTCAAGAGATGAGCACAAGATAGAGCTGCAGAGGTCACAGGTCAACAGCTGCCATACTGACATTGGGTCTTCATTTACTAAGGAGTAAATGGAAGTGGGTTGAGCCCAAAAGTGCCCTGACTTCGGTACTTTGTAGGAATAGACATCTGATGTGTGTGTGAGGCTTGGCTGAACATGTAAGAAACGAGAATCAAAAGTCTCAGGTGGGAGCTCTCAGCAGGTAAAAGCAGATTGGTGCAAATGATTAAGATTGGGTATGAATTAATAACTAGCTAATGGATTAAGCTCCAGGTCTGCAGAGTACTCAAGAGTGAAGGCCCTCACCCAGTGTTCAGGGTGAGAGTTTTCTGAGGCTTTTGTGGCCTGCAGATGGCCACTTTGTCGTGTGCCTTCACTTTGTGAGTATCTTCTAATCTTTTAAAAATACATAAGGACAATAGTCAGACTAGATTTGAGCCTATTCTTATTTATCCTACATTAATTACCTTTAAAAAAAATAACTGGATTAAGCTTTGTATATCTGCCTGCCTCTCTCCTAAGTACATGCTAGGATTAAAGATGCCCACCACATCCACCCCTTAGTTACCCTTCAGTGAGCCTAAGTGCAGTCATACTTTGGCATAGTAGGCATTAGGGTTTTAGCATATAAGCTAGAAGGTAAGGATGACATAGATGAATCCTTCATTCCTTGGATGGAACAGGCAAAAGAACCATGGCTGTGAATGTAGCAGGTTAGAAAGCTGATAGGTTGATTCTTCTAGAGGAAATGTCTGGTTTGGGATGAGAAAATGGTTCTGAAGTGCCCACTGAGCCATCCTGCCATGAGGTCTGCACTGACTGCTGGGAAGTAGGAGAGCCCATGGACCGCATGAGTGTTTCCATGACTTCTACAAGAAAACATGGGCCTGGAGGATAAACTCAGTTATGGGAAGAACCCCAACAGCATCATTCTCTTACATTTTGATGTATTATTTGTACAATCCAGTTAGATCTGGACTAGCTGGTAAGTTAGGCTTTGCCTTTGCCACTGACTGGTCCAGATTTGCATCAGGCACCTTGAGCAATAACCTCTAAAACTTTGGAACCTCTCTTGTAGATATTGTTATTATGGTGGACTCCTCAGCTCATATGATATCAGGGTGATAAACTAAACACTGACTCATGAGACCTCAGGAAATCTGTACACTAGGGTGTGCTCTCCTGCTTAGCAGTACTTGAGTAGATGGTCACGTGTCTTCAACCAGGTAACTCAATATCAGCTGCATTTGGATCTCTCCAGACTGCCTATGTGTCTCCTTCTCTGGCTGTTTATTTATTACCCTTTCCCAGCAATGAATCATAACTGACTTTGGCTTAGTTCTCTTGAGACTTGTGAATTCTCCATCCCTAGGGCAGTGAGAGAAGTTGGTAGAATATTCTCTCAGACTACCATTTTCCCAACTCCAGTGCCAACAAATGTTCAGGCTTCATTCACACTTTGAAGGGGCTTTAGGATTCATATCTTAGAGAGAAGCTCTTAGCATACCTGTGGTGTTGTTTTCTAGCTACTGCCTGCTGGGCCGAGCATCTCAGTGCCCTATTTTGATTTGCACTGTGACTATAAGAGGAGCTTCCTAGCTTCAAAGAGTAAAAATTGCTTAGAAGAGTTCCATGTCTCCTTAGAAGATTGACCACCTCAAAGTGCCATGACCCTCTGCTCTGTTCCAAAGCAGTGTACTATATTTTGGTGCATAACCGCTATCTTGTCTGGCCCGGTGATTCTGCCTGCTTCCTCTGTGTGCCCGTGTAGCACCTGTGAGCTTTTCTTTGAAGCTGTCTGACCATCTTGCACCTGAACTCAGCAATCTTACTTAAGCAGCAAACACAGAAGGCTCTTCAGTCTATAGTTAATTCTATTTATTGGAAGATGATTGATTAGGATGTACCTTGGTTGGCTGCAGGAGATGTATACTTTTTAAATTGTCATTTTAAGGGCAATCTTATATTCCTAGATGGGGCTTGCATCAAGTCACCCAAAGAGGAAAGAAAGTAAAAATTATCTAAGATAGCAGATGACTAGTACCTTGATGTCAGCTCCTCCTACCAAGACATTCCAGAGCCTGTTAAAATACCAGCTCATGCTCTCAGCCTGCAAGTTAAGAGTTTGGACAGTAAACCATTTGGGTACATTAGAATTTGTGTGGCTTCTGTTTTCCTACTTCATCTACATGGCGTTCATTCCTAGAAACTCAGATGTGACCCACCCCTGTTGTGTTCTACATGTTTGTGAGGAGGGCAGGTTTCAGTCACTAGAGTGGGGCCTAAACTGCATCATAGAAGAAAAGGAAAGGTCAGCTTTTCCAGTGAAGACCCTTTCAAAAACCCAGAGTTCTGTTGTAAAGAGAGCTACCTTCCTGGTATACTCTTGACATTGTTGCCACTGTTCTGGTGAGAATTACAGAATCTAAAGACAATACATATATTTAATTTTTTTTCAAGTACTTTTGTTTTTCATAATAGCTTTAAGTATTTAGCTATGAAACATAAATCCAGTGGTCAGTGAGATGGCTCAGCAAGTAAAGGCACTTGCTGCCAAGTCTCACAGCCTTTCAATACCTGGAAGTCTCATGGTATTAAGAGAACTTACTCCTGCACATTTATTGTAGTGGGCTGTTAGCATCCTGTTCCTCAGTATGACGGAAAATTGTTCTATATCGAGCCTTTTCTGTTTTATAGTTAATTAGAATATTACGTTTTCCAGTGTTCCATCAGATTAGGAGTATAGCTCAGAGGGTAGAGTACTTTGCCTAGTGTGCCTGAGGTCATGGGTTCAATCCTCAATACTGCAAAGAACAAAAAAGATGTATGTGTGGTACTTAGGGCAAGTCTAACACAAAATACATGTTCAATAAATGTTAGAGTTTATCATTATATTAGAGTTATAAAGCTGTGTGCCAAATGAACACACAAGATCTAGATGGTATTAGGGCACTCTCACAGAACAGCAGGAGAAATAAGGACTGAAGAGGAGTCTGTACTCTACGCAGGATTCCAGACACACATGGACAAGACAGTATACCTCTCAGAGATGTGTGTCAGCAAAGCAGTGAATGCTGCAGGGCCTGTTTTCAGTCAACATCAGAACCTCCTCTCCCTGGTAGTCCGGTGCTCACATATCAGCATATAGAAAGCAGAATGCCCCCATGTTTGTACACACAGACTGTTTAAAGCCAAGAACAAGCAAGTGTAAAGTACATACCAAAGAAACATAAACTACTCTACTGTAAAGACAGTGCAATACTGTCTTTAGAATTGGCTAATATTTAAGGCTGCCCTTAAAATCATAAAGTAAACAATAGCTCCCTTTCATAAAAGGGGGGATGAGGTGGAAAATTATTTGGGTCTTGGACAGTATTTTTGGAAGGGCTTCATTGGAACCTGAGCTTCCTAACTTGGCCTCAGTTTCTTTGAATTCTGAAACATTGTAAAGCAGTGTGATTGTATGAGATTGCACATGAATAGAGGTAGTAATAGCCAGCTGTGTGCCAGAGTCCAGGAGAAACTTCACTTTGACCCTTGAATGAAGCCATCCACCTGACTTAGAAACCTAGGCTCTTGTGAAGAAGCTTGGGCTAGCCTCATAAAGTATTAAAGATTAGCTAGCCTGGAGGAACAAAGCTGAGGTGGAATGCTATGCAAAACTTGCACAGAAAAAATGGGCTTTGTGAGTAACTATCTACTGAAAGTGTTTCTTCCATGTGAAAACCCTTTAACTTTAAGGTGTCCTTGGGCTGTGGGGATCCATTTGACAGTACTGATTCTTCTGGGATGTTGGTGAGGCCTTGTAGGTCTGGTATCAGCAGCAAGGGCTTCTCCTGTTTGCTATCATAACAGTGTAGATCACAAACGGTTGTAAGCAACAGTGCTAAAAGATCCTGCTTAATTGGCTGTAAAATAATTAAATAAGGTTTTGACTGGTAAATTTATAATTCTGGTAGATGCCTAAGCCAATGTGCCCAAATGCCTATGACTTCAATTTGGAAATATTAGAGTAACAGGACTAATTGTGCTGCAGGTACAGAGTTTGCTCTGATTAATAGTCTTAAGTCTCTTCTAGAAGTTCAGTCGGGTAAATTTATGTTACTTACTTTTTCACCTAAACTTTTAATTAAAAGTGATTTCAGAACTTTGAGCTGCTCAGTAGCACCTTGCTGCTTGTCCTAGGTGCTCTGAGATTGAGCTCTGGCAGCTTTATAGGACTCCAGCTGCCTTATTGAGTCACTCGTCTTTTCAAAAGGACTACCGTTATATGCCATTGCTGAGTATTGGTGCCCGCTGCTGACAGGTTCCCTGCATACTGTCCTTCCTGCTTACCAATGTCTACTTAAAACCTGTGTTAATGCTGTGTGAATGGGCCTCACCTGTCAAATGTACATGAAAAATCTTTTATCTATGTTTCTCATTGATCATTTTGAAATGATCAGATGGTTTATCTCAGTCAGACACTAATTCACATTGATCAAATTCAAAATGACCCAGTTGACTTAGTTTCTGCTGAACACAAATTGTATTAAATCAACATTATTTGGGCATGCTGCCTGTTGTAATGCAGGAGTGATGGTACAGCAGTTACATCATAGCTAGACTTATTGTGTTATAAAGATGTCTCCTTCATAATGAAAAGTTAACACAAGAAGAAAGAGTGCATATTCCAGGAAAAATGGGGCTCCAGGCAAGAATTTGGGCTTTTACTCACTAATTAAATTCTGCCTCCACCGGCTCCCCCCCCCCCCCCCCCCCCCCCCCCCCCCGACACACACACCACTCCTTTCTTTTTTAATTTGCAGGACTGTGAGCAGGAAATAGAGCAGCTGCAATGGTGACATTTAATTCCCTATGGCCCTTGGAGCCAAGTAACATCTTGATTATTCAATAAGAGAGAAATTGAAGAGGCAAAATTCTACAGTAAATATACCTGTGCCCCTCTGCACGTGCCCTTCTTGGTTACAATTGCCAGTTTAGATGCTCTGGGTTATCTGTGCGTTTTGTTTTTTAAACATAAGCTCACCTGTATTGACCTCTGTAGTACTTTTGTGCTCTATGGAATGTGAGGAGAATTTCAATTTTTTTTTAAAGAAAAATATTTATGCTTAAGAGTATACGTTGGAACTGGAGAGATGACTCAGCCAGTCAGTACATAGTGCTCTTGCAGAATGCCTGGGTTTGGTCCCAGCACCCATGTCAGGCGGTCACAGCTGTCTGCAACTCCAGAAACCTCGTGCCATCTTTGGGCCTGCAAGAGCACTGGTATTCATGTACATGTGAACTCACATGAGCAGACACACACATGCACATAAGAAAATAATATTTTCTAAAAGAATATATTTTTATGTATGGCTCAGAGCAAAGGCTGAACATGGACTTGGCTGTTTAACATACTCAGTCCCAGCAAATGACTTACTGTGTCTTTGATGTCGCCTAGTTCCCAACAGTGAAATGTAAACTGTTACTGTCACCCTGTTATTTTAGATCCAGAAGCTGAGAGGTTTAAAATGAAGAAAAGAAAGTTGTTCTTTCCTTATGGGAGACGATTATCTTAATTTGTTTTTTAAAGTCTAATATAGCACTGGTTACCTACCTTCAAGTATGTTACTGATGATGCCGTCAGGAATGTGAAGAGTAGATCCAGCCCCCAAGCCATACTCTGGGTTGCTCATTTTCCTGTGAGGATCAAATTAGTTCCAAGGAAAGAGAAACAGCTTTGAAGAGAGACACACCAATGTTTGAGAATAATTTTTTATAATGAGCATTTTGAAATGATTATGTTTAGATGTCGGGGGTAGGGGCCACTTCAGTGTTTTTCCACTCCTTGGCCCCAGGATTGGAGCCCTGCTAATCATGTCTTTCTGGTTAGAACTTGAAAGGTTATTATTTAGTCTTCAGTTCCTTGAGTTAGATCTTCATTGCTTAATCCACACACAAATTGTTTAAGATAATAGAAGCAAATGATAAGATACTTCCATCTCTTGGGACTTAAGTTTCCAACTTTGGATTAACCTACAGCTTTCCATTGAGCTTGTGGTGTCTTACAGAGAGAGGCAGGAAGTGGTGGTATTCATTCTCATGAAAGGCAATACCAACTGCAGCCATTTTCTGGACAGTTGCATCTGTCAGGGCCACTGTGGAAATGCTCCTGTCCCTTCAGCATAGGTAGAAGAAGTCACAAGTGTGACAAACATCAGTGATGCTGCCGCCAAGCTTAGCTGTGGCCCAGAGCACCTGTCACACGGCAGGCACTTACTAGTATTCCTTGGGGATCTTCTTGCCTTTACTCTATGGAGTGAGCAAAGCCACTAAGGCTACCTGTGACCCTAAGTCTGTGAACTTGTATCTCTTTCCCGTGTAAAAGGAATAGATTGTTCTGTTTTCTCCTACAGAAACATTAGCATTGAACTTTCTTCTGTAATCAATACAATCCATTAAGAATCTAGCGTTCCTTACATGTTATATGAAAATATTAATTGTACCCTGTTAGATAAATGAAGATTCTGCCAAAGTGATAGCTTGTTTTTTTTTTTTTTAATGTATGTTAAGTGAGAACTTGGTGAATTTGAAGGTATTTGTTTATTTGTCCTTGCTTATTTGGGTAATTAACTATATAACTCATAGTTTTAAATAATATAATATAAATAGTTTAAAAGTAATTCCTAGGTTTTTCCACTTGATACTAGCTACAGTTCATTTAGTTTGTAAAGGCACCAGGTTAAAAAAAAAATGACCTCTTTAGTTTTTCTTTTGATGCTTTCAAAGATAAGGAAACATAAATTTGCTCTCTCAGTGCCACTCAGAGCATTGAGGCTTACAGGAGGGCCAATTATAGTTAATTATTGTCTGACTGACCTGCCACATTATAACATGTCCAGGAACATTTCCGGAAGACAGATTTTAAATTCTGCCAGTATAACAAGTTTGCAAAGTTAACCATCTTAACTTTGTGATTAAAAAATGTATCAGAGAAGTTGTCTGCCCATAAAAGTGGGAAGTCTTGAGATACCGGATTCTGTCCAGGTAGCTATATTATGAGGTTTGTCTGTGTCTTACTACTGCAGAGTCTGATAAATGTCTGTTAGTTCTAACTTGCTTTTAAACAAGTAAGCTGTAGATGTAACAGCTGCCTCTGCTATGCATGAGCGAAAACCATGTTAAAAAAAAAATGAAACCTAAACTTTCAGATATTCTTACCCATTTGAATATGTAATAACCAAACCTGCCCACCTGGATGGCATCTATCTATTCTGGCTCTCTTGCTTTTTCATACCAAGTAAGCAAAATATAAAAATTGGTAAACTAGATCCAAATTCAAGAGTTCTGCTTATCTTAAGATAATTTCCTAAAACAGGAAAACGTTTTTTGAGCAGACACTTAAAAGAAGATGTAAGAAAGGTCGCTTAGTACTTGAAAAGAACTTGACCATCATTAGTTGCCAGATGCAGTTAGATGCAAATTAAACCTGTCTGAGATGGTGACAATCAAGGACTGACAGTACTCAGTTATCCATGAATGTCAGTGAAACCAGAGTTCTCAGAGCTGTGCTGGAGAGTGGGTGGGATGGTACCGCCACTTGAGAAAACTATGGCGGTTTCTTGTCAATTTAAACTGTACTTACTCTATAATCCATTTTCTGGAGGAACAAAGCACAAATCCAAAAAAAGTCCTTACAGGCCTATCTGTAGCAGGGTAGTTCATTCATAGTAATCAAAAGCTAGAATATCCAATATCCGTGTCCGCAGAAGAATGGACAGGCAGACCCTGTTGATGACCTGAGAGAACAGGGCTGTTGGGTCATGTGTTCCTGGTGACTCTCTGAAACAATTTTTTACTACTGTGTATGGTTCCATTTATACAAAGTTCAAAAATAAAATTAGATTGTTAGAAATCTGAAAATGGTTGGTGAGGACACGAGACTTGATTGGAAAGGGATAGACAAATAGACCTTCTCCAGGGTCCTTAGTTGGCTCATTCAAGTCCACGATGTTGTTAGACAGCAGTTACACCCTGGCTCTTGTACTAGTAATCCTGTTTTATTAGGATTCAAGCCTCTTATCCCCTTATCTCACCTCAGGGCTGTTGTTGTGTTGTGTTCTTTACTCTAGAAACAGAGAAACAGCGTATCTGTTACCTCCCTTCTTTCTGTCTTTCTCCCCACCAACCCCTTATAACATTGCTCATTATACCCTGGATCTTTTAAGTACAGGGACGTTTACTAATAGTACTATTTCTACAAGAAAGACCAAAGGCTGCTGTTGTATGGTGAGGGGTTGGTGTGTGTGTGTGTGTGTGTATGTGTGTGTGTGTGTGTGTGTGTGTGTGTGTGTGTGTGTGTGTGTGT
>JANHMN010000016.1:39597062-39610076 GCA_030674055.1 Rhabdomys pumilio | reverse complement strand
TGTGTGTGTGTGTGTGTGTGTGTGTGTGTGTGTGTGTGTGTGTGTGTTTTTATTGCCATTTGGTAGAGAGCTTGTCTACAGGTCTGGTTATTTTTGATGAAGGGATTTTTTTTTTTTTTTTTTTTGAGAATCCCATGCAATGTATTTTGATCATATTCAGCCTCAACTTCTTTTGGACCCACTTCCATCTCACAATTTCATGTTTTCTTTTTAAATGTAAACACATAGCTAGCTAGCTAGCTAGGTAAATAAATAAACAAATAAATGAATAAATAATAGCCTTCTAAGTCCTGTTTGTGGTGCCTCTGTACTCATGCGTGTGGGGACAAACACTAAAGTATGGTCATCCCTTAAGGAAACTGACTTTCCCTTTCCCAGAAGCTATCAACTGTCAATAGGGGTAGGGGCTTGTGAGCTCCTCCACACTGAAATAGTGACTGATTTGATCTAATATAGGCAGCCATAGCTGGTGTGAGTTCCTGAGTGCAGGATGCTTGTCCTACCCAGAAGTCATCATCTTGCTTCTGTCCTCCTGGCCCTTTGACTCTTACAGTCTTTCACCCCAACCCCTCTTCTGCTGTAGTTTCTGAGCCTTGGAGCAGCAGGAGGAGGTATAAATGTCTCCTGTTTTCTGCACTTTGGTCAATTATGAGTTTCTGCGTTGCCTCCCATCTATTGCATGCAAGAAAAGAAAACTAATGTGGTCTGAGGACAGCATTTATCTATAGTCATAGAAATAACAAATTTAGAGAGCAATTCAGTACAAAGTCCATTTAGCAAAATAATAGTAGTAGATTTACCCCTGTGGCCTGTGAGCCCCCTGTCCCCCAGAACCATGGGTTCTTAGCCAGATTTACCGCAGCAAGTACTTGTTTCCTCCTGTGGCACATACCTTGAATCCAGTCATGAGGTGGTCAGTTACTCCCTAACACTCATACCTCTATGGCAGCTGTGGGCATGTCTTGTCACAGTGATCATTACTATACTTCATACAGGCACACAGGTGGGTAAGAAAGGAAGTCGTTGACTTTATTCCCCACAGCAGCCTACATAGACCAGTCTGGTGCTATGAAAACAACCCCGTAATGAGGAAGCTTCCTGGTCTGTACCAACTTGATTTCTCCATTGTGATCTCTTCAGCAATACAGTATTAACATCAAGTCTGATGGGCAAACAAGAGCAGTGGCTCAGTGTATTGGTTTACGGGTCTCTGGGACATTCTGACCAGCTCAAAGTTAGGTAACCAATACCTGGCACTGGGTTTTTATCTGGCAAACTATTGTTTCTGGAAAGAGCATTATCCTTTCTGTAGGGTATTTGTATGTGTTTATGAACTTTCTAGAATAGTAGATTTCCATATGGCTTTTTCAGATATCTTTAGTGTTAGTTAACCTTCCCTCTCCCTTGTATCCTACAATTCCATTGCTCTCCCCCCCTAAGCCTTCCTCCCTGTTGTTTCCTTTCCCTACTGCAGAGCACTGTGTTCTACCAGTCCCTCTCTTTTAAGATCTTCCTTTCCACCCCCAACCAACAGTCTCTGTCTTAGTTAGGGTTTCTATTGCTATGACAATGCACTGTGACAAGACACCATGACCAAAAGCAAGCTGGGGAGGAATGGGATTATTCTGCTAACACTTCCACAGCAGTGTTCATTGAAGGAAGTCAGAGCCAGGACTCAAACTAGGTGGGAACCTGGAGTCCAGGAACTGATGCAGAGGCCATGGAAGGGTGCTGCTTACTGTCTTGCTTCACACAGCTTGCTCATCCTGCTTGCTTATAGAACCCAGGACTACTATCCCAGAGATGGCACCATGAACTGAACCCTCCTCTATTGATCATTAATTGAGAAAATATCTGGATCTTAAGGACACATTTCCTCAACTGAGGCTTCTTCCTCTCTGATGATGCTATCTTGTGTCAAGTTGACACACAGAACCAGCAGGTACATTCCTTTTCTAGTTTTCTGGATTCAAGAGGTACTCCAAATTAATCACATAAATCTAAAGATTCAACACTAAGATCTATGTATGAATAAGAACATGGCGGTGCTTGTCTCCCTGGGTCTGAGTTACCTCCCTCAGTATGATGTTTTCAGTTTTACCTGTTAAACTATCAATTTCAAATTTCTTTACAGCTGTTTAAAATGGATACCATTATTAATATTTATTCCTCAGGTGATGGATATCTAGGCTCTTTCCATAGTCTAGCTATTGTGAATAGTGAAGTTATAAACATGGGGTAAGCTTGTGTCTGTATAGTAGGACATAGTCGTTTGGGTATATATGCCCAGGAGAGGGATAGTTGGGTTGTATGGCAGATCTGTTTCTAGTTTTCTAAGGAACCTGATTTTCACAGTGGTACCAGTTTTCATTCCTATCAACAGTACCTGAGGCTTCGCTGTTCCCTATATTTTCACCAGCATTTGTTGTCTTTTGGTTTTTTTCATGACTTATTCTTATTTAATGTACATTAGTGTTTTGTTTGCATGTACATATGTCTGTATGAGGATGTCAGATCCCCTGAAACTGGAGTTATAGACAGTTGTAAGATGCCATGTGGGTGCTGGAAATTGTATCTCGATCCTCTGGAAAGAGTAGCCAGTGCTTCCAACCACTGAGCCATCTCTCTTCAGCCCCCTTTTGTTTTCTTAATCTTAGCCATTCTGATTGGGGTAGAAAATCTAAAAGTCATTTTAGTTTGCATTTTTTGGTAGCTAAGGATGGTGAGCACTTTTTTATTTTAAAATATTTCTTCATTATTTATATTTCTTCTAAAAACCAGCTTGATTTTATAGCCCACTTTTGATATCTGTTTTGTTTTATTTTGTTTCTTAGGCTATTGTCATTCTTGATGGTTTGGTTTCTGATTCTTTCAAGACACTAGTCCTGTATAAGATGTGAAACTATAAGAACTTTTCCCTGGTCTGTAGGCTCCCATCTCAGTCATAGGTTCCTCTCAGACAGCGGAAGCTTTAGCATTTTGAGTTGATTGTTGCTTTATGTCCTGTGCAGCCAGAGTTCTGTTCAGAAAGACATTATCAGGGCTTCTATCCTGAAGTGTGTACCCTACTTTTTTTTCTAGAAGTTTGAGAATTTCAGTCTGACATTGGGTGTTTGATTCACTCGGAATTGATTTTGGGTTGGGGGATCATTTTTCATTTCTCTACGTGCATATATCCAATTTTCCCTTTGTTAAAGATTCTGTCTTTTCTCTGATGTGTATTTTTGGCATCTGTCAAAATCCATATAGCTATTATATGCACAGATATCTAGGTCTGCAGTTCTACTTGATTGACGTGTCTGTTTTGTACCAGTACAATGACAGTCCTGTAGGATAACTTGATATCAGGAACAGTGCTACCTCCAACAGTGTTTTTGTCGTTGTTCAGAATTGTTTGGGCTTCTGTGGTCTTTTGTACTTCTGTATGGATTTTAAGGGTTTGGTTTTTTTTTTTGTTTTTTTTTTTTTGTTTTGTTTTTTTTTTTGGTTTTTCGAGACAGGGTTTCTTTGTGTAGCCCTGGCTGTCCTGGAACTCACTCTGTAGACCAGGCTGGCCTCGAACTCAGAAATCCACATGCCTCTGCCTCCCAAGTGCTAGGATTAAAGGCCTGTTGTACCACTGGCCTACATCATAATTTTGATGGTGATTACTTTGAATCTTTAGATTACTATGGAAAGTTATGATCATTTTCATATTTATCCTACCAATCCATTTGCTGGTGTCTTCAGTTCTTTTCTACAGAGGTTTAGTTCCTGTTGGGTAAGTCTTTCAACTCCTTGATCAGGCGTATTCAAAGGCATGCCTGTGCTGGCTTGTTTCTCCTGGCTACTGTGAGTAGGATCATCCCTCTTATCTCTGTCCTGTCTTCCGTGTTTAGGAGGGCTACCCCCAGTGTCTGTCAGCTCTAGGAGTTTCCTGATGGAGTCTTTGGGTATCTTGTCATCTTCAGATAGGGGAACTGACTTCTTCCTCTTAAGGGGGATTTAAAACTAGTTCTTGTAAATAAAACATTCATATTGTGTGCAGCACAGATACATTTTCATATAATAATTCCGGGCAGCAGTTTGTTAGTTTTCCTTACTGAGTCCTGGCAGAATGCTTGAAAACTTGTAAAAGCTCACATCTTGGCCCTTCCCTACATGTTGACAGAAAAGCACACATGCTCTCATGTTCCAGGAACGCCAAGCATCCCCAGCCATTCTCCACTTGTTCACATGGCTGCCTTAGTTACTTTATGTGTGTTCTTTTTCATTGGCCTGCAGTTAGACTCTCATTCTGTGTGAGAGTGTGTCCCAGCACTGGTAATCAGCTGCGTCCCCTGGAAACTGATAGATGTGCTCATTAAGGCGAGATTTTGCTCTTGGCTCTGATTCACAAGTCACCTCAGCTAGTGTTTCTGGATGAAGCTGGCAAAGAATTGCATGTGGTGATATATCTGGCTTTATTCTCTTTCGAGCACTGAAACTCCTTTTTTACCATGTTCACTGTGCTTTGTGGGGATCTTACAAGCACGAAGAAGTCAGCTATTTGCTAATTACAGTATTTACACAAGAAAGACCAGAGGCTGCTGTTATATGTTGGAATTTTTTTTTCTCATTTGTTCTCTTGTGCTTCTGTAACTACACAAATGCTTATTTGTGAGGCAGATCTTGGCTTGGAGACTCTGAAGACCACCTGCCTGCTACTAGCATGGATCTCAGCAAGGCTGGTGGGTGAGAGATGCATTCAGCAAGGTTTATGACTGGGAGTTTGAAGTTAGCCTACACCTGTTCTCTGCTTTCAGGGTGAAAAATGAATTGCCAATTACTGTCGACATGTTCAGACACAACACTTCATATGGCAGAAGCCTGCTCAGCCTGCTATCTGCTGAGCCCCCAACTAGGAACCCATCAAGTCTGGGAAAGGGGTGTGTTGGCAAGGAGAAAAGGAAAAGGGATCGTTCTGTGATCCCATCCCGTTTTCCTTGCTTGTAAGCTGTGGGCAGGAGGTCAGTGCCTCTCACCTTTGTTTCCCCAGCAGAGCTCTTGAGCAAGATGAAGCAGTCAAAGCTGGGTGCCAGCACATGGGCGCAGTCTCATTACTCTGCAAGCTGCACGCCCAGATGCTGCTGTTTTCTGCAGGGGACCTTGCTGATTCACATTCATAACACCTCCATTACAGCTCATGTGGTGCTGCCCATCATTCCCAGCTCTTCTCTTTGTGGGGCGGGTGTTTCTCCAACACAGAAGATGCTAAAGTGAAGGAAAATTTAAGTAGTGGGTCTTCAGTCTGTCCTTCAGTTGATAAGAAGCAGAGACCAAATGTTCTGTTGCTGCTTAGATAGTTGGAGGTTTGAAGTTGACGGTGAGATTGCTGGTTTGGGTTATTTTTGAAGCAATAAGTTTGAGATACTGGATTTTTGCCAGAAGACCAATTTCGTCTGTGCTGTATCTTGGGAGTTCTTGTCTATAGTAAATTCTGACACCTGTCCCCATTGGCTCACTCTCCCCTAGTGAAGAGCTCTATAATATAGATCTCTTGTTTAAAGGTATTCATAAGGCAGCTTTGCTTGGGGGAAAGAAGCCTCACCAAGAGTCCCTTTGAGGTGGTAATTTATTTTCACTGAAAGTCCAAAAGTTAAGTTTCAGTATCCAACCCCAGAGGACTTAAATATTTGCTCAAGAACAATTGTGATTACTGTACCTTATGCATGCCAAATGGTTTTCTATATTAGAATATAAGAAGGGACCAAAAAAGTTTTAATATTAGCATTAAGGTGCAAAGCAAAACACTAAAGGAGAGGGCTGTCTGTAGAAGTGACTGGCATAGACTGTTTCTTCTCACCTTGACATGTTCTAAAGCAAACAGGAGGAGAGCTGCCCTCCATGAGGAACTCAAATGCCAGAAACAGGATCAGGTGGCACAGGGGCTGTACAGGAACACTGAGTTTAGACTTTGAAGGGGTTTAAATTCATATTTTCAAAGACAGAGTTGATAGGATGTGTAAGTACAATCAAAATCTCTACCTACTGGGGAGTGTTTTTATCTGTCACTATTCTTGGCACCTCATGATTCACTGTCTAAGAATCGTGTGCTTTTGATTGCTTGTTGTTGTTAGAATTTTCTGTCACATATGTTGGACGTGTATGTCTCTGTGTGTGTGTGTGTAGTATGTAGTATGTGTTTGTTATAATAATTCCAGTCACCGTCCCACTTAATCCAAACCTTTACTCCTACATGCCATACATCCACAGCCACAGCCATAACCACAGAAATTGACAGCATCAACATTTCTCTGTATCTTGCACGGGGCCATAGGAATAGGATTCCCCTCTTAATGCTGTAGCTTTGGTCCAATGAGTGTATTTAAAAGGAAACTTTTCTTCAACTGAAGATACAGATACAATTCTTTTAATATAAAGCCATTATAATTTATTACATCATTAATAACTTGTGTTCTTGTATTAATATCTAGTCACATAAGCACATATTGTGTCATATTTTCTAAGTTCAAGGCCTTATGTGAAATGGAACAGGATACAGTTTGATTCAAAGTCTGGGAAAAGAGTTTAAGAAAGATTTGGTTCATGAGATACTGTCTGGGGACATTGGATCTTTGGAAAAGAAGGGGCCTGACTTCTTATCCTGTTGAAATGGAGTATGTTAACCTGTTTATGTGCCCAGCTACCATCTTTCTGAACAATACCCTAAGAATTCATGAACCAAATTCTATGTGCCATAAGGAAAATATGTTGGGAGCAAATTCACAGTACATTTTCTGATTTATCTGAATAACTAGTCTTTTATTTATGTGTCTAACTTTGAACACAACCAAATGTATTAAATGAGCTGACATTGTAGATTAATTTCTGTTATTTCTGTATGAAAATACTAGATTTTTCTTTACAAAAAAAAGGAAACTTTTTAAACTGAGTATACTGTAAGAGGGCACAGAGGTAGGGTAGGTAGAATACCTTCTGCAAGCTTAGTCAGTGTTCCGTAGAGAGCAAGGGGGTGAGACGTCTTCCTACATTCAGATAATGAAGTTTCTTTTTGTTTAGCTCTCTAGTATATAATTTGTATTGGGGGAAGGAGCAGCCAGCCCTGGTGTGCAGCTAGGATCATGGGGTAGGTGTTGGGCTGTTTATAGCTTAGTACCATTCCAGAATGTTCTTGTCTCCATCATGATTTTCGGAGCATTCCGGGATTTGTATGGAGGTCGACCAACCCAAAATATGTCTCAGTAGCCCTCAAGATGGTAAGTAAACACAGTTGCTGCCAAGCCCCAGAACCTGAGTTAGCTCCTCAGGTTCAACATAGTGGGTGAAGAGCAAGGACTCATTCCTTGCAAGTTGTCCTCTGAGCACCACATGAGAACCATGGCACTGTAGGTGAGTACACACAAGCCATGAGTTCAAAACAATAGGCAACTGGGGGCTAGAGAGACAACTCCAATGTTAACAGCATCTGTTGCTCTTTTCCCGGTATCCATAGTGGCTTATAGCTATTGATAACTTTAGTACCAAGGGATCTGACTCCCTCTTCTGACTTCTACAGGCATCAGGCATACATTTGATGCACATACATGCAAGCAAGCAAAACACATGGCCCAAACTGGAAAGACAGTTCAGCCTCATCACTGCACAGAGTGAGCAGACTAGGTCCATCCTGGAAAACTGGTTGGCCTTATTTAAGAGGGGAGGGGGGGTAAGGAAAAGAAGTTTAGGATAGTGTTACTATTTATAAGGTATTTTATCTTCTCATTAAATTTTTGACTTTCTTCCTTTTGGTTTTCTTCCTGGAAACCTAGTCCAGAAGTGAAAAGGGTTGAATTAGTCATTACTCTCTTTGGTTATAAGTTAAGTTTGGGGTTTTTTGTTGTTTTACTTTTGTTTTGGTTTTTTCTCAACAAAGAAAATGTAACTTCCCTCTTTTTTTCTAAGTGACCCCTTAAAAGTATGTAAAGTTGTATTTAGATAGCAATGCATCCACATTTATCTCTATGAATGGAAGTGTTAATTGGCATAACTATTTTAATTTTACCCAAAAATATGAGATTGTTTCAACTTACATTTGTTATAAACAAAAACCCCACATGTTAACACAAACCCAGCTAGTCCTTTAAATAGAGCCATGTAGTGTTTGTAGTGTTAGTCGGATATAATTAGCATTATATGATTTATGAAGCCCTTTTCCCACTAACAGTACTCAGGTCTTTGATTTCTCCACCCCCTAAGAAAAAGCTGCTTTGAAACAAACCCTCAAAAACTGGTACGTACTCTATTTCTGTTACATGGATGGGTTCTTCCAACTGTGTTGGTTTCAGTTGTGTTACCTCTTTGTCTTCTTTTACTGATGTCAGAAGTGTCTGTAATACCTCATGGTGATGATATAAAGTTCAGTGGGATAATGGAGTAAAAACCCCAGGTGGTAGAGATGGCCCTACCTCGAGTCACTCTCCAGGAATCACGTAGAATGGAGTTGCTGGGGCCAACGGTGTCCGCCTTTCAGATTTGATCACATTGCCATAAATCTTGACCTTCTCAACAACAAAACAAACAAACAAAAACTTGATTTTTAAAGAAAAACTCCTGGTTTGTGAAACTTGGTGGCCTTTTGACTTGTGTGTGGTGAAGCACCTCATAATGGCACATCCTTTGTGGGGTTTGCTTTGAGTTTGTAATTCCCTAGAGGTGAATTGAAAAGATTCGTTGTAGAACTTTTCTATTAACTCTGGGGAAAACTACAGAGCAAAAAATTGTCCTTTGGGCAGAAATGTCAATCCATGCCTCTTTCTGAGCACTCGGAGACTGAAGCGCCCAGAAGCCGATTTAATGGGAGAATTGAAAAGCAAAATGTATACACATCTTCACCTTTTCTAACGGAGGAGAAGACAAATGAAAAGTATATTCTTGGAACTTGATGATGCAGAGAAGATAAGATGGCTGCTGCGGAGAGTGCGTGAGGCTTGGGGTCTTTAAAAGATGCGAGGGCTAAGCTCATGAGACAGCCTGATCCAATCTTGGTAGTGATACATCTTTTTGTACTTTATGCCATGAAATTCCTCCTTTTATGTGACAATATGTGGGAAAGGAGCTTAAGATCAGGACACTAGGCTTTGCCACAGCAGCTCTATGGAAAGGAAAGTCATTTGCTCTAACTCCCAGTTCTAGGTCTTCATGACTTTTTTTTTTTTTCTTATATTCTAGGGCTTTCCTAATTTTTCATTTTGTAAGGTGATTATAGTCTTAATGAAATAATAAGTGACCACTACAGGCTGGTGCTGGATGTTTATAGCTGCTTACATTACACCCACAAGATACTTGTCCTTGCCGTGCTACAATAAGGTGTAGTTGTCCTCCTCTGTACCGTGGTGTCCATAAGATGTGTGTGATGCAGGAGCAAATGAAGTACCTTCGTGTTCTTGGTGCTTTCTAGGCAGCTGGTTGTTAGCTAATCGTTATTATCATCAGTACCATGTTTCTGTCGTGAGTTTTGTGGGTTTTTTGTTTTTTAACTTGGTGCATATATAATCCAGTGTCTGTTTCCCTAGGACATAATTCCTGAACAAAGTAAAAACCACAATTGAGAATATACTATGATTTTAAAAGTGTATATTTAAAGACATCTTTTCTGTCAAATCATTTGCCAACATTTAAAATACTGCTCAAAATAATAATTACATTTTAGCATGCTAAGTGAGGACAGTCTAATTTGGTTAGACATGCATCTGGAATGTTCAGCTCACATAAACACTGCTGTTCCTAGCTTATGATATAGTTCTCATCCAATACCTTGTCACACCTTTAGAATACGTGCTTTGTTGGAGATTATGGGAAAGTTTAGGTTGGTGGCCTTTGCAATTTATTCCAGACTCATTTGCTTGGCACATGACAATTTTTCCCAGGAATAAAACTCGCCTTTGTATAAACCCTGATTGCCCCATATTCGGTCACAGGAAAGGTAAAAGATTGACAGTGGGAAAGGATCTCTAACCCTGTAAGTGTGTGTGCCTGTATGCTTAACAGCCGTCTAGGTAGAAAGCTTCACTAGCCTCATCACAGATACAACCCTGTTTCTATGAAGAAAGCCTGGGGGAAAACAGCCTGTCTCCAAGTTCTTGTAGCATCTTTTAGCATTTTTATATAGCAGTTCAAGAAATGTTGTTTTCAAATGAAATCTTTATAGGCACTTCTAATGCCTACAGATGATAATGTGGTATTTATTACTGAAACTATAGTTTATATGCTTATTTACAACCTCTTTATTATAAAATAACAAAGAAGCTTATTTTCATGAATATAGCATTTACTAAGTGGGGCTAAGGGTGGCGACTCTGATCTTGTTTTAGCCTCAGTTCCCATATCTATGCATTTGGTGATGGTATTGTAATAATCCTGATTTTGCTGGTAAGTAATGGCAAACGATCCCAGGTTGTCTTTTAACAGCTTGTCTCACAGTCACAAGACACTCATCCATCAGTCTGATCTGTATGATTAAGACCAAAATAAGTTTCTGCTTCAAAGCTGAATAATTGACAGTATCTAATAAATCATAATATAGAGGGTGAGACAAACACCTCAAACTTATCATATTAAGGGACAATATAGAATAATCTGATAGCCCCTCAGCTTCATCCCTCCACCCTTCTTCCTGTACCTCAGCTCATCCTTTACAGTGTACGCCTTGCCCCTTGTCCTCCTGCAGCTCTGCCCTCACTGCCTGCACACAGTGTGCACACTACAGCCTTGCCATTCTCCTGCCCATATCCCATGGGGGTTAATTTCTTGTTTTCCCTGTGAAGTCCTCTACCCCTCCTTCCTTCCCCACTAAATTGCTGTGTGCGCATCTGTGTAATCCATGCACTGATTACATCTAAGCGGTGCCACAGTTGCCCACACCCCTGTTTTCTTTCTCGTCTGTGAGCCCCAGAAAGCACGTGCCGTGCGTGAGCAGTTCAAGCCCGTCAGTGCAGCAGGAGCACGATAGTGAGAACTGGGCAGTTGCCCAGTTAATGCCTATCCTAATGTACTGAATTGAACTGTGCATATACAGCCATGTTCTCAACCTTCACTCTCAGTCTCCACCCTGGAAGAGGCCCTAACATAGCCTGGGACTTACAGGAGAGCAAACTTACCTAAAAAGCTAAGTAAGAATTATTCCCTAGGAGCTCCCAGGGCCCATTTGGACGTTGCATCCAGTTATAGCTAACAGACCTTGTTTCTAGTGAACTGAGACCAACTAGTCGGCAGGAAGTTATTCTTTGTATTTCTCTACCAGCAATGCTGTATTTGGGCAACACATGTTGACATGAACTCACTCGGCAAGTAAGGAGACTGGCTCTGCTGACCTCTGTGCCAGCCTATTGGTTTGTCATCTCTTACTTGGTCTTCTTTGCAGGGCATTAATACAGGGTGGGTTTTTGTTAAATATTAGTTAGTTGCCAGACTTCATTGCCAGATGTACCCGAGAAGCTGAGCTTCCCTATGACAGTATCGAGAGGATGGTTAGATCAATAGATAATTATATCAATAGAATGGGTAGAATGTGAACTCAAGGAATCTCCAGTTCATGACGGGCCTTTAACTAATAAACAACTTTGAATTAGAAATTCCTTCAGTTCAAATTTCTGTAACGTGTGAGTTTTTGTCAAGGAAAGATTAATGGGACTCGAAATTTCTTGACTTTTGCTGTTTTGAAGCCTGTTTTTGCTTCTGTTGATGTAGACAGATTTATATTTGAAAACTAAAGTATGTCTCATTAACATTTCCTAGTTGAACCTGGAAACGTAAAATTTTCGAGCCAGGTTGTTCTCTACCAAGAATGCCAATTAAATGCTGCATAACAGGTTTTCTTCTTGCCTACCTCTCTATCTTCCCCACAAGGTCTCTACTGTCTGCTCCCCGAGTCTGTCTTAAATTTGATGTTGAAATTTTCTGAGCAAAGCACTAATGGCACCGAGGAGAAACTTCTCTGTACGTAAGGACAAGAGAGCCATTCCTCGTTCTGACTCAGTTAAAACTGTACTGATTGGCAAGTCCTTTACGCTGCCCAGGTCACTCCCTTGCATACATTGGTGTGTCCTCACTGTGATGGAGTGGTTTCACTGCACCAGGGACACATTTATTAAGATGGACAACGGCAAAGACACCATGTTAACTTTCATTGTCAGGAAAGCCACAGCAGCTGGCATACTCTGGTGCCAGCTTTTGCTTAGACTTATGAAAAGTTTCCCTCATGAAGAACACATCACACTGCAGTCTGCAACAGTATTAGCACACATGATAGCCAGCTATAGTGAGGTTCTCACACTCTTCCCTGCTGTGGGTGGATCCAGCCCTCTGAGCAGTACATGATCGTCCTAAAGGTCACTTGTTCACTTCTGCTTGGGGGTGGCAGGAGTTTCCTAGCCGTAGCCAGCAAAGAGGGGGTGGTGGCACTAGTCGTTATTTAAGTGCTGGACACAGTTGGTTCATTGGTTGTTCCAGGGGACAGCTGTTGAGTAATTACACATGGTTTTGCCTCTAAATACAGGCCTGCTCAGTCCTCTGATACCCTGGCTCTTGCGCATGTATAGCACTTCCAGGTGGTAGCAGGTGGCTTATCTGGAAAACGGCACTTGAATCTCCTTGCTCAATAGGACTTTCATCCCTGAGGAGCAGAGTTCTTTTGCAGCTGTTTTTATCTTCAGTGTACTTTGTTATAGTAGAGTGCTCTTTATATGATTAAAACTTTTCTTCTCTTTGAAGTCCACAGTCTCACACATTCTAGTCTTATCTTGATGTGCATAACAGCCACTGTGTTTTCCTTTAAGTGAAGGTAATCCCAGGAGAAGGCTCTCTACTGATCACATGAACAAAGACATTATAGATAATGCCAGAAAGTAGAAACAGCTTAGGAGAGCATCTTCACACAGCCATTTTGTCATAGTTGAATCTACCTCCATTTTGACAATACGCAGGTTTTGTTGTTGTTGTTGGTGGTGGTGGTGGTGGGGGGGGGGGGGGGGGGGGGGGGGGGGGGGGGGGGGGGGG
>JANHMN010000016.1:39585228-39596962 GCA_030674055.1 Rhabdomys pumilio | reverse complement strand
TGGTGGTGGTGGTGGGTGGTGGTGGTGGTGGGTGGTGGTGGTGGTGGGTGGTGGTGGTAGGGGGTGGTGGGGGGTGGTGGGTGGTGGTGGGTGGTGGGTGGTGGTGGTGGTGGGGGGGGTGGTGGGTGGTGGTGGTGGTGGTGGTGGTGGTGGTGGTGGTGGGGGTGGTTGTTTGTTTGCTTGCTTCTTTTGATGTTTCCTATGTTCTTTACTGAAGTAAGTTCTTCTAGCAAGGTTTTACTCTCACACTCTCTATTAGCTTCTTTACCTGTGGAGTGTGCATATGGAAGACTGTTTTCCCAAGCAGCAGAGTGAAAGGGTGTGGACAGCAGTGTGTATCCATCACTACTAAGACACAGCATGGCCCCAGCCCAGGTAGCTTATCTGTGAGTTCTGGTGCTGGAGTGGCTGGGAATGATCAGACAAGCCCCTGCCATAGCAGAAGAAGCATGGCAGCAGCTGGAGAAAGTCACATTTGGCCCATGATGGCAGCAAGATGGTGCCCAGGAAGCCCTACTCTTGGGTTTGGAGAGAGCCAAATGACGAAGGTTGGATGTGAGATGGTGTCATTAAGAGTTTTCTGGAGCAACAGAGCCATTAAATCTGAAGCCAAATGAGCTCGTATGTTATGTGTGGGGAAATCCTCTCCCCATGCTTATGACAGTAGTCTACTGTTAGGAAACTTTCCTCTCGTACATACTTTAAAGGGGTAAATGCTGAATCTCAGCTTTCAAAACAAGGCACAGTTAAGACCAGTGCTTAAACAGTAAGGGGAACCCACTCTTTCCTCCAGGAAGTGAAGAAATCCGCTGCTAAGCCCAGACTTTTCTGTGGCTTTGCTTCCCTTTAGAGACTATGGAGTGAGTCAGAGAGGGCGTTATCTGTTCTTTCGTACTCAAGAAACCTTGCATTTTTTGTTTGACAAAGTGCTTTCTGGAAAAGAGCCAAGCCTCTCAAGAATTTTGACATTACAAAAGGTGCAGCCTTAACTGTACTACCAGAGGAAAGTGCAAAGCTGAGTCCAGCCCAAGATCAACAGCACTGAAAGAAAGGCTGCTTGCAGCCTTTGTGTTTCTGGCACTGTCTCAGGTTGGGCATGGTGGCTCCTGACAGCACTGTGGTGAAAAAGTCTGATTTGAGGGGCTTTAGCTAAAACTGTCAGGATTTGACTAGTGATGCCTGTCACTGGCCTTAGCATCAACACAGCTGATGTTTTAACTGTGCTTGCTATGACACACCACAAGTACGCATGCATATCTGTTTACCATGTAATTATTGGATCCTAAACCAGAAATAAACAGAATGGAGTAGATAAGAAAGGAAAGAGGAAGTCCAAAAGCATTGATGTTTGTTCCTGGAGCTATTTGGAGGGTGGAAAAATGACAAACCTTAAACAAGGAATCTTTATTTTGTTACTTCTTGTGCTGATGTGGCATGTTGTCAGAGAACACATTATTTCACAGTCATTTCCTGTGACCTGAGACCAGTGCAACTGTAGCTAGTAGTGAAGGGCCATAAAAAGTAATGAGAGGAAAAGCAGCTGTTGATAGGGCATCCTAGTGGACAGTCACACCTGCCATCTTGTTTTCAGTATGAGGGTATATTACCGTTCTGTGGTGCTCAGAATTTGTAAACCAGGGAAAGATGTCAACTCTCTCTGCTTTTGTGATGGTTTGATGGGCAGAAGCCGCAGTTTACAGGTGGTGAAGTGACTCCAGTCAAATGACCTGTCTTCTGAATACTGCAACAGGATGGGCTCTATTTCTTAGTCGTTTTTCTTCACTCAAAGTATTAGTACTCATAGCAAATACAAAAGTGGCGAAATTTGATGGTATTTGACAGACCTTAGTATTATAATTGATTTACCACCATGTTAAAAAGCTTTGATGAGAGCCCTCATGCTTTATTTCATTATGTATGGTAGTAATGATAATTAACTTGGTAATTATTCAATTTAGATAACCACGCTAAACTTAAACTGGAATTTCAATCCAGAGCAGCACATGACATGCTCTCCTTTCTGGACTTTTCCATCCAAATCCACACTGGGGTTATTAGCCTTCACTGACAGTTTGTATTGATCCTTTCAGGCAGATAAGTCTCAAATGACTGTTTTATAGCCTAAACCACAGCCACAACCATTATACATCTCTTACCAAGTTGTATAGGCTTTCCACCAGTTACCTTTTGAGCAGTAATGAATCCACAAATATTCTGGCTTATTATGTTGACTTCAAGTTCTAATTCATCCTTCACAGAAGCTACTCCTGCAGCTTCCAGAAGCCCTTTACCTTTTACCTAGATTTTCTTAGCAACCACCCCACAGTACATGGAGAATCTTTCTGGCCCCTCTTCTCTGTCCCTGTCTATGCACAGGCTACAGAGCCATGGACATCAGTTTTGTCATTATCAAACCATCTAAATCTCATTTACTTTCTTGTTGCTATGATAAAATACCCGACCAAAGCAGCTTATGGGATAAAGTGTTTATTTTAACTTACAGTTTCAGAGAGACACAGTCCTTTGTGGTGGGGAGACGTGGCAGCAGGCAGAGAAGACGCAGTGTCAGGAACAGGAAGCTGACTTGTGGTAGCATTGCATCCACGAGGAAATAGAGTAAAACAGGAAGTATCACAAGGCTGTAAGCCCTCGGAGCCTGTCCTAGTGATCCACTCCCTCCAGTGAAACTCCACCTCATAAGGACGCTACAACTTTCCAAACAGACCACCTGGGGACCAAGTGTCCAAACACATGAACCTGTGAGACACATTTCACATCAAAACAGAGAGCCACCTAGAGCGATCTCAACAGGAGGCCACCATTAAAGCTTTCCTATGTCTTTGTTGTTTCTCAGTGCCCTTTGGTGGTTGTAGCTCCTGGTCAGAGTTGGAGAAGAATCAGCCTTACCACATAAACACAGAGTGGCAGCCAGCCTTTTAAAATAAAACTGGCACTTCTGGGCCTCCTGCTGAAGACTGCCAGCCTGACTTTACAAAATGACATTTATGACCCTGATGATACAGAAACTCAATGAAAGAGGCTGAAAACCAGTTTCTAGCATGTTTGAATACTGGCTTAATGGCAATAGAACTTTAACTGTGTGGTGTTTATTATTCTCAAAATACCCAACTTATTTTAGACAGACTTCTGCTAGCATGAAGGCAAATTAAAGCAGTTTACCATCAATTCTGCGCAGTTCCCCTTACCGCCGAGTCACAAGCAGCAGCCTTAGCACCAGCGGTGGGCAGATCTGTGCCAAGTGTAATTACTTCAAATACAATTCCTTATTCATAGGGAGGACTGTTGCTCCCCATGAGAACTTAGTTGAGGAAAGAAAAAGAAAAGCATATAGGTTTATGTTAATTATATACTTCATGCTGGAGATTTGATTTTTACAGGAGCACAGTCTCATACTCCCATCCAACACATGGGCATTAACCATCTTTGATAGCACTCAGACACTATAGGCACCTTCAGGTTATATAAGGGGTCACCGGTTCTAGGGTTGTATTGTAATACTTGATTTGGGCTTGGCTGTTTGACAGTTGATGTCTGCTTCTCTTTGGATTCAAGGTGAACTAATAGAATCCCAAAATATAGAAATGTATTCATTGAAATATTCTTTATGTCAATCATCATTGGTGGAAACTGATAAAGAATTTTCACTGTTGAAGATTAAGCAACTGGTTCAAGCTGCTTTAATAAGGAAGAGGTAGAGCTCAGATTTGGACTTTCTGTTTTGAGATGTTGGGCCCTGTGTTTTTGCCATGACAGTAAATGACTAAAGGATGAACAATGGTTATTCTAGAACCAAATCAGATTTGATCATGCTGCTGTGTTGGGGAACTGTTCTCACTTCCGTTTCAGCTTGTCTTCCTAGTACTCCTTGGCCACTCATCCTTCCAGACATACCTCCCCACACACACTGGTTGATGTAGGGCACTGCAATACGGAGAAAGTGGCTTTAAAGAGAGATACAACTGAGCCGCCTGTGGTATCTCACAGATGTGCCACATACTGGAGCTTATAATTAGACATGACTGGTAACCCAGGTAACTTGACATTCTGAGGATTATAAAAAGTGCTGTTTGGTGTTGAGGAAACCTACACCACAGACACTATGTTGAGTCAAAGACAAGCTCTTGTGAGGCTGAGACCTGTGGTCTAAATAAAAGACACAGGAAGGAAGGGCTGCTGGACTAGTGTGTGTTGAGAGCCAGTGGAGAGAGCTTGACTCCTTTTGGGCTCTGAAGGGAAGCAGAGTGTGAGAAAGCACAGTAGAGAGACCTCAGACAGAGGTGATGTCTTCTCAGACCCAGTAGGCTATAATCAGTCGTTTGGACTGAATTTCAAAGTAAGTAGCAAGTCTTAAGGGTTGGCGTGAGAACTGGAATCAGATCTGTCACTTAGAAGGGTCAATCTGATTGTACTTTTGTTCGTAAAGGTGAAGGATGGAGAATGGAAACCAAGAGACTGTTTAGGAGACTAGTAAGACTCCCCAGAAAGCTGGCCATGGTGGCTCAGATTAGGGAAATGACTATAGAGATGGAGACAAGAGGGTCCATTGCAGATCTAATTGAGACTTTAACTAACAATAGTAGGTGACAGATTGGATGCTGGTAACATGAGAGGAGGATATATCAAATAGAACTCTGTTTTTGTGGGCCCAAGTGCTACTACAGTGGGCAAAAAAAAAAACTCAAGAAGAAACAGGAGGAAATTGACAGTTCAGTTGTAACTGTGCAGTGCCTATAAAACTCTTGTTGTGGGTAGTGAGCGGTAGGAGTCCCTGTCTGAGCACTGACTATAGATCCAGACTGATAACAGCATTCAGTCATGCTAGGAGTAGAGCTACCTGCCGATAGAGCACAGACAGGCAATTACAGAGACAACCAAACGGCCTGTGAGCCTGAGGACAGGTAGAGTAAGTCAGAACTGGGAGGAAGAGCAGGCAGGCGCATACTGCAGAAGCCAGGAGCTCTTCTCAAGAAAGGGGGCAAATTTACCAGGTCATCAGTTCTATAGTGTCTACTAAAAACCACTTGATTTTTGGTCTCTAACTTTAACTGGAGCCATCCTTTGAGTAGCTGCATGGCAACAATCCACTATGCTGTGGGCCAAAGAGAATGGGTGGAAGCAGAAGCAGCCTCAGGAAGGATAGAATTTTTTTTCTTAGAGCTGTGCCACTAGCCACATATGATTGTCTGGCTACAACGTTATTAGAATTAAATAAGATTTTAAATTGCTTTTGTTAAGGCAAATTTTAGATGCGTGTCAGCCACACATGACTGTGAGTGTGTCTTGGACAACACAGATTCAGAACATTCCCATTATCACACACTCTTCACTTTGGTGACACTGCTCCAGAAAGTGGAGTCATGCTGGTAAAAATGACCCCGTAGAGAAAGAGCGTGAAGACACCAGAGCACTGTCTCCTAGGATCCCACTAGGATTGGGAGGACATGAGGTGAGAGTTGGATCCAGCTGCAGGGATGTCCTTTCCTCATGAGAGGTTCTCTCAAGAGAAGCTGGGCTCGGATGCAGACTGTATGATGGCAAGGGGAGGGTGCTGTTCTTTGACTTCTATCAGTTATTATGAAATGAGACTTGCGGTCATTAGCCAGCAGCAAAATGGGAAAGCCAGTAGTAAGTCTCAGAGGCTGGCCTGAACATGGACCGTTGTCATAATGGGGTGTGTGGAGGATGTAGCCCAGAAATGCAGCAGCGTAGTGGGCAGTTGTTAGTGTCAATTCAAGACTGCATGGTGATTCTAGTTCCACTTGTTTTGTGATTTTTCTTCAGAAACACTCAGCTGGAAAGCTGTATGAGGGGACATTCATGGACTGGGGCTATGTGTGATGGCGTAGATTAATACTGCTGAATTGGAACCCCTGGGGAGATGTAAAACTAATGGAGCTGAGCATGGTGAATGTAATGCAGACATGGATTGAGGAATGCATTGCTTGGCGCTGCAGTAATACATCATTACACAGTACTTACGAGGGAACCACTGAGATTCCCCTCTGAAGTTCCCCAGTGCCAAACTGATCGTAGCCCTCTGAGAACCTATGTAACGGATTGTTGTACACCTCACAGTTAGCCTTCTTCGTTTTGAGATTCTGCAGCAGCAGAAAATGTTAAGCTAATTTGTTTAATCTTGCCTGCCCTCTAAAAATGCTTAAATCCATTTATGCACCACAAGGAAATGAGATTATATGATGCACTAGAATGTAATGCCTTCTTACAACATCAGTCCTGAATCTGTAGTTACTCAGAACCAAAAAAAGGGGGTGGGCATGTTAGGTTCTCTTATTATTATGGAATTATTTTGTGGATGTTCATAGAGGCACATGTGGCTCATTCTGCTTCTACAGCCACATCCAAGTTTCGCTTTAGTCGGCCACAAAAGTCTCTGAGGTGTGTTTCCCTCTAATTTTTATATTTGATTTATGGCGCGGTTTGGGAAATACTAGCAAGTACTTGACTTCAGAATGTACTGCCAAAAATTAGTGGTGTTACCGTGTGTGGTTAGTGCGGTTAATGTTAGAGATGGATATTGTGAATTGCCATTTTGCATTCTCAGTCCCCTCTGGCTTCCCCAAACATCCATTTCTCAAGGACAGAGACTGTCTCCTCAATTCCGGGGACTGTGGGGGAGTAAAAGGTTAATATTTCAAATGCTCAGTTTCACAGATGTAAGGCACTCTGTACAGAATTGTTTTGTTACTTTAAAGCCTCAATATCCAACCTTTTGAAATGAATTTAGTTCCTATGGAAACTTGTCACTGCTGCAGATAGTGTCCTTATCTATGAGTGAAAACTAAAATCAATTCATAGAATGATTCTATAATTTTATAACATGGCTTGGGAAGTGGACATTAGAAATACGGGAAGCTTGTGCTCCTTGGCTCTTATACTGCTTCATGCTGGATTGTATCTGAAAACAACCTGGCAAATGTCACCATCTGTGCTTTCACAGTGAGGCCAGAATAGGTAAATAGGGGTTTAGTGAGAGAGCCTGTGAGTGCTTTGTTGGTTTGGTTCCCCCACCCCCACCCCATCCCCGGACCATGAGGAGGCAAGGAATATGAGAGCTACATTGGAAGTGAAGGAAACTGCCAGGGATGGAGGAAGGGGAGAAGACTGCTTGACTCCCAGGCAAGTTGGTGATTGTGGACTGTGCAGTGAGGAGAATTCATGTTAATGGGCAGGGAATGGAGGCAGTTGAGGCAAAGATCGGAGGTTACTGCACCAATGTAGTACATGATAGCCCAGTAGAATGATAAGGTAAACTGAGGAAGACACAGAAGTAAAAAGCATTTCAGAAGAAGAACTAGTAACGATAACATCAGAGGTATCAAAGCTTAGTGCAGCACAGTCTGCTGGTGGGATTGTACTGATGAGAACAGGCAGGGGGCAAGGGGGGTGGGCACGGCTGTGATAAGCGCCTGCTTTCTCCTAGCTTTAGCCTTGAGCTCTGGTAAAAAGCTCTTTGGATAGGCAAATCCAAACAGTCACCTAAGCACATGGAGCTGATGAGACCTCTTCAGTAGACGGGATCGAACACAAGGGTAAGATTGCTGTGTCTCAAGGAACTTAGATCTGCCAAAGCCTGAGCCCTGGGAGCTGGTGACTGCAACAAGGAACAAAGACTTCACCAGAGATAGTGAACAGAGCGAGTCAGAGATTGGAGCTTTGGAAATTGCTTAGAATTAGGAATGGAAAGGGGGTGATAAAAGAAAGACTAAGTAGGAAGAATCATACAGGTGGAGGAAATCTCCAGGCTTTTCTAAGTTGTTAAACCACCAGCAACTTTGCTAATGGGTTGTTTCCGTTGTTGTTAGAAAGTTGCTGAACTCTGAAACGTGAAAGGTTTGCATTAGTGCTGAAGCATGAAGCATATGGAGACAGGAAGAGGCACTTTTAAGTTGATGGTTTTGTCTTGGTGTCACGTGTGAGGTGTCACACCTGGCGTGCGTCTCAGGGTTAACTTCAGCTTCCTACTCAGTACCGTGAAACCCATGCACGAAAGCCTCATGGTTAGGACTTGCTGTGCCTAGGCATCCAGGGCAGGGAAGCAGGCTTTTTTCTACAGCAGCTTTCTGGGGCACACAGGGTGTCTCTCAGTAACAGATCATTATATTGTAGATAAATTATTTCCTGATAAGCAATCCATGCTCATGATGGAAATTTTAACTCTCATATGCAAAAGTAAATCTCTTGCCTGACTCTGGCTACCTATCCATTTGCCTTCCTTGGAAACAGCTGCTATTTCCAATTGCTTTTCTTTCATGTTTTTTTTTTTTAAGATGTATTTCCTGCATATATCAGCATATAGATGTTATATGATTTTAAATTGAACTTGTGCACATCATGAGCGTATGCAGAATAAATAATCATGGTTGACCAACATCCATAAACTCTTATTTTTAAATGTATTTTATGCCAGATTTTTCTCCCATTTCCCATTAACTGTCACCCAACTATTAATTATTACGGAAGCTGAGAGTGGAACAGGATCTGGACATACTGGGTGTTTTATACAAGGGGAAAGCAACAACTATGTGTTCTGGATGTATTTGCTTTGTATAGAAAGGTGTCTAATGGGAATCACAGGAGGAAGTCTGGTCCTCCCCTTGCTGATGTTAAGCAAGTGTAATGGTGTCCTCTCTACCCACGTAGCGGGCACAGCCTGGGGGACACCTGGGCCCCCTTCCACCTGTACTCTGTCTCTGCTGCTTTGTATTCTTTCTCTGTCCTAGACCCATCCTCTGTTGTGTGGGTTTATTCCCAAGGTCAGGCCACTCCCGGATGACTCCTTTCACCTTTAGAGCTTCCCTCTGCGGAATCTGTTGCCCACCTCTTGTCTCCAGTCTCACCAGCCACCCTGTCTACACAGACCCTTCCCTCCACAAACCATCTGGTTATTTGTTTCTTGAGAAAAGGACTCATGTAACCCAGGTAAACTTCAAACTCTCAATTCTCCTGACTGTCTCCCAAATGCCACCAAGCCCAGCCTCGTCTTTAAAAGACCTGGTAACTATCTGATTAGAATGCCGCCTACCTCACTTGACCCCACATGGCCTCTGTGTTTAAAAGGATGCCCACCATCTTATCTGAGACTCTGCAGTCAGCTCCAGCCAGGGTTAATCTGTCTCTTTCAGATTTCCCCATTGCAAAGATGGACCACATGAAAGCTACTCTACTTAGGGGAGGAGAGGGTGGTATATGTGAAGACTCTGAGCCAGCCTAAGCCTCAGCCTTGCTTGTTTCACCACTTGGTTTTTTGCTTACCATTTTCCTGCCGTGTGGGTCCTATCCTATGTACTGCTGTTGCTGGGGACCACACTCCATGACTCTTTCATTCCTTTCAACTGTCTTCTTTTCCACATGGAACTCCATCCCCATCCCACCTTATGATGGTATACTTTGCCACTGTCTCTTCGTGCTCAGTTCTCCAACTGTTCCGTCTTCCTTCCCTGTCCCTTCCTACACAGCTGTTGCCCAAAACTCAGCAGTCCTTCATGTCTTGTCTCCTCACTCTCCTCTGGTTTTACTGGGAATTTCTAATCTGTGGTTGGAGTACCACTCTCCAGCTGTGCTCTAGCTGTCAATTTAGATCATGATGGTTGGAAGTCTTTTCCACTTAGACTCCCTGACAGTGTTTAAATACCCTCATTCTCTAGATCCCCAAAGCCTTGGCTGAATGTGAATCTACCAGTCTGTCCTCTTCTATGCCTCCATATCCTGTCCAGTTATCTCGTCCTTACTTAGCAGTGTCTCTATTCTTGCTCCGCCATTCCTTAATAGCCTGTTTCATCTTTACATATATGTACTACTCCATGGGCCAGCTGGTCGACCTCTATGAACATCCACATCCATCCCAGTCATCCATGTTGGAACAACTTTTTCATTGTTTAGAAAAGCCAGTAGCTTCCTTTCTCCTGTAGAATAAAGCCTGAGCTGTGTTATCCTGAGACTCTGCATATTCTAGCCCCTCCTACTCAGCACTGTCTCCTTCATCCCACCCTGAAAGCTCTGAACACTCTAGACTCCTCTGAGCCTTGACTTTGGCTCACAGGGGCCTTGGCAAAGTAGCCTTACCTCTTACACTCCACCCTTTAATTAAGCTCATTCTAAAATCCTCCTCGCTTCCAAAAAGCTAGAGGTGAACATCCTTTTTCCCTCAGAACAGTTGTGGCACTTAGCACTTTCATTGTTTCCTTAACACTTAGGTTATCTTGTATTACATGTGAGCTCAACAATACATAAGCTAGAGGGATGAGCTTAATATCCTCCCTGCCCACTACATGTTGTCCACAGCTGTCATGTATGTCCATGTGGTGTTCTCTCTGTCTGACAGCCCCATATTCACGGGTGGTCTCCCTACTCTAGTGACAGTACCTAAGCATCCTCATTTGAACAGTGCAAACAGATGGAAGGCAGACAGAAGGCTTGACTGTGCCCTCTTCCCAACTACCGCTTCCTCGGCTCTACATTGTCAACACTCTGACACTTAAAGGGCAGATCAGTCTGGGTAATTTTTTTTATCCTTCACTTGTCACTAAAATAAATACATTTGCAGTTCTTTCAGCTAAGGGAGCTCCACACATCCCTTTCAGTGTATATCTGGTATTTGAATCTTGCTTCTAAAATATAGTGAAAGGAAACACCATCTAAGTGATGTCACACTCTCACCACAGATTTAGTTGGTCTTATCCTAATTTTTTAGGATGTGTCCCAGTCCTCATTGAGATATGGGATAGTTTTGTAAATTTGTTTTTAACTTAAAGTGTTCATGACTTAATAGTAAAAAATACTCTCTTAAATTTGATTATAGCAGAGAAAAGGCAGGGACATCAGGACCTATTTTTATGGATCAGTAACTGAAATTTTACCACAGGTACCGTCATCTCATCTTTCCTCGGCAGAGAGTATAAACATACATACCAAAGGGTGATTTTATTTTAATTAGAAGCTTATTGTAGAGGTGTGTGCTTGACTGTATAAGCCCAGGGTCCTGATTCCATCCTGTCTAACAAGGAGACTCAGGACTGAAGTCTGCACTGGGCAGAAGAATTTAATGAGACTTGTAAAGTACTTACAGAAAGATTATCTCTGGGAAGTTGTATTTGGTAATTTTCTCAGATCTTCAGTCCATTGCAAGGATCCTGTGTTAGAAAAACTAAGTAGTGGTCTGAGAAACATGGCTCAGTCAGTAAACTGTTAGTCATTTAGACAGGAGGATCTGAGTTCAGTTTTCCGCTTGAAAACAACTTGAGTGCCACCGGCAGCTTCTACAGGTAAACCGTGTGCTGAGGTGGGAGAGTCAGAAGAATCCCTGAAGCTCTCTGGCCAGCTAGTCAAGCTCTAAATTCAGTGAGAGACCATGCCTCAATTGAAGTAGACACCTAATGTCGACTGCTGGCCTCCATGGGCACTCATAAATATACAAGCACATTGGCCAATACATAGCCAATGGGAATTTAAAAAGCTATTATAGCGTCAGAACTACAGCTCAGTGGCTCCTGTCGTTCCGTTTTCCAGTTTTCCCTCTTCTGAACTGGAGGATTGTCTGCAGGAAGCAGGGAGGGATGAAGGAGTAATGCCCCTAGAAGATCTTGGGATTGAAATTGTCTTTGGACACAACTAGCTCCCAGTGTGCACTAGTGCCTGCATCTGTAACTTGTGACCTCCTCCCCATGTCTTTCCCAGTGTGCACTAGTGCCTGCAT
>JANHMN010000016.1:39573511-39585218 GCA_030674055.1 Rhabdomys pumilio | reverse complement strand
TGTGACCTCCTCCCCATGTCTTTCCCAGTGTGCACTAGTGCCTGCATCCGTAACTTGTGACCTCCTCCCCATGTCTTTCCTGTTGGGTTGAGTGGTGTGCTCAGCCAGTCCTTTTGTGTTTTCCTCTAAATGACCGGTATGGTGGGCAACTTACCTTTTTCTCCAGGATTCTCTTCTAATTGTAATAAATTGTTCTGTGCCCCAAGATCCTTCTACCATCCCTACTTTATCTAAGTCCCTCCTGTTTTTTTTCTGTCTCCAAATCTGGGCAGAGATTAAATATTGGGTTTTGTGAGAAAATACTCTTTCATGGTAACATCGTACAGCTTAATCAGCTTAATCAGAAGGTTCCAAAAGACTCTTGTGCTAGGGGGAGTGATACATGCTGAAGAGCCCTACCAATTCAGAATTACCTTTTGTCTCTTCAAGACTCAGCCACTGTAGTGCCTTGACACACTTATAATAATGGTGGTTGTAATGCTTGGCTTCTGCTTATTTTTGTGTGAAATCTCTAGTTGACTCAGAACCCTCTAAGTTCTTATTACATCCAGCTGCTCCCACCTCTGCACACTGAGCCTGTGTTAACACATACTCAGAACTTTTTTCTGAGGGAAAGCAGAAGAGTTTAGAAGGCTTACTGCCATAAGGCTGTGGGTGTATTTGCAACCCAAGTTAAATCACTGTAGTCTGAGTACTGAACTGATTCCATGCAGCTTTGAAAGGTAGCCTAAGGGATTCTTCAAGCCAGCACTTATTTCCTGTTTGCCAGTGATGGATTTCTCATCTGGAATACTGTTTGGCCATGTTCCAAACCAGACTTTGAGCAGTGCCTGGCACTGTGTTTATAACCTTATCATTAGGTCACATTTTAAAGCCATGTGTACACTTTGCTTTACCCTTCGAGGCGGTCGGCAAGCTCATATCTCATTTATCAACTGTCACCATGGATGACATGTAATGAATTCTTAATAATCGTTGCTGGATTAATCATATTTGTTGGCGTGACTGAGTGGATAAAAGAATTCATGAACCAACCAAATCCTCATATTTTCCATCCTTGGACCAATATTATAAGCATGCCAAAGTAGCAGAATGGGGAAATGGAAATAAATACAAAGCCATGGGCTAAGATGACTTTGAACTTGTAGCAGCATCAATTCTTTATATTATACACATACACATTTAAGAAAAATCTAGGGCTGATACATTCTGTACACTTAGGTAATCATGTTCCCAGTTGTCTAATTAGAGAATTGCTTTACATGCTGTTAGGTAAGAGGTGATGCTGTACTTGTCTTTAATATAATAGTGCAGTAAAAAGGGCTGCCCTCTTCCTGAGCTTTTCAGATGGGAACCCTTGGGTGTAAGGCTGTTTGTCTCCTTCAGTATCCTCTGGAGATTCAACTTGTGTCCTGGAAAATCTCTTCATTGCAGATATCTAAAAGGATCATGTTCCCAGATACTGCATCTCTTAGAACCAAGTCATTCCTATGAACTACACTTACATTCTCCTTACCTATCCCCCACCACCACTCCCCCCGCCCCCCTCCCGCCCCCAGCCGCCGCTAACAAGGCAAGAATCCCATTTCCACCGGGATGCTCAGTATAAACTGCTGCTGTGAATCAAGCACTGTGGTTAAGTCATTCTTCACTCAGAAACCATTGTGTCCTGGGCATGATGTGGTCTGGAAGTTGGTTTCTTCCATGTTGAGTTAAAATATTTACATCAGTCATGCTCTATAGCCCCCAACTCTACCTAATATTGCCTCTTACTCCAGGTATCCTAATGAATTTATTTCTCTCCCATTTATAGATAACAAACTATGTACATAGCCCAGATATGGATCAAGAAAACTATAATAAGGAAAGTGAAAATTAATCCAGTTGTTTCTTTATCCCACACCAGATGCCCAACTACATAGATCTTTTCATCTGAAGAGTAACGTAACTTTTGTCCAAAGGATTACTTACAAAACCAAACAGTAGGGGGTCATTCTTCAGAGGTGCATATGGCCCCACTTTTCTAAGAGCAGATGTGGGGGGGGGGGGGGGAGAGAGGTGGGGCTTCACTTCTTCACTGGTGCTGGATGAGTCCAGGCCGTAGGACTCCATAGAGGTTCAATGGTTCTAGCAAAATGTTAAGAGTGGTGAGTAAAGTTGACTTTCTTCTTAAAAAGAAGCTGGGCTGCAAAGTCCCACAGTGTCACAGTGCTGTCCCGCCCCAGGAGCTGGTATGTGGGCACGTGCTGTCCTTTGTCCTTCCTGCCCCTGTCAACTTCAGGACCTCCAGTATTAGTGGATGAGAAAGGAGAAATCCACTGCAGAATTGGACAGGTTTGCACACAGCCAAAGTTCTCATAGCTTAGTACTGAGATCCTTAGGGGATACAAAACCGGCTGGATTTGTGTGTGTGGGGGGGGGGGGTAGGACCACATTCCTCCTTACCATATCTTGGGGGCTTTTATTCCAGACTGTAAATATAAAAAGGTTGACACTGCTGTTTTTTCCTCAGTCACCTTCCTCTTGGGGATCCAGATTATTGAGTTTGGTTCTCACATCTTTTTTCAAAGTCAACAGATTAACTAGATGCTCGGCTTTCAAGCCCTAGGTTTACAGAACAGAATTCTATGTAAATCAGCTTTCATTCCTCTGGGTTCCTAGGGGACTGGTTCCAGATCCCCACACGTACTACGTACGAGTATCCTCAGATAGCCAAGTCAAGTGTCTTACGTAAACTGACTTGGTATTTGCATGTGATATACATACTCTTCCTGAAACTTTCAGTCACCTTTGGGCTGGTTATAATATCCAGTGCGGAGTCAGTGATACTGCATGAGTATTTATTGGCCAGAAAAACTCTTCAGTGCAGGTATTTTCTTTTGTTTCTGAGACAGAGTCTCCATAAATTTGACTGACCTCAAACTCATGGCAGTCATCCCACCTCTCTGTCAGCCTCCCAAGTGCTGGAATTGCAAGTGAGTGTTGACACTTTTCTTAGCCAGATGCATTCTTTCCCCCCAAATACTCTCCCTGGTATTGGTTCCATCCCCAGATGTATTTCTTCTGTGTACATCTAGTCTACCTTGTTTCTCTTATGACACCCAGGCTGATTCTGTTTTGCAAATGGTGTGCACTCTTCATGAGTGGTGGTCTGCCTGTTACATTGACTACTCCATTGAGCTAAGTCAGTTGTTCTCAAACGTGGGTCTCAACCCCCTTGGCAAACCTCTGTCTCCAAAATATTTACATTATGATTCATAACAGTAGCAAAATTACAGCTATGACATAGTAACAAAAATTAATTGATGGTTGGGGAATCACCATAACATGAGGAATTATGTATTAAAGGGTTACATCATTAGAAAGGTTGAGAACCACTGAAATTAAGTGCCAAGCCATGTGCAGTTGAGATCCGTGCCCCTTCCCTTATGCTGACAGAGGCTCTTGGCTGTTTTTGTGTTGTGATGACAGACAGCAGCATAGTAGTTAACCTTGTGCTGGTCGTAGTTGGTGGAGAAGGCATCTTGCATTGTTAGTTTTCAGGACATTGCATCACAGACATGTGTGAAAACAAATGGAAAACAAAGCAGGCAACTGTCAGCAGTATTTGGCCTCTAATATGTAATGATGGAAATTTGAGTAAAGCTCAAATAGAGCCATCATTAATAAAATGGTTAGCAGTTATTAAGAATGCCAGAAATGCGTGAAATTTTGGTTTTCATATCTTACACTATTAGGAAAAGGTAGTTTACATCTTATTGTGAAAATTATTATCAGGATACTAAAATGTAAGGTAAAGTACAGTCAAAATTTAGCAAACAATGACTGCATTTGAAATCCTTTCTTTGCATTGCATTTTATAGTTACTTTATTATGAATGGTAAGCAATAGTAACTTACATCATTTAAGTATTGGCAGTGGACATGGACTTAGGGTTGCATTTTGAAAAAAAGTCAGCACTGCTGGCCACTGGGCTAACATCTAAAGAACAGTTTGGTATAATTTAATGATAGCTTTTGGGCTGTACCTTAAGAATAAGAGGTTTCGCTCCATGGCCGTGTTACATGAAAGCCTGACCTCATGAAAGATGTGTTCTAGGATCCTATTAAGAAAACAGTTTTCTCTTTAGCATCAGGCATCTCATTAATTCATATTTTCTCCCTGCATACCCCCAGTAGTATTTCATCACAGTGTCTGTAGAGCTCTCACGGGGTACTTATAGTTAACACACAAGGAAAGGAGCCTCTTTGTGTCTGCACTCACAATGAGTGACTTTTGTGTTCCCCAGAGCTGGGAGAATTCTGACTGCTGGTTGTCACCACATGACTTCTTCTGAACTATCTCCATATATTTCTTTCTCTGAAGTTGCCATATTATATGTGCCATTTATATTAGCAGAACTAAAAAGATGGATAAGTGGTTGCGTGGAAATTTAAAGCCCTGATTCACATCAAAGAAGATTGTAAACCATGAAAGCGAGAGAGGCATCAGTGAGGCCACAGACGGCAGGCCGTCAAGCTGGTAACCGAGGGTCACTGTGAGAGGGGGCCTTCCTGGTACTGCTTGAGTAAGCCTCAGCTTCACCCAGCATTCTCCCACCCCCCTTTGACCAATTAACTCATCCTTCAAGAAAGTCTCCTAAGGAAATAGTCTGACAGTGATAGTTCATGTCCATCACCAGGTGGTGGGAAGCTTTGGGAGAATTAGAAACAGCCTGTGTCTCTGGACTTTTTGCCAAGGGATCAGTTATAGACTTGTTGTGAGTGTACTAAGAAAAACTTGTGAGTGTATTGTCCTAGATGCTTTCTAATTTTGCCATTAAGCATTAGTTAAAAAGGGGGAAAGTCTTGCTGGCTCCTGAAGTCACAGGAAAAAAGAGTGTTCTCCTGTGGTTTTGTTCTTGGATCTCATATCTGGGACTCTGATCCTGCCCTTGTGTCTAGCTCCAGCCCCTTGGCCATGAACTGCAGTTATGGATGGGGCTGGAGGTCACTCCAGGAGCAGCTTGTGCTTGGGAAAGGAATAACTTAAGGGTAAACAAAATGGCCAGGTGTGATGGCTCAGGTCTTTAATTCCAGCACTCAGGAGACAGGCAGTTGCATCTCTGTGAGTTCAAGGCCAGTCTGGTCTACATAAGTGAGTTCTAGAACAGCCAGAGAGATCCTGTCTCACAGCAAACAAACAAGGAAAAAAAAGTAAAGGAAATAGAAAAAGAGAGTGAATTCAATGAAAAGTTCCCAATGATTTCCATAAACCAAAAAAAAATTATTATTATTGCCTTTTATAAATGTCTATTTTCAGAGGTTGGCTTTGTTCTGACAGTTCCTTTTGGCTCAACTTGGTTTTGGATAATGGTCTTCATTATCACTGTTCTGTGTTTTCTAGCTCTGTACTCACCTTGCTCTTTATCTTGTCACTCATTCTTTCATTCAGTCTTTCTAAATCCAATGAAATTAAACTGCTTAAACGACCTTTTCAACTACGATTTAATTTTCTGACCTAAATATCTTGGACTTCTGCCTTTTCTTATTTTTGCCTAATAGTGGCGTTTTCCTTCAGCAGGCATGAAAGCAGTCATAAAAGTCAACTGCTGATTCTATGATTATATGAAGGGCTGCTCACAATGCATATTGGAGATGTCTTTGAAGTCCTTTTCCTGAATGGAAGGTGCCAGGGCTTGTGCTTTATGGCCTTCTAATGTTGGATGGTAATCTCATTTAACTTCATCCAGAGTGAAGACAGTGCATTAGGACAGCATAGCGTGCCCTGCAGATCAATACGGGGCAGGTCTGCACCACTTGGATGAATCCAAGAGAAATGGACCCTAGTCTACAGAGGATCTGGGGCCCAATTATGCACTGCTTCCCTCTCTGCATCTAGTCATCAATATGGGTTAAAATGTATACAAAAGGATTTCAGATGATGGCCACACAAAGAGAGCAGACTGCCAGACAGGAAATCAGGGCTTGGAAATGAGTACTAGTATTGATTGGTGGTGATAGAAGTGTATTTTGATACACTTCAAACCATAAATAACTTGATGACTTGAACCTTTATGACTGAGGGCTCAGCTCAGGGTCAGTGCTTGTGTGTGACTTGCACAGCTGCTTTCTAAAGAGGGAGTGACATTAGTGAGCTACCTAGTGCCATAATCTTAAGAGAAAAGTACATACATATACATGTGTATGCATATACATGTGTCCGTCTGTGTGTCTGTGTGTGTGTGTCTGTGTCTCTGTGTGTGTGCGCGTGCGTGTGTACGTATGCCCACGGTATGCATGCGTGCTGCCTGTGTGTTACTAGTGAAGGAAGACCATGGGTCTGCTTAGACCTGTTTTTGTCTCCCCTCCACCTTTCCTCTGCCTCTGGACCTAGATGTGTTGGAGACGTGGTCAGCTGTCAGCATTGGGACAGAAGCTCAATACCTCAGTTCCCCTGTGGAATCATTAGCATTGTCAGGCATGGATTTGCTGCATTCAGCTGAACTCATGCTTAATCATATTTTATTCAACATTTACCCAGACGCGAGTCTTGCTGTCGTTGGTTGGTCAGTGGTTTTCGGGGGCTGCGCTTCTGGAAGCATAGCTGACTCCTTTTTGAAGCTGATGTTCATTTATTGGGGATTAGGGAAGCTCAGGTCCAGAAAAATCCACAGACATCCAGAGCATCGAAGGCTTAAAAAGAATTGAAACCCCTGGCATTGGATTTAAATTCTGTTCTCGGGTATTAGACAAAGTAGTAAAATAATGAATGAAAAAGTAAAAACAGTGTTGCATAAAGCCTTTTCCTCTGTATGTCTGCTTTCCTTCTTGGGTAGTGGGAAGAAGATTGCCCCAGGGACACTCATGTGGTTTGCATTTCCACTCCAGCAAAATATATATTAGTTTATCTTGTTGAGTAAAGTAATGAGGAGACAAACTGTCACCCAAGGGTCGCTTATTGATGGGAAATATTCCCCCTATGTTCTCCAGGGCTTTTGTTTTTAGAACCCATTAAACTTAAAATAATGCTACTTCAGGATTATATGGAAATACCAAATTTAAATTTCAGAGACAGAACTGATAATACTGGAAGCATTTTTTTATTAAACAAACTAATTTTTTTAAAAATACAAATTTGTAGAATAATGATTGTTTTGCATATTTTCTCTCTCTGTGGTTAGTCTTTGTACCTCAAGGTCTGCTACTGTACAAACAACAATATTTTCTGTGTGTAATTCATTTGGCTTATTATTTTCAAGTGTGTATTATAAGCTATGTGGCAACATTTGTGTTTGGCGTGCCATTTTCACTGAGAGAAATTTTACTAAAATCTGAGACATGTAAATATAACTGCAGAAGTTTAACCTGCAGAATTTTTAGATGTTTGCTCCCTTTTTCCCACATTCAAGAAGCTTATTGTATGATTCTATAAAAATTATCCACATTGAATAGTGAATGTCACAAAGAAAACAAGACATAGTTCCTTGGAATTTACATTCTAGTAAACGTAAGCTGGTGATTGCACTAGATTATTGCATAGTTCATGACATGGACAGCGTGAAATGTTAACACAGGGTCACCCTAAAGGGAGGAGAAACCCAGTGAGAGTTGTTCAAAGAAGGTTACATGAGCTATGCTTTAAAAGATGGATAGGTGGTTTTCAGTTACATAGGAACGGTAGGAATTTGGGTGCCAAGTATTTTCTAGCTTGTGACCACAGATGTGCGATCCGTAACTGGGCCCTAAATACGATTCACTCAGGGTGCAGCAATGTACAGGGTCCAACAAGGGCTAAAGGCAGACGGGAGCCTGATCATATCTCAGCTGGCCTTGTACTTCATTAAGAAGCAATAGAGAGGGACTGACTTGAATCTATGGATTTACAAAGAACCCTCTGGGTGACCTATGGAAGCAAGGAGAGGGCGGGGACTATAGACACAAAGACCAGAGGCCATTGCCTGGATCAAGGAAGTACTTTGAATTTGTGTAATAGCAGTGAGTCTGGAAGCTCAGACTGCAGGGACCAGATCTCTATGACCTGCTGGCTGTGGGTATGCCAGAGAGAATTTGGGACAGGCAGGTTTCTGACTTGCCAGACCAGGCTGTAGAACAAGAGCACTGGTGTCATCTGTGGGACCTAGGCTTATATGCTTTATATGACCTTTAACCTTAGCCATTATGACCTTGACCGTTAATGAGGATGCCTTGTCTCAGTTGTCCTCGTATTTGTTTCCAGGCGGTATGAATATCATCCAGTCTGTGCAGATCTGCAAACCAAAATCCTCCAGTGTTACCGTCAGAACACCCAGCAGACGCTCAGCTGCTCCGCTCTGGCCAGCCAATACATGCACTGTGTCAACCATGCCAAACAGGTGGGTGTGCGAGCTGACTGGGGCACCTTGGCAGTGGTAAGGACCCAATGGGTGGGAAAGCTTTCTAAATTCAACTAGTCCTCCCCATCCAGAGTCTCTGAAATCATTTGATGTGGCCATAAGCTCTGTCTAGTTCACTGTCAGGAGAGTTCAGATTCTAGCTAGGCCTGGTGGTTTAGGCCAGTGATCCCAGCTGCTGGAAAGGCTGGGGCAGGGCAACGTCAAGTTCAGAGACAGCTACAGAGTGAGTTCAAGGACAGTCTGGACAATTTCATGAGACCATATCTCAAAGTAAAAGTAAGAGTGGACATGCAGCTCAGTGGTAGGGTGCTTGCCTCACAAGTTCAAGGCCCTGGGTTCAAGGCCCTGTGCAAGAAGAAAGAAGAGTTCAAGCTCTCCTGAACTCTACTTGTGTGTATGTGCAGGAGCAAAATATATTTAAAATGTACTTAATTGCTCTAAAGCCTTCACTTTCTAATGACTCCAGTGTTCTTGTCCTCATGGTCACTGCCTCACATCCCTAAACCACTATTCAAAGCTAGCGTGGAAAAAGGCTATAAATTAAGAAATCAGCAAACTTGAAGTCTATAAGTAGGAGATCTTGGAGAAGTAAGAGAAATCTACTCTTTTGTCACTAACCATTTCTCCACCAATTAGTAGAGGCTACTATTTGAGCAGGAAAAGGAGACTGAGTCATACCTAGGAAAGAAAGACTTTCCTCCTTTTGCATGTTTCACTTGACCCTTCATAACTGCATAATAATATAATGTAAGACACTCATAATATTTTCTCTAATTTATGTGCTTTAGAAAGCTAATGATATCCCTACAACAAATTAACAATCTCAACAGGTCACACAGTTATTTTATAGCTGGGTACATGTGGTTTGAAGAGGCACAGATTGTTGGAAACTTGGTTCTTTCTGCTGGTGAACTCCCTAGAGTTGACCTTCTCGCCCATCTCAGTCTAGCATTAGAGTTAGACAGCATGCCCTTTGACAGCCCAGTTTGCTCCGGTTATAATAATACCACTTAGTGTAAATTTCCAGCACGCCATAAATATCTGAAGGGAGGGTAGCTGTTGTCTGGGTATCTTGGAAATAGCAGTAACATTAAGTAGAAAATGTAATCAAGATTAAAAGCTTGTGTTTTCTTGAAAAGCCTTGTGGCTTGATTTTGTCTGTTCCATGCTTGTAACAGCACTTGCATAGCTGAGTATCTGCCAGGGTTCTTTAAAGATCTTGCTAGAGATAAGCTGTTGATGTTAAGGTAGTGTGTGTTGTTTGTCACAAAAGCCTCTGATGAGCTCTTACTTAGCAAGCCTTCAACAGCAACCACCTGAGTCCTTGGGACCTGTAGGCTGACTCATGAATTTTTCTACTGTGATAATAAAGCCTTGTGGAGTCATTGACAGAAAGGTGATTGTGTCACAGTACATGTTTCAACAGTGGTGTCTGACACAGGTGTCTGTTTCCAGTGTAGTTTCTGGTATTGATGAAGAGGCAACACCAAAGGTCTTGGAGCATTGGCTCCATCCACCCTGCCTGGTGAGGTCATACGAACACATTTAGTCCTATGGTATCCTGTTTATGGAATTTAAAAAAAAAAGCTAACATTGCAACAAGGTCACATATAACATATAATGCTGTAGAATGGAGAATCTGGCGGGTCTGGGTTTGGAACCAAGCCCGTTCTCTTAATAGGTCTATGACCTTGAGCCTTATATCTCTCATTAGTGAATTGAGTGATGTTGTGATGTTTCATTTGTGTACAATATTATAAGTACATCTTTGTTTTTCCCAAATTCAGGATCATCCTTTAGGAAAGCTGTAAACTGGACTAGTGATTCCAAAGACACTCCCCCCCCCTCCATTCTTTCCCACACTTCCCAGCCTGCTACGGCTCCTTACTCAAGCTAGTCTGTTTAGCATGTCTGACATTTCATAGCTCTATGTCAAGTTATTTGGAAATGGATGGTAAGCAAGTAATATCAAAAAGACTAGAGTCTTGCCATAGACTGGCCAGCACTAAAACAGTGAGACCCGTGAAGCAGTTTCCCTTCTCATCTCCTTAGGCCTTAGGATTTCAAGGTCACCTCACACCACTCTTACTTGATGTTATGACAACCTGGGATGTAAGTAGAAATGGTTTTTTTCATAATTCTTCAGCCGAGAGCATTGATACCTAGAGAAGTCATGATGGTAAATTTAGCAACTAGTTCAAGATGTACCCTTGCCATCAAAACAAAACAAACATTTCAAGAATAAGTTAAGTGATCTTTGTTTTTTGAGCAGGTGAGAAAAGACATCCATCATCCACAAATGCAGAGTGAGCAGTGAGGGAAAACAAGAAATGGTGAGATGAGAGAAGGGCTACTGCACTGGTAGTAGGGTCTGTAGGTCACACGTGGGGCATGAGATGATAGTGCCCATGATCAAAGTGTGCTTGGCCTGCGCCCTGAAAGGCCACACCATGTTGGCTTCAGGGACGTGGTATCTCTGCATTGATAGCAGCTGTCATTCTCTGATACAAGCTGTCCTTTCACTCCCTGTAAAGATAGTCTAACCTCAGGTCCCCAATTCTGCCCCTTGTTAGAAGGAAGCTTTTTAGTATACAGTGTCCTCCCTGCCTAGTGCACAGCTCCGGGTGGGCCAGCTCCCTCACTTAGCCTTCAGTTAGGTCCAGACATATCAGACATGTAACAGGACAGCAACCCATTAGGTCTCATTCCATTTCCGACACTGCAAGGGTTTCCCTGTGGAATAATCACAGGAGTCCACTTCACTTTAGCATGACTCATAAGGTTGGGCTCTCACAGGTCCCTGGGGCACTGTTCTGAAGACTAATAGATTTTACTGGTAGGAAAACTCCGGATGGTCCTTACCCTTGCTGGTCCTTTCTTATTCATCCACTCGAGGACATTAATCTTCAGTGGTTCTTAAACAGTTACTTGTGGGTTGACATGAGACATTTAGACTTACTGTCAATGTATTAAGTTATGTATTCTTTATGGAGGTAAAAAAAATACACTAAATTGCTAATATTATTTCTCAGTTGTAAAAGCTATTGGCTAGGTTTAAGTACAGCATTTAAAATGAGCATCACTTGACATACACTTGTGCCTTTCCTGTATCTGCTTAACCTGCTAACTTTCTGAACTCCCCAATATTGAATTCCCTCTTCTTGCCATTAAACCTTGGTTCCCGTTCAGGCTTGCTACACCTGACTTATGTGGGACTTTGTAAACAGGGAAGAGAATGGGAATCCAGTAGTAAATGATACCAAAATGTCCCCCTAACATTTTTCTTTTCTTTTCTTTTCTTTTCTTTTCTTTTCTTTTCTTTTCTTTTCTTTT
>JANHMN010000016.1:39548350-39563739 GCA_030674055.1 Rhabdomys pumilio | reverse complement strand
TGCCTCTCTGCCTCTCTGCCTCTCTGCCTCTCTGCCTCTCTGCCTCTGCCTCTGCCTCCCAAGTGCTAGGATTAAAGGCATGTGCCACCATTGCCCAGTGGAACTTTTTTTCTAAAGAAAGAATAAGTGCAAAAGGCCATCACTGGCCCAGCCTAGAATGAGTGGTTGGTTGACTTGTGAATCTAAAACCCATGGTTGAGACCACCCCGGGAGCGTGAGGCCATCCAACAGACCAGCAGTGACAACCACACACGGTTGAGGCTGCATTTCTGTTGAGAAACCATTCCACCACAGGCAGACCCTCCACCATGTCTTCATGGGGCTACAAAGTAGGAGGGTTCAGTCCCTTCCCCCTTGTTTTCTCTTAACCGTTTTTTCAGGAGCCTACAGTAAAACAGCAGGGAGGGGACTACATACAGGAGAGGGCTAAGGGTTCAAGGACCCACTGTACATCCTTAAAATGCAATACTGGTCGGTGTCTTATTCAGTTAGTTACTCGTTCATCACTCATTTTCTTGTTTACTGACGGGGTCTTGTGGACTCACTATGGAACCAGAGATGACCTTGAATGTCAGATTTTCTTCCTCTACCTGAGGATACAGGCATGGCCCCACCATGGCCACTTTCAGCGGTTCTGGGATGTAATCAACCCAGATTCCTACACATGCTAGGCAGGCCCTCTACCAGCTAAGCTACAACCTAGGAACAGAAATGCCCAGACAGTTCTAACTTAGATGCTTCTTGTATGTGGTCCTTTTGACTGATGTGACTCCCGCACAGCAGATCTCTTTAGGCTCAGTGCTGAGCGAAGCCCCTGCAGTCCCTGTGGTGGGGGCTTGTTGGAGAATCCTGCGTCTCAGTGCACTGGCTGAATTGGTAAACTTAGGCAACAGTGGTTTTGCTGTCCCTGAATTAGGTGTGAGTCCCTTACCAAAGGAGTTGTGTAGCCAGAGAATAGAAGACTAACTTTCTGTACCTTCCAGGGTCCCTGGGCCCTACCCATGTTTGGAAGAAAAACAACCAGGAAATTCATTCTCCTCTGTCCAGCTGAAGTTTGAGTGACAAAAGTGACAATTTATCTTCCACGTTGTGCTCTCCCTTTCTACAGCCTCCAGCTTCAATATTGCTGCAGAAACAGGAAATTGCTTCAGTGTAGAAAGAGAAGCAAAAAAATCACCCATGTCAAAGGTACCTCCCGCCTTTCCAGATCCATGGTCCTCTCTAGACCATGATAAAGTGCATTTGTATTTTAGAGGGTAACACGATGTCAGATCCGTGTTAGATTCCAGGAAATCTGACCAGCGTTTGCTTTCAGTCTAGAAAGTTGGAAATTAAAACTGTTCCCTGAAACTCCCTCAAAGCAAGTCAACCCTAAATGGGAAACAGCTACACTGGGATTTAATGAAGTGCTTGGAGCGGCTCACAGTTTGATTAGGCAAGGCCTCCACACACTTCAAAGGTTTTCCCCATACAGGAAAATTTGCCTTTCTTCACCTCTCTGCCCACCCTTCATGCAGCCTTCCCTACCTCTCCTGGGGGGACCCATCCAGCTGTGGTCCTTGTCACTTTGCTGAGAAGGCTGTGTGCTTTGAATATAACCCTGCCATCCAAGAAAATTACATTTCCATCATGGCTTTTAAATGCAAATGTGCAAGCCAGAGGTCAGAGGTCCTTGCTGGGGACCACTCTACTCTAGCTGTGCCTTAATGGACATGGGCATCGAGTGGCTCACATTTGAGGAGCCTCCTGCAAGGTCCCTTCAACTGTCAGGCCTGCTGGGGGGGGGGGGTCTGGCTACTGGTGGCCTTTGTTAGCACCCACAGCACCGGTTGGAAGCCCATACCCACCTACTCCCACCCTCTCCTTGCTGATATATAAAATCAAGGTCAAAGGCCAGGTGTCTGTAGCCACCTGCATATTACCACAGCCTGTGCCACCCAGGAGTCAAGGTGCCATTTTCTGCGCCTCCCAGCCCAGACCTCAATCTCAGCACCAAGCCTGGTTGTCGGGCACATTTTGCTATGGTTTTGCCCCTTGCTCCTGAAAGCATGAGCACCAACCAAGTCTTGAGAAGGAGCCTCACATACCACACAGACTTGGAGTAGTATCCACGATTTGTGTCTCACGTAAAGAGGGAAGGAACAACTGGGCAGAAGGCGAGCACGGTGGTGGCTAGCTGGATGTCAAGGATGCACTTTGAGTTGCCCCTGTGTTCTCAAGATGTTCTTTCAGGACTCACTTGTTTCCTAGGAACCTAGAGTAAAGGAGCACCTACTCCTCCCACACTAAAGTGCTTTGTGTCGAGCCTGAGTCTGTCAGTGCCTGGGGCCCAGGAAGGCTTCCTTACCACTGGACAGGAATGTAGTTGTGAACTAGGGAAGACACTAGTGTAGAGCTACCCATGATGCTTTGGAGCATCACAAAGTTCCTGTCTGGAGTTCCAGGCTAGTCTCTCCAGTATGGATGGATAACTTAAGTGCTGCTCCACTCTTGCCTCTGCTTACATCTGAGAGAAGTGCCATCCAACCCATTGCCTTCAAAGTTCCTATGTTAATTCAGTCTGCATAGCCTCTGTGCAGGGGACACTGTCCTAGGAGGTAGGGATACATATTATCCCTATCCCCAGGATTGGGGATACAGCGCAGTGTGTCAAGTGTTGGTGTGTAATTCCCTTGCTGGGGAGGTGCAGACAGGCAGATCTGAGAGACTTGCTAGTGAGCCATCCTTCTCTACTTGAGAGTTTTAAGCAGTGAGTGGCCCTGACCTAACAGCCCAAGTTACCCACAACAAATGAGAATTAATCCAGTGAAGCCAGTGGCTCACCTGGCCAGGAGACCGCTCTTCTGGGAGGTGGGACCATTTCTAGGAAAGGCGGCTAACCTTAAAGCACGCTAAGGAAACAGGCATAACTATACCTTTAATGGGTCTCTGTATTTTTCAGGATTCCTACCTCCTACTGATATCTCTTACGGAGCGCAGCTGCGCTGCTGTGTGAGTCTGCCCAGTTCTCTGAGTTAGAAGTATAGCTTACCTTTTCCTCTTCTCTCTCCTTTCCAGGCATACTTTGGCTAACCCTTTGAGCTTCGCTCTTTGTCTACAGCCTTTCTCCCTGCCATGTGGCTGCCAGCCACTCTGGTTTAATTCAAAGATTGTGGCTTCCCGACCCCCGTCTCTGTTTCCCTGTTGAGATTTACAGCCTGTAAATCTTAAAAAAAAAAACCTTTAATAAAATTATTCTCTTTGAATAAAACTTTGGATTTGCTTGACTTTCAAGACAAAAAAAAAAGGTGGACAACCCCCTGGAAAACACCACATGAGGTTGTTCTGTACTATATAAACGTGCACATGCACTCGCAAACACACATACACACACAGGCACACACAAACACACACTCTCAAGTACGCAGCGTACTCCATCCCCCTCGACAAGGTCTTGGCCTTGCAGATACATTCCCAGGGAGACAAACCATAACATATTGTCAAGTAATGATGAGTGCTGCATAAAATATTGAAAGAGGAACAGAGAGCTGGAGAACGGAAGAACAGGTAATGGTGGGGTGTGCTAGTTCAGATGGGTGCTGAAAACAGCTCTGAGGAGGCATGGGAGAAGTGTGGGAAAAGAAGCATCCTGTGAAGACCTGGAGAAGTTGGGAGAAGTAACCATATGGTCCTGAGTCAGGGGCACGTATGATGTGTTACAGGGACGGCAAGGAGGCCATCATGACTGGTGATGAAGTGTGGAGGCGTTGAGAGATAGCCTAGAGAGGTAGGCAGGGTCACATCTAGAAGGACTCGGTCCATGTTGAGGATTGACTTCATTCTGAACGTGACAAGTTCATGATAGGGTTTGTACTCAGCCATCTGTTGATCTGACTCAAGTTTATAAAAAGTCCCTCTGGCTCTGTGAAGAGTCACCAAAGTACTGGTTACATGGGAGCAGGGCAGATATTGGAGATCCTTGCATTAGCCATTCAGACAAGAAGTGCTGGCCTGGTCTAGGGCAAGAGCAGTGGAGAAAACCAGAGTTCAGATTTAAGATAATATAAACAAGATCCAGCAACAGTTGAATACTGCAGACTGCATTCAATGTATGGTGTGGGGGTTAGAAAAGTGCAAGGACTCCCACCTCCGAATTGACTGAGTAGTCTGCTAAGGGGTCCTGTTATCTAATGGGATGGAGATGAGTAACACCAGCAAGATGTAGGAGATTTCGGGCAGGAGACAGGGATCCTGTTCGGAACATCTGAAGTTTAACTTAACTGCCTGCAGTCCCAGAAGAGGGGCTGAGAGGCGAGTAAATACACATCAGTCCAGAGAGAAGAGACTAAATCCCCACTGTCCAGAGGAAGCAGCTTTGGCACAAGGTGGGAGAGCATCCTGACAGCACGCCAACATGGACAGGTGGGAGAGGAGGGAGATGATGACAAGGGAAAGGGTACAGACCAAGAGAAGAGGATGACTTGACAGGGAAGAAGAAGCATGTTGAAGGAATCTGGAGGCCTAAAGAAGGTGAGTCAGCCAGGCATCAAGCAAGCCACTAGAAGAGCTTTCTGGCTAATGAGAATGAAAATCTGGTCAGATCAGAGAAGAGGTGGTGTGGGCTTCCAGGAAGTTCATTTCGAAGGCTGAGGATCTGGCCAAATACAGCATGTATGTGGGGAAGTGTGAGCCCTGAGTCAGAGCCTCGGGAGCACTGGAGCAGGGGGTAGCTCAGCCATCCATTCTCATGCAGGTAAGGGGAGGCCAGTTGAGAAGAGATGCAGGGGATCAGTGGGCATGGCCATGGCCATGAGCATTAAAGCCCATACTCTTCTGATGAAGGATATCCCAGGCAAAAGCAGACTAAAGGTGTCTGTGCGCCTCTCCTTTCTTAAATAATTCATCCCAGGAATCAGTAGTAGAGACAGGCACTGTGAGCCTGTACATAGTGAGCCTGGGGATATAGTAAGTTGTAATCATGGCCAAGAGTGAGATGCCTCCATGGGATGAGGAGGGCACCTTGGTGACACCCGGGGATTAGGGCTGTATTTGGTTGGGGGAAAAACAGTGACAGTAACAGTGAGAATGTGATTATATATTGAGGGCACAGGTCCAATAAATAAATGTGTCACAAAATAGTGAAAGTCAGCTTTCTGGGTGTCAGAATTACAAATATGGAAAGGGAGAAAATTGAATTCTGATTTGGAAGAGGAATTGCACATATTAATATTAAATTATAGTTTTAAAGCATATATATAGACACTGAAATAAACACAGAGCTATGTGTGTATATTTTATATACATACACATACTCATGTATATTTATTCATATATGTATGCCTTGGCTCTGTCACTGAGGTCTGCTGGGAACACCAGTACTCTAAAAGCACACAGCCAGATCTTGATGTCTGTATAGTACCCTTCCCTAGAAAGAACCATAGCTTCTTGAAGAAATGGCTAATCACAGTGCCTGGGCAAGGCCAACACAATATGAGAACAAATCTGAGACCATTTAAGTATTAAAATAAATTACAGCAACTCATTGATTAACATAGGCAGGACCCATATGGATACCATGAGCCTGTACAAATACACAAGAAAATTTCTCCTAGAATTTATAGGATACTATAATAAAATAAGCATTAATGATGTTAAAAGAAATGATAGAATCATGAAATCATTATTTGGCAACTATCGTCATAATTCAACCCAGAAACATCAAGGATATTAAAACTAGGGAGCCATATACTTTAATACACGAGGTGGTTCTTAAATTGCCTTCTATATATAGTCTGTTTTCTGTTGCTATAACAAAATCCCCGAGGGTAGGTAAATTATGAAGAAAAGAGGTGTACTCAGCTCACAGATTTGGAAGCTACAAGTCCAAACAGCATCGTGCCAGCTGTGGCAAAGGTATGGTGAGAGCCTTTGTACCAGATGGCATCATGAGTAGAGCTCGAGTAAGAGAAGAAAGACAGAGAGAGCACAGAGGGGCAGCCTTCCTCTTCTACTGACAACCCTCAGAAGAGCTAACGTGGGTCCCACGAGAAATACCACAATCCCTCTAAGGGCGGTGACTCCGGTGACAGCTCTTTCTCATATCACCATGCTGGGGACTCATAAGTCCTGGAGAGCTTAGCAGTGGCTGCAGCCCAACTGACAAGCCACGGAAGAAACAGGATGCTTGGAATGAGCTGAGTGAAGCCGATAAATTATAAACCAAGTGAACAGCACTGTTCCAGTCAGGGATCCATCGGGATCTGTTCAGATGTGTTCCTGTGACCCCTGTAAGAAAGCATGCAGTCTGAGGAAACATCGGACCCAGGCAAGTGAGACACACCTGCAAAAATAACTGCCCTGCAAGCTCCAAGGCATCACTATCATAAAAACTGAGAGAAAAAACAAAACAAAACAAACCCAAATATTGGTTTAAAATCAGGAGAATTAACAGACTAGAGAGTAGGTGAGTTAGAGGTAAATAATGACAATTTTCTCTCATTTTGATGACAAGTGTCAGTTAAATAAGTAAAGTATTACAGCTTCTAAAATATACCATAGAATAGTGCCATGGTCTCAGGGAAGAAAAATAAGTATTTTCTTTTGTGTGTTCTTAAATCAAAGAGGAAACGGCTAGTAAATGGAATTAGTCACAACCCTGAGACTGTTGTTCATCAAGGCACCATGAAGAGAATAAACAGGCAAGCTTAACAGAGATATGCTTGTGAAACACAGCCAACAAAAGACTCACATTCAGAATATATAAAGAGCATTTATAAATCAGGAAAAAATAGAGCTGAGCAGAAAAATGTGCAAGAGACTAACGTGGGCATGTTACAAAATGTTAAAATGTTAGGAGTTCTATTTATTTGGTCAACTGACTTTTGGAGACAAGAACTCATGCAGGCCAGGCTGGCCTCAAAGTGAATATATAGCCATACCTGGTCTTGAACTCCTGATCCTCCTGCCTTAGCATCCAAGTGCTAGGATTACAGATGTGAGCCACCAAGCCCAGCTACAGGATATAAATAAGTGAGAAGCATATGAAAAGCATCAGCAATATTACTCATTAGAAAAATGCAAACGAAGTTCACAGGATACTTCTGCTCATCCTTCAGAATGGTAGAAAGAAGACGGGAAATGTTGCCTATTGACTGGGATGTGCAAAGTCGGGGATCGCTACAATCAGTGTGGGCCACGATTACGAACTCTTTATTAAAACAGTACATATGTGAGGTATGTTCTATCCGTATCCTACCTGGTCAGACATAACTTGACAACACCCAAGTAGCACAAGTCACAACAGCTAGCTACCAAATAGAAACAACTGGAAAGGTAAGAAGATTGAGACATGTGGAGTATTATACAACAGTGCATAGTAATGCAGATGAATGGACTATGGCTACACGCATGATGATGCTGGACACAGTCCACAGCTGGAGCTGAGAACAGAACTCAATAGGTAGGGTACTTCGAGCCGTAGCACCATTATAAAACCTAGTGATACACACCTATAATCCAGCACTTTGGGCACAGAGGCTGGAGGATCCAAAGTTTATTACCCTTGGCTACACAGCTGCAGCCTGGGCTATGTGAAACGCCCGCCTCAGAGAAAAGGCAACGTCCGAAGACTTCTGGGTATTGTATCGGGTGGATGCTTTTGTAGCACATCTATTTCAAAACAAGAAGCATCACTAATGAACAGCAATGATCTTACTGCTCAAATGCAGTTTCCATACATGGGTGGGAGGGGATGGGGCTCTAGGTCCTGCAGATGGTTCATGTCTTTTAGTTTTTCTGTTTGCTTCTAGAGTCTCACTACTCTCCAGGGCTGACTTGGAACTTCTGGATTTTATGAGAGTAAGCAATCCCACTCCCCAGCCTCCCTGCCTCCTGAATAGCTGAGGCCACAGGCACGCATTGCCACGCCTGGCTGGCAGATTTCATTTCTAAGAATCTGTTGAGCTTCCTCTTTACAGTTTACATTTTATAATAGCAAGGGTTTGGAAATAACAAGTTTGGGTTGTTCCGACATCAAGGATTGCCACAGTTCATGACAGTTTCAGTAAGGCCTGCTCCAAGTCATCTCTGTATAGAACATTTTATGTCCACCACCTCTGGTTCCAATAATCCTCTTATTCCCGTTTGCAGATAGGGAAACTGGGGCTTGGAGTTTACATAATTTGTTCCGGGTCTCACAGCTAGTAAACGGGCACCTTCTTTCCCTCTGCAGAAGGCTTTCTCCCACCTGCTGTTCAAAGTTCCCTTTTGCCTAGCAGAGCCTGGTTCTATTTTATATCCTTCCAGAGTCCCAATTACTTAAGCCTTACGCCCGCCCCTCCCCGCACCCGCCACCCGCTGCTAGTGTAGTACGTTTGTAGAGTGTAAAAACCCTTCTGTGGACTGAACCAATCAAAGCCCCTACTCTTCCTCACCTTACCCTCTGTCATGAGCGCCGGAGCAAACTTCCTAAGGTTTCAGGCAGAGGAAAAATGACTGCAGAGCTTCCAGCCTGTGGCTGATGCTAATTTTGCTCGCTGGGGTCTGTCAGACAAATTCCCTACTTCCTTTTTTTACTTCCCTTGAGTTCCAAGGCATCTGTGCGACTGCGTGGAGCTCCCTCCCTCCTCCTGCCACCCAGGAAGCCAGAGATGGAGAGGAGGCTGAGCTGTGCGCCCACTGTGTCTGCCACCGGAGGGTGTCCCAGGTGCAGCCACTCAGCAGGCCCCAGGTGGGCCTCTGGGGTACCGGGCCCAGAGCCCAGCCATGCTAAATAAAGCTCGCAGGACCAAGTGCCTGCTAGGTTCTCAAGGTCTTCTGAGGTGAAAGATGGGAAGGAATGTAGCAGTTGGCCTGGAATTTTCTGCCTCTACTCTAGCGATTTGCTATTGGTGTATTGGTTTTCGAAACTAGGCTGCTCAATAATGCAGATACTAAGCAGTCCCGAGTAGAGCTGTGTGAAATATGACCAGCGCAGCCTCGGCCACCTGCCTTCACCACGAGCCCTTTGCTTGTTGCTAAAAGATTAAAAATAAGCAGTAATCATAAAAAAGAAAGAAGAAAGAGAGAAAGAGAAAGGGAGAGAAAGAGAGGAAAAAAATCGAAGTTTCAGAAATCTACACAATTTTTCCTGCGTAATTGTGACCATAATCTCAAGTTATCCCAAAATGCTAATTACTTGCACCTAGCCTTCAAGTCTCCCCACCCCACTCCTTACTCTTTGAACATTCTGTTGTCCAAAATGTCCCCACATTCCTATTTCCTGTGCCTGGCCATCCATGGATTTCTCTTTTATCCTCTAATCCCTCCAGACTTCTAGAACCATCTATTTGGCCCTGACACCTTTTTAGAGTCACGAGAACATAAGCCAATCCTTTGTTTTATAGACAGCTAGAAGACACATAAATAATGCCCTATGTGAGGATTACAGGGCACTAAAAAGGTTACAGGCAGTCTATAATATCCTTCAGGGAAATCTCTATAAATCTGTAGGGGGCGGGGTGAAGGGCCAAGCTCTTTCCATAATATCTCACTGCAGGGTGTTCTAAGTACTGTTCATTGCCGCTTTCCTAAAAGTTAACACCTTCCTTCCTGACAGACCTTGAGTTTGTGAGGGTGAATAAGTCTCTCAGGAAGCAACCACCATCCTTCAACTCAGGAAAGACTCATTAGCCTAAGCAAAAAAAAAAAAAAAAAAAAAAAAAAACGAGAATTCTACTTCTTTTGCCAGTGATTGGCTCAGGACGGTGCCTGTGACATTATGCTAGCCAATGAGGAGAGAGGGAAGTCTGCCTCATGTTTCTGGAAAAGTTAAAAAGGGATGTGAATGAGGTTGGGTTCTAGTTCCTCTAGTGGCCACAGAAGTCACAGCGTGAGTGTACAAGACTTTTGAGCTTCAGGCCACTTTGTGATCAGGAAGTGACCTGAAGACATACGCTAGACATGGAAGGCAATAGGAATAAATGATGGGAACTGTTTGCTGTCTCAAGATGTTAAGCTACAGAGTTAACAAGGCTTGCCTGAGAGTTCGGGTCAGAAGAGAAGGTTTGCCCTGGGAGTGTCCGTTAGAAGAGTGTCACTTGTTTTCCTTCTCTTTCATGTGGTTGGACTGGGTTTCCTGTACATTTAGTTGGAAAGTGTCTGACTGATACAGCTGCCTGTAATAAAGATGCAATCTTCCTCATCAGGGCATCTGTCCCAGGCTAGCTTCTTCCTTAGTAAGGGTCTGGGGCTTATTGGCCATGGTGGTGACTCTTCATTGTCAGCTTGACAAGATTTAGACCCATCATGCAAACACATCTCTGGGCATGTCAATGAGGCCATTTCTTGAAAGGTTTGACAGAAGAGGGAAGGCTTTTTCTCACCTTGAATGTGGATGACACCATCCAGTGTGGTTGGGGGCCAGACTGAATCAAAGGAGAAAGAGCTGAGAATCATTGTTCGTGTCTCTGCTTCCTGACTGGTTAATGGGTGCAACGTTGGTCAGCTGGCTCATGCTTTTACAGTCACACTTTCTCTGCTGAGACTAGTACACCTTCAAACCGTGAGCCAAAATAAACCCTAAGTTGCCGTTGTTAGATATTTTATCACAGCAACATGAAAAATAATTAAAACACCAATGTTTTAATAATCTCCCCGGTGAGTTTATCATGTCTTTAGTCGAGATTAGGCCTTTAATTTCATTACAGTTTGTTAAATGAAGTTTCCAGTCAGACACATGAAAATCACATGGGAGATGGGTGAATAGACATCTCTCCATGGAAGATGCATCAAGGACCTCTGAGCATAACAAGAGATCCTCAGCATATGTAATCATTAGAAGAATGCAAGCAAAAGCCACAAGTGGGTTGTGGCTCAGTCTGTAAAGTGTCTGCTCTGAATCCATAGGGACCTGAGTTTGAATCTCCAGTGTCCGTGTACAGAACTGGGTATGGTGATGTGTACCTGCGCTTCCCGAAGCTGACTAGCCAGCTAGTCTTGTCCAGTCAGCAGCTCCACTCAGTTTCAATAAGATAGAATGGTAGAGGAAAATAATTGATGTTGACCCTTGGGTAACAAACAACAAATACCATCTCACACGATGTGATGCTATTTCACACCCGCTAAGGTAGGTATGAGATAGGAGAACTCAGGAATGGTTGGCTTCAGTGAGGACTCAGGCAAATTAGAGCTCGCACACACTGTCAGCCAGCAGATTGGATGGTGAGTTTCTAAGACTCAGCATCTCTACCCTCAGGAATATGCCCAAAGGAATTGAAATATGAGTCTGTGTGAAACTTTAAGGCAGGTAGTCAGGGAGTTGCTATCCCTAACAGCTTTGCAGTAGGGGTGTGACTTGGTGCTTGAACACTTCCCAGCATGTGCAAGGCACTGGGTTCCATCCTTTTCCACTGAGAAAAAAAATTTTTTTAAAGAACACATGATAGACAAAAAGTGGAAACAATTCAAACCCTATCTGCTAATACGTGGATAAACAAAATTTGGCATATTTATACTGAGGGATACTCTTAAAAAGGAATGAAATTCTATTGCATGCTAGAACATGCGCTATACATACTGTCCCTGTTGCATTCGTTTTCTGTGAAATGTCAGAAAAGGCAAAGCCACTGAAGTGGCGCTTGGTAGGCAGAATGGAGAACAAATGCTGGAAGGCACAGGGTTTCCTAGTCATCACATCAGGAGTGATGATGTGACCATAGAGGGGACCTATTAATCCACACACCTGAAAAAGCTCTTCCAGACTCAGCTCCAAAAGTGTCTGTGTTACTTCTGCCCAGTCAACGCCAGCCAACCTCAGGCAAGACCAGACAAGCCCAGCCAAGCCCAGCCAAGCCCAGCCAAGCCCAGCCAAGCCCAGCCAAGCCCAGCCAACTGCAGCCAATACCAGCTAGCCCCAGCCAGCCCTAAGCAGTGGAGTATCTTTCCTCCAGGGTGCATCCAAGGAGATTGCCAGTAGATACCCAAATTGTTTAGAAATTTAGAAATTGATAGCCTACGCAATGACCCTAATGTACACGACCTTTCCTATAACCCTGTCCTATCCACTTTGCTATCAAATCTTTAAAAAAAAAAAAAAAAAGATTAATTTTTAATTGTGTACTGGGGGGATATGTGCACATGAGCACTGAGTGCCCTCCGTGTCCAGAAGAATGGGGGATGTCAGTCCCTCTAAAGCTGGAGTTACAGGTAGGTAGGTGTTAGCCTCCAGACTGAGCAGGTTAAGGCACTAAACCCATGTCTTCTGCAAAAGCAATATGTACTCTTAACCTCTGAGTTACATCTCCAGCTTCTACCATGGATTCCGGCCACCAGTCCAAGTCCACCTCTGTGTCCCCTTGGCCAGCAGTATTCATGCACACATGCCGTGTCTCAGCTGCCTCCCTTGCCTTGCTCTGGTTTGGGTTATGAACCTCAGCCTCCACAGCTGCAGGCTTTCTCTCCTAGTACTGGTGTTGCCCACACCTTCCAAATTACTGTCATCTGTGAGTTTCATTGCTGGCTGTTTAGCTCTGCGCCTCCCTGCTCATTAACGGGTGGAAGTGCAAGACGCTCGCTCGCCATCATTGCAGGCAAAACAGGGCCTGGCTGCCATGAGCTCTGAGGGGGGCTGCACCCCGCGCCAAGAGCAGCAGGCTTCTGCTGGGTTGGGGTGCTCCAACTATGCAGGAAGAAAGTCTCAGCATGCTTTTGAAGCTGGCTGGGAAGCCACAGAGTCAGCAGGGGATCTCTGTGCCCCCCCCCCCCCCACCTCTCATTGTCTTCCTGGTCTACAGCATCCTCCCTGGGCTTTCCCAGCCTTGGTGGTTTCACGATGCCCTGGAGTTTCTGACGTTGTCTAGCAACTGCTTGCATCTTAATGCAGTCCTTTATCAGTTTATTTCACTGTTGTGAACACAGGCTTAGCAGGATGTTTAAAAAAAAAAACTAGTGACTGAGAGAAAAGTATGCTGAAAAACCGTGGCCTATATCAAACCGTCAATATTAAAAGCTGGTAGCCCCCTGACAAAGTGAACTTGCTGGCCTGTTCCGTTTTTAAATTGTGTCCTACCAATTTCATTAATATTTCTGCTTTAAACTGTTCTATTGATGTACAATCCATATTCCACACCGTTGGAATCCCACATCTGATGCAGTTTGGAGGTGCAGTCTGGAGGTGCCATGCCAGTGTGTATTTCAGCCTCCTTCACTGTTTGCAAAGGATTACCCACCACTTAATTTTCATTTTAAATTAACATTCAGTGTTACAGGCTTCCTTATGATACCACCTTATTGCATCATCCCCAAAAGAAACCCTCTGGTCATCAGCCATTTTCCACAAGTCCTCAGCTGATGGCAACCATGAATATTTTCTTGGCTCTCACCTTTTCTGAGAAGTTTATGTTAACAGATGCATGGCATCTTTCACTTGGCGTGTCGTTCCCAAGGTCTCTTCATGTTGCAGTGTCATCAGACCTTTGTTCCTTTTTCTTGCCAGAGATTCCACTGAATGGACATGCCATATTTTGTTGGTGGGTATTTGAGTGATTTCTATCTTTTGTCTATTATGCATAATATTAATGTGAACATTTGAGTGAATGTCTTAAGATATTTATTTCCTTTTTAACATCTTATTTTTTATTTTATGTGTGTGTGTGTTGTTTGCATACATCTATATGTGCACCACATGTGCAGCCAATGTCTATAGAAGCCAGAAGAGGATCCTGGATGTCCTGGAACTGGAGTTACAGATGGTTGTGAGCCACCACATGAGTGCTTGGAACCAAACTGAGGTCCTATGCAAGAGTGCTTAACTGCTGAGCCATTTCTCTAACCCTTGAGGGCAAATCTATTGTGTGGTTTTAGTTTTCATTTCTCATGTGAGTAAATTCTTGGGTGCTTATAAATTTGAGGGCCACCAAGTAGCTTTCCAAAGCAACTGCACCATTTTGCATTCTCTCCACAGGACACAAGAGTTTCTCTAGAGTCTCCTCAGTACCCACCAGCCTTCATTTTACTCCCGGCCACCTTGCTTGGTATGGAATAGCATTTTTGTCTACATTCTCCTGACTGCTAGTTATAATGAGCATTTGTGTATTTAGTGGCCATTTGACCACTTTAGAGAAATCTATTCAGATCTTTTGACTACTTTAAAAACTGAGTGGCTGCCAGGCGGTGGTGGTGCACGCCTTTAATCCCAGCACTTGGGAGGCAGAGGCAGGCGGATTTCTGAGTTAGAGGCCAGCCTGGTCTACAGAGTGAGTTCCAGGACAGCCAGGATTACACAGAGAAACCCTGTCTTGAAAAACAAACAAAAAACAAAACAAACAAACAAACAAAACTGAGTGGCTTACATTACAATCCTTTATATATACAAGCTAGAAACTAATCCCTTATCAAATATGATCGGCACAATTTTTCTCCCATTCTGTGTGCCAGAGTTTCAATTTCTTGTGGTCACTTGCTGGTCAAACATTTTTAGCATTTATAAATCCCAACTGTTCCTTTCTTTTTGTTTGAATTGCCTCACTCAAGACTGCAAAGACTTACACTGTAATTCCTTCTAAGCACTGGAGACTTTTAGCTTTCATATTGACCTTAGTGGCCTGGTTTAAGGTGACCTGTGTATATGAAATCAAGAAGGGTCCAAATTTTGATTTTGTTTATGGTCCTTTGAGAATTAGCGCAAGCCCCTTTTAGTATTGTACTGTCAAGTTACAACCACCTCCTTGTTCATCTTAGAGTGAACAAGTACTACTTGAGATATTGTTCCAGGAAGATCTGGGAGGGGCAGGAAACCTAAAACCGACAGATCGAGAGGCCAGCATTGCACTGACCTGCCAGCATCTGTTTGCTTGTTAGGTGTCCTTTTCCCTCATGACTGGAAAGTTGAGGCACCACTAACTGGGAGACACATTAGCTTTCTAACTGACACTAACATGGAGTTCTCCCTCTGTCTTCTTGTTCTGATGAGTGCCACGTTGGAACAAACAACTAAGCCATGGGGCTCCCCAAGACACGAACGCTGTCCTTGGTTGTTTGTTTATCGTTTTTAATCTGGGTCCCTCACTCTCCAGTGTGTTTTCTAGCACTGCTTATTATCACATACAAAGATGGTTAGCAGCATCCTCCAGCTCTGCTGGCTCTGGGAAGATTGTAGTAGCCAGAGGAAAATGAATGGGGTTGGTTGTAGGAGAGGCAGGAAGATGGTGTGGATGTACAGAAGGGAAGACTGAGCCAACAGCGGATCTTTACAGAGTGGAGCAGAGCTTGCAGAAGTCAATGGTGGTCCTGCCGTGCTCCTCCTGTGCTCAGCATCTGGCAAGACAAACTGACTGAGAGCACCTCTGTCCTCTTCTTGGGTGCTCCCAGGCTGCTGCTCTGCTGCTGGTGTGTGTGTGTGTGTGTGTGTGTGTGTGTGTGTGTGTGTGTGTGTG
>JANHMN010000016.1:39490137-39547974 GCA_030674055.1 Rhabdomys pumilio | reverse complement strand
GAGAGAGAGAGAGAGAGAGAGAGAGAGAGAGAGAGAGAGAGAGAGAGAGTCTGTTTTTCATGTTACTCAAACCCATTCCACAAACCCCAGCCAGGCTCCTAACTCTAGGAGGGAATCTCACTAAAGCACCTGGACTTGAACCTCTGCCCCAGTCATGGCGTTGTCCCATGCAGCCCAGTCTAAACTTGAACAAGAAGTCATAATGGATGCCAAGCTTCAGTCAGTTAGGTAAAGGAGGGATTGGAACTAAACCCTGGCCAATCCCATTCCCTGACTTTCTATGGCATCACCATCCTATTCCCGCACGGACCATCTGCACCGTTTCCCTCTTACATTCCCAGGCATTGCTATCTGCCTTCCTACTCTGCACCCCATTTGACTGTCAGTAAAGCCAGGTGTTGGGGTATACTTGGCGTCCAGCCATTTCCTAGCTCTGAAATGGGGTGAGCTGCTTACTCTCTCCTGCCTTAGTATCCCCATGCATAAAATGAGGCTGTCAGGCAGACTGACTTACTCAGAAGGTCCTGTATACAGTGTTTGTAGACACATGAGTTTCTGTTTCTACTACTTCTACCTGTTTCTGGATGGCCTTGTCTACTCTGGAAGAATCATGGATGGTACCAGTCAAGCTCCCTCCTGCTTTCTATTCCTTTGTGGACCCCAGCATCTAAAGCCAGAGTCTGCTCTTGGACTTGGCCTTCTGCTTCTAGTCATTGTCTTGTTTCTGCTCTCCATCCATGGAGAGAAACAGAGGTCAGATCTTGGCCTTGGTGCTTCCCCACTGTGAAGCTCATTGATCTAAAAACCAAACTCCCATCCCTACAGAATCACCGCAGCCGCCCACGTTTTGCAAACCTCGTGTTACACCGCACTGTATATAGTTATTGTCATAGATGGTGTAGTGAGCACAGTGTGAGTAAACACAGAAAGTAAGAGATAAATGTAGCCCGTGTTTTGTTTGTTTATTGTATCAGAAGGAAAATATGTATTTGCACATGAACGATAAGCAATGTAATCAACTCATGTAAGAGAGCATTTTAGTGACGGGTTTTAGAGTCAAATGTGGTTATGACGATGATTGTGGCTTTAATTCTCCTTGCTTCGATGCTCCCTATTTCTGACATCTCGAGTAAGTATCTACACTTAGGCACTGACATGTCTCCATCCTGCATCACCTGCTCTCTGGACCAAGATGGTGCTAGGCAAGTTAATAGGATTAAATTTATATTGACTTCTTTGTTGTAAGATTTCTCAGAGTTTATCATTGCTGGTATCTAAATCTAAAGTTGACTGTGGGATACCTCTACCCTTCACACACACAAAAGTAGATTTATGTAAAACAGGGTTTACCAACCCCTAGCAAGATATTTAAAGCCATTTGCCCATTCACTTGACACTCCAGAATCTGCAGTATAGTATGAGGCAGGGGTATAAAGTTGAGGGACGGTCTGTGACTATGGCTCATTTCTGTCTGAGGCAAACACAGGATGAAATTGGATGCTGGGTGTGAGAGATGGAATGTGGGTCAATGCTGCGTGAATTTGGACTTTCCAAGCCCAGAGTGTTTCCGTGCTCACAGACTGGAATAAGCTGCCTTCTCTCAGGGTAGCTGTAAAGAGCCAGTCGTACTCAGAGAAATGCGTCAGCAGAAGTTCTTTAGTGATGTAAGTGAAAGTGTTTATTACTGTGATAGCAGCCTCAAACCTGCAAGCCTATTAACACCATGCGTCACCAACTGCTTCTGGAAGGCTTTCATTTCTGTGACCGAAAACTTGAGGAAATCAGCCTAAGAGAGGGCAGGTTTACTGTTGTCTTACAGTGGTAAAGGTTTCAGTCAATAGCTGGCCAGGTCCATGACTATGGTCATGGGGTGAAGCAGAGTAACACGGTGAGAAGGCACTGTAGGGCAAAGCTGTTCTCATCATGGTGGCTGGGGACAGAGAGACAGAGGGTGAGGCTGGAAACAAGCAGGTCTCACCTTCCAAGGGTCCCACCATCTTCCAACAGTCTATTCAGTTAGGATTGTTTCAATGAACTGAACTATTGATTGGTTGGGAACCTCGTGATCCAATAATCTCCTGAAAACTCTACTTAAACCACTGTACTGGGGAGTCAAACCTTCAGCTCAGAGATTTTGGGGATATTTCATGTCCCCCTTTAGTCTCTCCTTCCCCATCTTATATGGGTATTGATCCTATCAACTCATAAGTCTAGCCTTATGGCCTTATTTACCTCTGGTAGCACCCAGAAATTCTCGTTTCCACAAACAGTCCCATTGGGTTAAGACTTCAACATGTGAATGGAAGAAATCGGATTCAGTACTTAGTTCAGTTTCTTATTCTGGCTCAAGTTCCGGGTTGTACCCCGTGCAAGTCTGCTTCCAGAGTGGAAAGTGGGCTACAGTGCAGCCCACAGGGCTGGGAAAACCTGAGACTCATAAATGGAGTCTAGATTACCTCCAAGGATGCAGACTCACAGTCTCAACCCAGACTGTCTTGGAGGTTAACAGCTAGAATACGATTTCTGCACTCACTATGCCACCTTAAACCAGATCTGAAGCTGCTTGTGTCCTTATCACGGACATAATTCCTCAAAGGACCCAACTCAGTGTGATGCTTAGCCTCTGATTTCTAAGAGGCAGGGTTTCATGCTTCCCAGGCTGGCTTTGAACTCTTTCTTCTCCTGTACCCACTCAGTGCTGGAATCCGAGATGTGTGCCATCATACCCAGCAAGAGCTCTGTTATTGATTCTACCTAAGAACCAATGCTACATCCTAGAGCTCCAGGCTATGTCTGATCCCATAGCTACACTGGGTAGATTTTTCCAGAATGTTCCCCCCCCCCCCCACATTCATACAGGTGGAACACGTGCATAAACAACAGGTGCAGTCAGGCGATTTCACTAATTATCACCATCTGCATGAATAGACGGAAGGGGGAAAGAAGCCCATGTGATAGAATTTCCCCCCTTTTGTTTTCTTATTTCTGGTGGCTTAAATATTGTGTTTGGTTTAAATACAGACATGATCCGACCACAAACATTACAGGCGGAGAAGCCAACACAGCCCACTCGTGGAGAGTCTGTTGCTTGCAGGTACAAAATAAAAATAGCGCTCACGGCTTCTCCAGGTGTTCCTGGCTCTTCCTGCCATGTGTCACCTCCCTCCCACATAGGATTTCTCTGGAGATTGTTCACTCTCATTTTAGAGAGGCAGTCGTTGGAGGAGGAGAGTTCAGATGACTCCAAGGTCACAGAAAGTCAGTGAAGGGGATGAATAGAAACGAGATCCAGCCACTGCTTCTGGCCCCCGGGGGCAGATGCACCAAGAGGGACTAAGTTAATGGTTCCTGAATAAAGAAACCAGGAGCCAAACTCCAGGTCACAGAGGCATCTTTGTTCAGGTGATAAAGAATGGGTCTCGGGAAAGAGACCATCAAGAACATTCACATCTTCTGGGTACCTAGGTTTTGACTGTCATGCCGTCAGGGATAGCAGGTGAGAGCTACCTGGGAACAGGTGACCCTCATCGGCACTGGGAAGTTGAAATTTAATCCTGAGGACCTGGCCTTGGCAGATTTGCATGGGTTCCAGTTTGTTTACAGTTCTTTGCACCTGTTGTTTTCTTGGGTTGCGGAGGATAGTTTCCTACTCTGCAAGGGCACAGAGGGGCTGGGTGTGAGGATCTGCTGTCTACTGCCTCTTCCCCTGAAGCCAGGAAGCCAAGAGCGGGCGTGGTGCAGCTTGCTGTGGGCATACTCCAATTCCAGTTTAATACACTGTCAGACTTGGAGGTGAGAAAGACAGACCTTTCCCTGTCTCTTCGCCTCTTTACCAGCTCAAGGGGCAGTGCCAGGCACAGGAATACAGAGGCTAGGCCTGTCCATACAAGCTTTGGAGAGAACAGGGAGAGGAGAAAGCCCTTTGCTGTAGGAAGTGTGCAGCAGGGGTTTGGTAGGGGCAAACCATCTCTCCAGAATCGATGACTCCTGGAATGTGGAAGGCTCAGGTTAACTTAGAACCTGGGTCCTCAGGGTGGAGGCAGTGCATAGAAACAGTGAGCTGACCAATTCCTCTGAGGATGCTCTTCAGAGCCTCAACAGCAGAGTTGGTGCAAGAGACCTATGGAGGCACAAACATCTCTCCTGCCTAGTTAAGGACCTGGAGCCTTGTTAAAGGGTGGTGCCATCTGGTGATGGTACTCCTTGTTGATACAGAATCACCACCACCACCCAGGGCAGTGGGAGTGCACACCTTGGGGTAGTTGCTGTTTTCATTGGCTGTGAGGTGAGGAGGGAGAAGGACCAGCAAGGCAGCTCCGCCAATACATACAAGTTTTGGAGAGAACAGGGAGAGGAGAAAGCCCTTTGCTGTAGGAAGTGTGCAGCAGGGGTTTGGTAGGGGCAAACCATCTCTCAAACCATCAAACAAGGACTTGTTCCTTACATAGGAAGGTTATTAACTTGAGGACATGAGCAGTTGCTTCTCTGGGTCTGAAAGAACCCACAAACCTTGTCAGGTGTCCTCAAAGCAGTGCCCTTTGGAGGGCGGCTGTAGTGCCCATCCCTGCCCCTTCACCCTCTACCTGGGCCTGCTGGGTACAGCTCCAAACACTTGTCACTTGGTCCTACTTTGCAGCCTCTTTTGCCACATCTCAGTCACCAGTCCTGCCTTTTCTCACAGGACTAGAATCCCCATAGCTACACTGTAACCTGGATTCTCCACTTAAATCTTTAGTGATAGGCGGTACATGACTGGAGTGTCCAAGGTTTTCATTTGTAAAATGCAAATGTCCACCCCTATTATTATCTCTGTATCCTCTGGTGTGGCCACAAATGCTTACAGATTCCCTCTGCCTCTTCCTGAAAGAAAGCAGAGAGCTAGGCTTAGTGGCACATGGTCTGGAGTTCCAGCTACTTGAGAGGCTAAGGTGGAAGAATCAGTAGAGACCAGAGGGTGAGATCAGCCTGGGTAACAAAGTGAAACTCATCTCAAAAATACACACACACACACACACACACACACACACACACACAGACATACACACACATACACACATATGCATACATATACACATACACACACATACATGTACACACATACACACACATCCAGACATACACATACACACAGATACACATACATATACACATATACATGCACACATACATATATACATACATATACATACACACACAGACATATACACACGTACACACACATACATGCATACACACATACGCACATATCCAGACATACACACATATGCATACATATACACATACACACATACATGTACACACATACACACACATCCAGACACACACATACATATACACACATACAGACATACACATACACACAATAAACACATACACACACATACATATACATACACACATACACACACACACACATATACACATACATACATATACATACAAACAGACACATCACACAGAATTAAAGCAGAACTAATTTCACATCTATATGGGTGGGAGGGGCAGAAAACTTGGCCACCTCTGAGGCTACTTCTCCCAGCCACTGAGCTCCCCTGTTGGCATGTGGGAGTCAAGGAGGAATTTGAATGTCAGTGATCTGTAGGTTTGGCTGCCTCAGCAAGGTGGACAATAAGAACCATCTCCTCAAAGTTGTCCTCTGACTTCAAAAAACAGCGAAGGTCAGTGATGGAGTTAGAGCAAGAACTTGAAGATCAAGACTCTGGAGACTGTCTCGGTTTGCAGTGCCTGGCACGTAACTCACATATTCTTTTAAAGTAATATTTCAATTAATTCTCTGGAAATTTTAAGCATTAAAAAAATTGTATTTGCCCCCAACTCGACCTATATTTACAGCTACCACCCGACTTCATGTCCTTTTTTTTGTTGTTAAACTCATCAGATTCAATGTGGGTGTGGAATCCTTGATGAGGCTTAGGGTATGTTTGACATACGAGGAGTCATGCCCTTAGAGAAGACCATCAGAGCAGCCCATCCCAGAAGCTATTAAACACATTAGCTCCTCAGCTGGGATACCCATCTCCACCACCATGCTAGGCTTTTGTCTGGCTTGAGGTTTTGCAGGTATTTCTTGTGTTGCCGTCTGCTGGGAGTTTACATGTGAAACTGCCCTGTTGTGTCTGGAAACCACTGTCTTCTTGTAGCCATCCACACTGTCTACTCTTGAAATCTTCCTGCTCTTTTGCTGCAATGGTCTTTGAGCCTTGGGGCTAGGGATGTGTTATAGGTGTCCTATTTAGGGATGAATGTTTCACATCTCTAATTCTTTATATATTGAACACTTATGAGCTGATGTGTTAGCTGCTTTACTCTGCAAAAAGAGGTGTCTCTGATGAGGGCTGATAGAGTCCCCGACCTAAGAGTAGAGCAGTAAGTCATTAGGACTTTGTTTAATGCTATGTTCATTTAGCAGAACAAGAATAGTAGCTTCTCCATGGGTCTATGACCTATCTAGACAGAGGTTCTTGGCCTTGATAACAGGAATGGGTTTTGTCTTGTGGAATGGGCCTTAAACCCAATCAGAAAAGTTTTACTCCATAACACTGAGGCTACTATTGTACTGGTGGACATATGCCAAGCCAGTTGTTATTGTAGCTCACAGGGTTCAAAGATGAATAAAATTATGATTCCTTTTCCTGGTAGCATGCATAGCATCTTCCAGCACTGTGAAAGCTAGCCAGTAGGAATAAAGTTTCAAGATCAGTATAGCCTTAATTTTTCCATGTTCTCTGGCTCAAATATATAGTGTCTTCAGCAATAAAGAATAACTGGCAAGTTCTAGAGTAGTGATTCTCAACCTTCCTAATGCTGTGACCATTCTAACACAGTTCCTCGTGTTGTGCTGACCTCCAGCCATAAATTTATTTTTGTTGCTCCTTCATAATAGTAATTTTGCTAAATATCTGTGTTTTCCAGTGGTATTGGGAGATCCATGTGAAAGGGTTGTTTGACCTCCAAAGACATCATGACAAATAGGTTGAGAGCCACTGTTCTAGGAGGTCACCAAAAACAATGGCAGTATCCTGAAATGTCTTCAAACATTACATGGGATCTATGGCATCCTAATGGTCAACAATTCAAAAGGAGGCAACCCATTCCTGGTGCTGGGAGTTTTATTTGCTAGCGTGTAATGTCTAATATGGGTATGGACTTCACTCTTACAAGGCATCTCCATTTAATGTCTTCCTGTGTACGTGTCTGTATATATTTTAGGAAGCTTGTACAGAAGTATGTTTCTATATCACTTTCCTAAAGGTCTTCAGTGTTCATTATTGCTCCCATATTATTCTCTACTCTACCCTATCCTTCCATCTCTCATTCTATTTAATCCTTCCAGGTCTGTCCGTTATTCCCCAGATAGCACTGCATTCTGTCTCCTCTCCCTGAAAGCCCTTCCTCAAGGTCTGTCACTAGTATACTACAAAGAAGGTGGGATACTGGTTGCCCTGGTGATCTGGGACTGCCGAGTCACATATTCTTTCTAGGGGGTGTTAGCACTGTCTATAACTATCAGGAAAGACGTTTGGAAGCTGTACAAACAGAAGGCTCCTTGGGTTCTACCTTATGGTCTCTTCCCTTGTCTAGTGTAAGTTGTAGTGTACTTAGTGCAGTCTTAGAGTTTTCCATAGAAACAGTCTAGTTTTGCTACACGTTATTCTGTAGAAATTCCACCCTCCCTGCCCTAAAGAAATCTCAGTCTTTACTCTTAAGATCTTCAATTGACTTGATGAGGCCCACCCATACTGTAGAGGTTAATCTTTTTTATTCAAAGTCTACTGGATTAAAGTTAATCAGATCTAAAAATAGTAAAACTCACAGTATTGTCTAGATTGATATCTGACCAAACTGGGCACCATAGGCTAGGCGGCATGCCATCCATGTATGATAGACACCCTACTTTCTTGTGTAATGCTCGCAGTGACTCAGAGCAGACAGCATTGACAAAGGACAATGCTGGCTGAAGCTGAAGGTGAGGCTCTCCGGGCTACCTTCTATCATGCCATGCCATGCCATGCCATGCCATGCCTTACATATGACCCTAGAGATCTTCCTACTGGGTATTTAAGCACTTTGGCAACTAAGCCATCCTGGCACCATTTTTTCTTATGGTCTCCACACTCCAAAAGCTTTTATCATTGTACACCAATCTACTTTAATATGAGGTAATGATTTATCCCAAACCCGGAAAGCCTAGTAGTGGCCAGACTTGGCACTGAGTTTGACCCTGACATTTCCATCTCCAGGATGGACTCTTCACTGAATGGTTCAGGGTAAGGGACCATTCTATTAGTCAAGTCTGTGAGGCACAAAATAATAGGATATGAACTGGGGAGAGAGGATGACTAAGAGATGGACTTTTCTGTGTTGTTCAGTGTAGTTGGTCTGGAGATTATAACAAAATCAGATTATATTTGTGAATGTTTTATAGTATGAAAGGCCAGTTCTAAGTTTCTGCTTAATGCACTAGCTTCCCATAATCCCACAGACATGAAGACTTCACTGTCAGCGTGTTAGGCACCAGATCTTGTGTATCCTTAGGCTTTGTTTGCTTGAAGCTTTATAAAATATGTTAATTACTTAATTGCTTACAGGAGCTCAGGCAACTCAGAAGACACGTTAATGAAAACTCTGAACTGAAATTCAGCAATGAACTTCACCAAAGAAATGAAAGGGTGATTGGGATTAAGGGTATCATTGGACAGCAATGAGGTTCTACAAGGTCAAACGATGGTCGTCAGACTTTGACCTATAGGGAAGGACACAGCACAGAAAATGCTATACCAGTAAACTTGAAGGCTCTTCTTATGCCTTGGTGACCTCCATGTCTAAGGAACATGCTTTTATTGCAAGCAAGGTGAGTTAGTCAGTCAAATTACCCCATGGTTGGGAACACACATGGTATCATCCATGTACTTAAGATATCATGGAGGTTTGTGCCCAAGAGGACTATATTATAGCTCAAAGGATGGAAAAAGAATAGTGTATTAATGTGGAAATATGTAACTGCAGAAGATATGTATGTATGTATGTATGTATGTATGTATATATGTATATATATATGTATGTATACGTGTATGTATATATGTATGCATATACACATATATAAACCAATATAAAGCATCACTATAATTTGTTCACTGATTTAAATATCCACTTATTGGAACTTGGAAATATAGCTTACTCAGTCATAGAGCACATGCCCAAGGCTTTGGGTCTCATCCCTAAAACTGAAGAAAAACAAAACGAAACACTGATGGAGAGAAAACCTATCCCTGTGTGCACAGAAGTCAAAGCCAATAGAAGCAAAACCAGAATGGGAACCCGGAAATCTAAGGCTAACACATGAAAGTAAAAAAGAGTCTTTTAGAGTTCAAATACCTGGCACTACCCAGATACCTTGGTTAGTCCACTTCCTAGTTAACAAATGACCAAACCAAACTCCTTTAAAGAGGGATTTGATAGTTAGGAACTCAAGTTAGCTTGGACAATAGGTATCCCATTGAAACACCGCCCCTGGCATCATCTCAGGATTTTGTTTGTGTGTTTTATTTTTATGTGTATGGGTGTTTCCCCTGCTTTTGTGTGTGAATGATTTCTCTTGGGATTGGAATTATAAAAGGTTGTGAACTGCCATGTGGGTGCTGGGGATTGAACCTGGGTCCTCTGGAAGAGTAGAAACTGCTCTTAACTGCTGAGCCATCTCTCCAGCCCCAAGTTTGTTGCTGTTTCCTAAACATGTAAAATGTGTGTATTTTAAAATAAGCATTTTTAAAGTTCTTCCTGTCTTTCTAGCCTCCCTAGATCAGGCCAATCACAGAGCACACTATCCCTGAGACCATCTGGATTGGTTAGTGCAGGTGCAGGAAGTAAGGACACCATGGTTAGTTTTGCTTTCTCTCATCTCTGTGGTCCTTGAATGTGCCTGGGCTTGTGGACAGGAAAGGACCTGGGCTCTGAGAGCAAAGCCAGATCTAAAAGCTTGCTTTCATCTCTTAGAGGTATCTCTGAGACAGTGAAAGTATGGGAGGATTTACAGGAAAGGGGTTACCATAGCAACCCTTGGCATCTGTCTGTGCATCTGGCCCCACTGACTACCTTTTGTTTGTTTTGACCTCCCATTGCTCCTAGAGGCCTTTTCAAATAGGAGGAAAACAAATAATGGTGGTAACAAGGGTATATGAGCATGCTCTCACAAATTATACTGCCGTTCCCAGCCTGGCTCTGGCTTATGGATGAGGGCCCAGTACCTAGGCAACAGGTAGCACATGTACACATCCCATTCATCATCCATGATTTCCTTGTAGCTCTTAGTCAGTCTGTAAAACCCTGCTCATACCCATCTGTTCCCTACCTGTGTGTACTGGTGCCGGTGTGTGTAACAGGTTACAGGACTTCTCATTGGTGGAAGCCCACACCCCAACAGAACAGCTGAAACGGAAGTTTCGCATTTGAGAAAACACATGTGGTGTTCTACATCTGTAGCATGGGACAACATTGCTGAAGCTGGCCAAGATCTGTGCTCAGGTGTGTGCTGTGGATGGAAACAAAAGGAAGAGAAGGTCAGAGTGGGATTATCCCAGGGAAAGCCAGGAGCTAAAAGGGGAGAGGAGGGAAGAATGGGGGCTTGGAAGGAAAGACAAGGAGAAAGCAGAGAAGAAGAGGGAGAGACAAAGTCTGGGGATAAGGAGCAGGTTCTGTTCTAGGAAGGAGGAAGAGAATTTGAGGCAAAGCCAACTTAGTTGGGGGTGGGACAACAAACCACAAACAGCCCTTGCTAGTTTGCATAAGGAAGTAATTTTGATTTTGGCTCCTGAGTGACGGGATCTCACAGGTGGGTGGCTGCAGAGCCCCTGTCCTGTGGTAGGACAACCTTTCTGCTTTACCATCCCTTTGGAACCATAGAGCCTGTTGGCCCTGTCTGCTGCCACTGAAGGCAGGAGGAACTGGTGGCAACCTGCTGGAGGCCCTGTTTCCAGAGGAAAGTTTCCACTTTGAGAAATTCATGAACAGATCCCCAGAATGGCCCCAGCTCCTTCCTTCCTCCTCATGTTAGGCCTGCACACCCTGAAAGGATTCCTGTGGTCTTGATTAACCTCTTCCTCCGTACTGTCAGCACAGGATCCTGTGGGGACGGCTCACAGACACATGTGAGCTCATGGGTACTGGGTGTGTTTGGCAGAGATGAAGCCAGATTGAGATACATCCTCTTCCATACTGTTCCCTCAGCTTTTAAACTCAGACTCAGGCTTGGAAGAAGGTTCTGGCAAGAACCTATATGCCTGATATGAAAACAAGATTCTGTGTGCTATATATAGGCACACAGGTGTTACATAAGAAATACATGCGTTATGAGTATAAAATGTTCTCAGAGGGTCCAGATGCATAAATCTATTTATCCATGGCCATGTGTATCTGTTTGCAAATGACCCGGTGGTCCCAGCCTTGGTTCAGAGATTTGCTTAAGATCCTGAAAAAATGAAACACACTTGTCAACATGTTCTGAAAGCCAGTTAATAAAAAAAGAAAATGTCAAATTGCTTCCAAGTCAATCTAAGAAGAGTTTTTAAAAATGTACCCAGTGGAAGTTATTTGGGGAATTTCTATCATTTTATATTCAAAACCCCTTAATGACACCCTGTTGCCTCCAGTAAAAAGAAATCTGGCGCCATCATTCAAGGTGGTTCAGAGTCTTGACCTAAGATCATCCTTCTTTGCAATGATGTCTTCCATTGTCCACACTACAGAGTTTATTTCTGGTTGCATCTTTTTGACCATGTTAAAAAAAATCAGTTTCTTTGACAGATATGATTGACATATCCAGCTGATTTTTGTATAGGGTCCAAAGTTGGGAGAGATAACGAACTTATGTATTCAACTGTTATTGAATAATTAGTGTAGATTAGCCTTGGTTCTAGTCCTGGAGAGTTAGCAGAGAAGAAGACAAAGCTCTTTTCACATGGAGAGTGTGTATCCTAGAGAAGAGGACACAGACTGGTACATGCTGAAAGAGATGTCAAGTGAGGATCTTAGTTCTCCTAGGAAAGGTGGCGTTTCTGCAAGACCACGTTACAGTACAGGCTTATATGTAATGAAGGTTCTGCCCGCTGAGACTGGGAGAAGCTATGTAAGGAAAGGCCTGGGGGTAAGGATCCTCGTCACCAGATAAGCCATTCTACAATAGGGCAGTCAAAGAGGTCACACTATAACCCTTCTGCCTGAAAGAGACCTGTCAGAACATGGAGGGAGTGTCACTCATCTGCTTCCACAGGAGCAAAAGGGAGGGATAAGTCAAGGCACCTTTAGACATTTTCAATACTGAAAATTTGTTGAAAACTGAAAGAAGCCCCCAGGAGGATGAGATCTAGCTGCATGGAGGGTAGTCTTGTGTAAGAAGGATCACACTCGTCTCACAGACTGAAGAAGGGAGTTTCAGAGGAGTTTACCCATGATCTCGTTTGTGATAACCACATGCTGTCCCGCCTCCCACTATGTGGCCTCAGAGAGTGGCTCATTTCTCACCAATTGGCAACTTGTCTGGGATGACATTTTCTTCATTTGCCTGCACTGCTATGACTGTACTCTAAGGTGGATTGGCAGAGCTCTGGGCTCAGCTGGGCCCCCTCAGACTACACAACCTTTCGTACTCAAGGGGACAAATTTGGTTTCTTCTTCATGTGATGGCAGTGGGGTAAGCTAAGGGTAAAACTGGCATTAAGTGTGCCCCATTGGCCAACACACATGAATCACATGGCCAGGGCCAGGGATAAAGTGAGGGAAGACAACGTGAGAATATGGTAGCAGGTTGTTTAAGTACGTGAGTGTTGATAACTGTTAGCTTGTGCTACACATGCTAAAGAAGACCGTTCCCCAGCCTCAGTCTCCTGCTCTGAGGGCTGACAAACGCCCTTTGTGTGGCCTCTGAGGTGTCTCTATGGAGTTTCAGCTAACAAGAGTCTCATTCTGCTTAGACTATGGGTTGGTTGGTTGGTTTATTTCTCTGGTCTCTTCCATATATGGCTCTGGGCGATTCTTAAGGGAAACGCCTTAGTAGCTTACACAGACTTGTTGAACCCCACTCTCTATATTTCTTCTGCTTTCTTTATTTTCCTGCCAGTTCCACCGTGTTTGAAATGGTACGTAGTATTTAGCAAAAAGTCATTTGTGTTTTGAGCAATGTTACCCAGTTCGTGGTGTTAACAATTGTCCTCATCCTCACAGCCTTGGAAAGCAGAGCACTGCGCTAGAGGGATGCAAGGCAGTGTGAGCAAGGATCAGAAGAAACAACAAAGTTCAGAATCAGACCCAGAGGGCCTGCAGAGATTGAATTACCAGATAAAAAATTCAAATAAGTAGGTTTAGGTTCTTACTAGACAATATAGGGCCACATGTCTGAAACACAATGAAAAAAGAGAAGAACATGTACTTTAAAGGAACATAACCAATATAAATGAATATACATATTATATGTATTATATAAGCCTATAGAATTAGGTATGTAGGCTTGTAGGAGTCAGGATATCTGTGCATTACAGAGACTGAGAACCCAGTATAGCTGCCTAGTCCATAGTCTAGATGCCTGAACAGGGAATGAAGACCCTCAGCTGCAGGTCTTCCATTCCCACTGGAAGGCTAAAAAAGCTTGGTTCTAATATCAAAAAAAAAAAAAAAAAAAAAAAAAAAAAAAAAAAAAAAAAAAAAAAAGAAAGGGAATAACCATGGCAGCAACAGAGTAGATGAACTTGCCAGCTGGGAGATAAAGAAGACAGGCAAAAACAATAGCTTTTCCCTGAAAGCTGTTTTCTCTGAGAAGCTGCTGAAAGGTGCCACCCCTAGGAAAGGGTCTTTTTTCCTTAGTAGACCCTTCCAAGATAGACCCTTACAGACCGGTGCAGAGGCATGTCTCTTAGCGATTCCCGATTTAGTCAGGTTGACAAGCAAAATTAGTCATCATAGGATGATAGGAGAGTTAGAGACAATGATTGAAATCAGCGCACGAGAGCATTATGCAGAGCTGGGTTTTATTCTCCATCCAATGGAAAGTCAAATGGAGACATCAAACAGAGGAGAGATGGAGCCATTAAATGGGAAGGTTGGAAACTGGTTTCATTAAAAGAAAGCAAGACTTGAGGGAGGGGGGAAGAATGGTAGATTGTCAGAGATCAGATCAGAAGTGGGAAAAGGGTGACTTGTTGGGGGAGTAATGAGGTCTAGGTAAAGTGAAAGTGGCTCTAGTGTGTGGCCATACAGTTGGCAAAAACCTGAGTGGGTAGACATGATCTTGGATCACCAGTCTACGTCAACTGTAGCTTCTTAAAATGCTTAGCAACCTATCACGAAGTTTCTGGTGGTTGGAAATCTACAGCAGTTAAGCTGGGTATTTCAGGGTCATAGTCTCTTGTGAGGTCATCAGTCCTCTAGCTGAGGTTGGAGTCCTGTCAGAGCTAAAACAGGAGGAAGACTCTCCTTGCAAATGCATCCGAGTGGTTTCAGGAGGCTTAGATCCATGTAGCTGTTTGCCTGATGCCTCTGTTCCCTACCATAGGTTTTCTCCGACGGGTGATCACAGCATGATTACTGGCAGCTTGCTTCTCTCAGAGTGAGAGGAAAATGGCTGTTTATTTGCCAGCGTGGATGCATGTACATTCACACAAAGCAAAGGTTGACTAACTGCCCCTGTGTATTGAAGAGCAAACTCAATATACAGGGCCTTATACAGACTGGACAAGCGCCCCACCCCTGAGCTGTAGCCCAGTTCATATGTTACAGAACCCCTGGGGTTCAGATATATCAATGAATCGATTCTCCCATGTGCTATCGGTCACATAGACCAACTCTAGTACATGTGGAATGAGATGACTCACTGTTATGAGTCCCCAGAAGTGGGAACAATAGAGGCCATCTTGGAAGCTAAGATCTTTGGTTATATAATCACATTGACTTTGCTGATTAATCTGATGTACAGGAAGAAGCATATTTTTAGGCTTTTGGTTTGAGCTACAATGGGAACCTTGGTAGAAGCATCATATTGAAGGTGGGGGAAAACCGATAATCCTAATTTCAAGGTCCCAACTCCGTGAGAGAATGCTTGACTAGCGCACACAGATTCTTGGGTTCCATTTCAGCTATTGCCAATAAAATAAAACAAAATTCTGAGTACACCTTCTAAAAGAACTCTAAATATACAAGAAATTTGAGAGGCACAGCCATGGGTAAAAGGCAGCTTGGGAACTGGTAAAGTCATTCAGCTGAGGTCCCTTGGCCTAAATTGTTCATGTTTTTTAAAAGTTCAGTTTTTCAACCTAGTATGTTGGAGGCAGGGCTTAGCCACTGGGATTTGCAAAGCTCCCCAGTCCTGATGTGTATCCAAGTTAACTGCCAAGGAGAGAGAAGAGAAGAGGCTCCAGAAGCCCTCCATGTGTGTGAGGACAGAGGACAACTTGTGGTCCCAGAGGACAAATAACATGAGTTATGGTTTCTTTTGTAGGGCGTGTGGACAGGCTGGCCTTGCAGCTTGGTTTGTGTGTGTGACTTAGCTGCAGGCCCGCTGGAGAGAAGTCTGTGCATGTCACACACAAGCTATCGTCTGTGGCCGTGGAGAGCATAGAATTGCTTTGGAATTTCAAAATGTTAAAAAAAAAACAAAAAAACCCACGTCTGATTCTATTTCATAATGCAATCAGACTTAATTAGACCCAAAGTATTTACTGAGTATTCCTCTGGCCTTTTTAATTAGGGATACAAGTTAAGCACATTGGAATCTGACACTCTTTAAGGCTGGCTGATTCTGTGCAGAGATGTGGCTGGCTTCCAGCTGGAAGAGCCGGAAGTCAGGCTGAAAGAGAGGAGAGAGTGGCCAGTCTCACTTAGCTTCACAGTAACTCTAAAAGGTCAGCTTTTGCATGCAAAACGACTTCGGGCTGTCTGATATTAAGTAGATACTCGTAGATATTTTTTACAGTGTGGGCATTTGTACATTAGCAGATTCATTTTCTCATCTGGAAGTCTCCACTGGGTAATCCTCTGTACTCCAAACTTCCAGGATAAGGTAGCTGGTAAGCTAAGAGACCAAAGGCTTTCAATCGAGTCCTCAGCTCTGCAAGCTGAGGCACTGAAAGTGTGACCCACCCAGACATTGTTTGTGAGCCTTGATCCACAAACCTACCAAGTCAAGATAGAAAATGCCGAAAGATCTAGCACATTGTCTCACACAAACCCGTGCCCTCCTGGGTACATTCAAAAGCTGCAACTTGGTCCCGATTTCTATCAGTAAACTCCCCCCAAGGTGCTTTGCATGTGTACTCCATAGCACAGGCCTCCTCTTTCTCTAGTACATTAAGCAAAACCGTCTTCTTTGTTTTTGAGAATTTTATAAATGTATACAATGAGATATGGTTACATCTACCCTCCATTCAACCCTCTCTAAGCCACCCCCACCACCAATAAGCCCCCTTACAATATCGTTTTCCTGTTTGATGACCCATTAAGTCCAATTAGCGCTGCACATATGGGCATGGATGTGGCGCCATCAATAAAAAGAAATGATTCTACACCAGCCAGACACTCTCCATTGCTGGTAGCTCCTCAGCAAGGGGTGGGACTGGGGCTCTTCCATTGTTGTCTGTGCTGAGATTTTGGCTGGCTTGGTCTTGCCTAGACAACCTCAGCTGCTGTGAGTTCATGAATATGACAGCCATGCTGTGTCTTGAGGACAGTATCTCTCAGCACTCCTCCCATCCTCTGACTCCTACGTGCCTTCCAACTCTTGCACGACATTCCTTGAGTCTAAATGTCCTCTTTAGGGCTGAGCACCCAGCCTTAAATTCTCAGCACCTTGACCAATTATGCATCCCTCTGCTGACTTCTGCCTACTGCAAAAGGAGCTTTTCTGACCAAAACTGAGAGCATCCCAGGTCAGTTGGTGCTGAGAGCTTGGGGCATTCCTCTCTATAAAAAATCTTGACTGATTAGTTCTGTCTCACTTGGAACATCTGTTTTGTTTTGCGTGTGGTTCTTTTTAAGTTCAGTATCATTTTCTTGCATGCTTATCCACGGGTCTCTGGGTTTGTCCTGAGTGGTCACTCCGATCTGTATTGCAACATGAGTTTTTGGAGTACAAACTGCTGACAAGTTCTTTCAGTCTTGCTGAACAGGTTGGAAAGAAAGTTCTCTCTATCAATGGGGGCTGCTAGCTTCTTTTCAAGTCACATGGGTCTAAACACGTTAGCCTCACTTAGAGAGCAATCTGGCATTGGATGTTTGTAGATGTTGTCCCTAGCCAAAGTGAGTATCAGCTTCTGGGATAGCATGCATGCATTCGGGTGTGTGTGCGTGTGTGCGTGTGTGCGTGTGTGCGTGTGTGCGTGTGTGTTCATGTAATGGAAATATCCCAGAAACATTCCTTTTTTGCCTTTCATTAGTAAGAATGTCTCCTTCAGCACACGTGCTGAGAGTTCAACAGCTCCCTCCTGTTCTAAGCCCAGGGACATTTGAGAGGATGAGTCATGGTCTAAATGTAGGAGCCGCCATTCCTCACTGTGCATACTTGGGTATCATCCCAGGCTGTGATAGTAGGCATGACTCTAGCCCCACAGGGAGGGATCCTGAGCTTGAACGTGACATCAATCACGATCTGATATTTTTGGAATACTAGAAACTAGAGGAGTCAAGTTGATGCTTCAGGGATCTGCATAATGAACATGCATCAAGGACTTCTGCTGCACAGTAGACGTGACGCTATTCTAGGAGACAGGAGTCCTGGGTAGTGTTCTTATCTCTCTTTAAATAGAGGCCTGATTTAGGGCAAGCCCAGTTGCCCTTCTAGACAGCAGAGAGAAGCAGGTTAAACTAGATCATCTTAATGTCCATTTCCGAGGGTTAACTGGAAAGACAGTATTGGCCCAGTCAACAGGACTTAAAATTTTTGTCTTTATCTTTCAATGTTTTCACTTACCTGGAGAGATGGAATGGAGAAGTAAATATTCTGGGATAATTTTCTGGGTATCTAATAGACAGAGATATAACGGGGAGTCAGAGGCAATCAGAAACTAGATGTGGGAATGGGAAGGAGAGGAGAGGCAAGCAGGAAGGAAGGCATCCTGTGGCTCCTTCTCTAATCCCAGCTGGTGAATATTTGGAAAGTGCCTAGACCCACACTGGGCACATACCAAGTGCTATATAAATATTTGCTAAATAAAAATATAAAGCAGCAAAGTTATATTGGGCAGTAAGGCAGCACAAAGCTGCTTGTGGAAGATCAGTCTGGAAGAGGATGTTGGACTGCCCTCAGCGAGCCTGGGATGCTGGTTGGACTGCCCTTGGCGAACCTGGGATGCCAGGATTAGGGCTGCCAGGGCTAAGGAGAAGGTCCGGACATTTCAACTGCAGTGGTAAGAGAAAAGATACTGTAAGTTTGTTCTAGGGGGTACACAAGGGTGAGTTGACAGAGAGGATCAAAATAGATGTTATAGCCACCCAGGGAGAGGATGCTAGGTAACATTAGGCATGTCAGAGGAGACACAGAGGGTTGCTGACTCTCACTGTATGGTGCTGTGTGATAGTTACCTACCAGGACCTTCTACTCCCTGGTAGCTAAAACATTTTAACCCTGTTTCTATATCAATGGCCAATGGTCTCTGGTAGGGGAAGTGCATGAGGAAACTTTGCAGCTGTGGTAAGGGATGGTGGTGCTGGTGCTGGTGCTGGTGCTGGTGCTGGTGCTGGTGCTGGTGCTGGTGCTGGTGCTGGTGCTGGTGCTGGTGCTGGTGCTGGTGCTGGTGCTGGTGCTGGTGCTGGTGCTGGTGATACGGAACAATTCCAGGAAGAGAAAGGGACAATGTAGGCTCCTGGGACAGAGCCTCCCTAATACCAGTCTGTAGATAGGCACCCCAACACAGATAGCCACATTTTTATCTTCCTCAGCAAAGTCACTGTACAGGATTAAAACCTCCCCCTTCCAAGGGGCCATCTTTAGCTACAACGTTAAACTCTCACTTTTCTTGTAGACATGTCGAAATGTGTCTTCTCCACTTTGTATGCACTTACTCATACAGGAGTCTTATGGGAACAGTTCATATTCAAACCTCAGATGCTCCATTAACCAGCTTCTCAAAGAGGGCGCACCAATAACACAGGCATGCCCAAAGGCTGTAGGGAACTTTTCTACCAGTTGAGCTGTGAGATATTCAACCAGTCTTCGCTGTTTATTCCTGACTCTGCTTGTGCTTGGTGATTTTGATATTTAATTACAGTGATAAGTGGGAAACTTTTTATACTATGTTAAAATACATTTTTTTTTGGTAAGGAACAAAATAAACTCTTGATGTTCAATGAAAAAGTGATTTCTGAAGAATGCTGATTCATCTACGAGGTGAAGTAATATGCTGCTAATGAAATTACACTGCCAAAGAAAACCTACCAAATAAAAGCCATAAAGACAAGAATGATGCTGCAGTGGACTCTGATGTAAATATACATACTGGTCAACAATGCTTCGGGATGTTAGCAGTGTGGGTAATTTTCCTCTTGATATTCATATTCTCTGAAGCAAGGACGTTATTTGAGTCACCACAGAAACTCATTTTCCAAACACACAGAGAAAACAGTAAATGCAACCACGCAGGAGATAAAGCTGGAAGCCCACATAGGTGCAACAAAAACTTCCTGGAACTTGTCTAAATCCTGGTGTATGCCTCAATCTAGTCTTAGGAAACTGTTATTGCGTGATGTGTTAGAACAGAGATTGAGATTATGGACAGAGGAGCCATAGCACTGCTGAAGCTTAAACATAGAGATAGAGCTGTTTTTTTTAAACATTTAAAAACTACATTTTGTGTGTGTGTGTGTGTGTGTGTGTGTGTGTGTGTGTGTGTGTGCGCGCGCACGCTTATGTGCACATTTGTAGGGAAGTGTGCACATATCACGGTGTGAATGTGGAGGTCAGAGGACAACTTCAGAAGTTGGATCTTTCCTTCCACTAAATGGTTCCCAAGGATTAAACTCAGGTTGTCAGACTTGGTTGCAACTGCCTTTACCTACTGGGCTATCTCTCCATCTAGACAGAGTATTTTGCTTTGGGGCTTTTGTTTTAAGACAGAAGCTCACAGTGCATCCCTGGCTGGCTGGTCAGTTTGGCCTCAACTCACAAAGACCTGCCTGCTCTGCTTCCTGGGTGCTGTGGTTAAAGGCGTGCACCACCACAAGCAGCTTAGATGGACTATGTTATAGCCTAAGCTGTCTACACCACTATTTTGTATTTTAAATTATTAAATATTGTAGACATGAATACACTAGATGTTTATTTAATGAACACCACATAGCTAGGAAACAAAATACTGTAGAACGTATTTAAACTGACCCTACTTACCGGATTCTGATATTCTGATTTAATGTTTTCATTTCCGTGTATATCCTTATACTCCGTATTTATGCATGCTTAGTGTGCTTCTGGCTTCCTATCAGGCTATCAGGTTACAGATGACTTGCTTGCCCTACCTCCATTACTGTGCACTGTCCCTTTGCAAAGATGAATTCAAATCATTCTTTGTATATTTCTCTGTTGAGGAACATGAATGTTGTTTCTGGTCTCTTTCATAGTCCAGGAAAGCCCCAATATACATTTTTGATCACCCTGGAGTTCTGCTGAAAGAATAGATTGTTTTAGGTGCTCTTGCTGTACCCACACAGTAAATAAATGTTTGGTGCGAATATGTTAATTTACTTGACTACAGTAACTAATAATAATTTTACACACTTTCTCTCGCACACACACACACACACACACACACACACACACACACACACACACGAAACTATCATGGTGTATACCCTAAATAAATACAATAAAACTTTAAGAAAACAGCAAAAGGTGGATAGGTATGTGTCAGGGGGTATGCATATGCCGTGGTGTGTGTGTGTGTGTGTGTGTGTGTGTAAAGGTCAGATAAAGGAATACTGTATTTAACCATAAAAGTTAAAGACTTGCTACTTAAAAGGATTTAGAAATTAAAAGGTTGGCCTCAAACTCAGCCCCACAGAGAGAGCAACAATACTAACCAACCAGAGCCCCCAGGGTCTAAACCACCAGCCTAGGAGCACATAGAGAGGGACCCATGGCTCCAGCTGTATATGTAGGGGAGGATGGCCTTGTCGGGCATAGGTGAGAGAAGAGGTTCTTGGTCCTGTGAAAGTTGGATGCCCCAGTGTGGGAGAATTCGAGGGCAGAGAAGTGGGAGCGGGTGAGTAGGTGTGGGCACACCTTCATAGAAGCAGGAGGAGGAGGTTTCTGAGGGGGTAATATGGAAAGGGGATAACATCTGAAATGTAAAATTTTTTGAAAATTATAAATACTAAAGAAAGAAATTAAAAGGTAAGCATAATATTGAATCGAACTTTATAGTCAGTAAAAATAAAATATGTTACAAATATTTGAAAGATTTTTATGTTCACGTGCTTGTCTGAATGTGGGTTTGTGCACATGCATGCAGTACCCGTGGAGGCCAGAAGAGGGAGTCAGATTCCCTACAGCTGCAATTAGGTCCATTGCTTGTTTAGCTGCCATAATGCATTCTGGGAACTGAATTTAGCTTCTCTGCAAGAGTAGGATGTTGTCTTAACTGGGAGACATTGCTCCAGTCTCTTGCAGAAGGAACTTTATATCCCTCAAAGTCTTTGGTTCTGCATATTTGCAAGTGATAACCTAAGGTTCTAAGTAATCTTGCTGACGATGTCAGAGCTGGGCATCTCAGTCTGATGGGAATCTGTGAGATGAAGCAATGATTCCCATTAAACTTGGATCCTAAAAGTTTTCCAGTGTCCCCCTCAGGTAGGGCATTTTAAGTCATCTCCCACAGTCAGGATGGACGGGAGGTAAGTGTAGCCACATTCTGCAGAGGCGAAAGGGTGCACTGGATTGCTTTTCTAACTGGAGGCTGTTACACGGAAGGAGGGGGAACAGCATGCTTCACACTGGCTTATTTCAACAGTATGTGGTTATTATGGTCTAGTGCCTGGGGCTTGTATATATTTTTGTTAAGGTGAAATTTTCTTTGTAATGGAATTGGTTCTAACAGACTTTGATCTATATGCATCTCACTTACCCATTCTCCCTCTGGCAATGTTGATAGCCCTTGCTCCCTTCCCAGCAATCAGCCCAGCCATGTCTAAGGACCTTAATGTGCTTCTAATTTGTGACCATAAGCTCCCCAACAGGAATGTCCCCAGGAGCCCCGTATCCTGTTGATTTCCCTCACTCCCATCCATCATGGATGGCCTTACCCAATCTGCGTTTCCCAAGGTGTTCATTCTGTTGCTTTGGTTATATCCCTGGAACTCTCCAGGCCTGTTGAGACTCGATTTTGACACATATTATAGATGATGAACCGTTATGTTCTGGAAGGTTCTGAGTGTTTGTATCTGTCTGACATGAGTTCTGCATCTGGCTGGGCCAGGTAGTAGTTAGGCAGGGTAAGATAGAAAACTCAGTGTTTAAATGGGGCCAGCTGCCAGCCACCTTACCACAGTGTTTAGTGTTTAATGAATGTAACCTAAAAGGAATATGAGCATGATGCAACCCACTAAAGCACCGCTGTAGCCTGCACAATGGCTTTTCCTAGACAGAGTCTCTGTAAATGGATGCTTTCTTTTCCAGAGAGCTTTACACGTAATAAACACTGGTTAGATTTGTCTAATTGTTTTCCTCCCTTTCTTGTTCTATACTCATTCTGCAAGAAGGCACACCATAGGCTTCTGCTTACAGTGTTTCTCAAAATAGAAAGCTCTCTTTACTAGACCATTGTGCCTGCCTGGATGCCTGGGATCCTGTTCTTCATAACTTCTATGAAAATATGACTATAACAGCTGGGGACATAAATTATTATCGTTAATTAGCTTAGCCAGTGCTTGGAGGCCCACAGGAAAAACAATATAATGGCTATTCATTCAAGCAATATTTAATACATAACGATTTTAGCTTGAGTGAAATTTGGACTAAAGTTGCCTCTGTATTTACCTTGCTTGGCCTAAACCTTTCTCTCTACTGGTAGACGATGCCTTCACCTGATGTATAAGCCCACTCTTACGACAAGCTGCTGAGCGTCAGCCAATCCTAGCAGCTGAGCTTGTGCCCCCAACTATTCAAATGGATTCAAGCAAGATAAAGGCCAAGCCTTAAGATGCAGAACTTTCTAAATCTCATGTTGATCTCCTTTCTCCGGCCATTGACACAATCTACCCACATGTCGGTCCAGAACTGTGGAAGTGTTTTAGTTCATATTATTACCCAATTCCAGAATCACAAGTCACATGTAAAGTGAGTTAACTGGGCTGGCTAGCTGGCTTAGCAGCTAAAGGGTGCTTGCTGCAATTGCAGAGGACCGAGTTCAGTTCCTAGCACTTGTGTCTGGTGGCTCACAGCCACCTGTAACTCCAGCTCCAGGGTATCTGACTCTCTCTTCTGGCCTTAGCAGGCATCTACCAACACACATTCACAAAAATAAAAATAAATCTTAAAAGAGAAAAGGAAAAAATGTACAGCGCTGGCTTTGTAGTGATTTTCTGTTAGCGTGGGAGCTCCACATGCTCTCTCACAGACAGCTGACTCAAAGCCATTGTCTGAATCCCACCTTAGAGAGGTACGTATTCTGGGGGGACCTCCACAACTGATCGGGGGGGGGGGGGCGATAGCCTTGGGTTTTGACAGCCATTTTGTCCTAGGTGTGAGGTGGCTGCCCACATCACTTCCTAACCATCCTGATGCCTTGGACTTCAGTGTGAGAAAAGAGTGGACAGCCAAGAGATGGCAAGATTTTCATTTTTCTTGAATAGTACGGTACTGTGCCAGGCAGGGGGTAGGTGGAGGGCACAGGATCTCTGTCTCCTGTGCCATCGTCCTATTTCCATCAGCTTTCTATTTGACTGTTCCTGAGTTATGTCCTCAATAAAACACAGGACTGAGTTCTGTGAGTCTTTCTAGTGAGGAATCTTCCAGCTGGAGACTGGGAGCTTGTTATAAATAACAAGACACTCCAATTAGGAAACACAAAGAATTTTAGGAGTTCAGCTAAGAACAGAGAACAAGGCTGTGTGTGTGTGTGTGTGTGTGTGTGTGTGTGTGTGTGTATGTGTGCACGTGCATGCTCGCACACACTTGTGCTTGTTTCCTGTACCCCAGAAAGATACAGTACACTTTGTTTTTTCAAGATAGGATCTTTTTTTTTTTTTGGTTTTTCGAGACAGGGTTTCTCTGTGTAGTTCTGGCTGTCCTGGAACTCACTCTGTAGACCAGGCTGGCCTCAAACTCAGAAATCCACCTGCCTCTGCCTCCCAAGTGCTGGGATTAAAGGCATGCACCACCACTGCCTGGCAAGATAAGATCTTAATACATAGTCCTGGCTGCCCTGGAACTCACTCTGTAGACCCAGCTATCCTTGAACTCATGGAGATCCACCCGACTCTGCCACTGCTGGGGTTAGAGGTGGGCACCACCAGTGCCCAGAACAGTGCAAATATCTTATTCGCTCTTCTTATTCACCAGTGACCCCCATCCCTCCCATGCTGCAACACTGGGGTTTTCAAACTTTCGCCTTTGCTAACTTGATGGTGGTAAGTAGATTCTCAGAGAAGACCTCATTTGTGTTTCTCTGTTTCTGAATAAGTCTGTGTGTCCTTTTGATGTCCCAGAGAGCTGTCTGTAGTTGGAAGAGGTAGGTTTTGAAGAGAGGAGAGTGGAAATGTCAGGAAACTCTAACCTCTTGGGGAAGGTTGGAAGAAGGATGACAGGTAGGTTGAGCATGCACAAATGGCCACCGATTAATTTTTTCTTATGTATTTTTAGCAGAGTCACTCCCCTTTCTTCATCTCTTGCCCACCCTTAGGATCCAAGCTTCTCCCTCTGGGCACACCAATAGTGATCTAATTTTTAGGGGCATCTTTGACTTCATCTAAGGGCGATTCTCTAGGACCATTGTTATGGTTTACATCTGAAATGTCCTCCCGGGCACATGTTTGAAGGTTGGCCTCTAGGAGACGGCCTTTGCCTATTCCTAGCCCTGGCTCCAGGCTTGGAATGGGAACAGACTGCTCCTGCTCCTGCTGCATGAACTGGATTCACTGTGCCTTCCCACCATGATATATGAAACCCTCTGATGACAGACACAACACATCCCTTGTCCCTTCTGCTGTTTCTGCCAGATATCGTCACAACCAGTTGGAGAAAAACCCATGGAAACCGAAGTGATCTACCCGCAGGCTCTGGCAGGTGTTCTTCTGGTCACTGTTTTGCTAGCATTACATTTTGATGCTGTAAGTTACTTTGGTTTTGATTCTGGGACAAAATACATGGAAAAATCATCTTAAGGTAAGAAAAAAGTTTCTTCTGCCTCACAGTTTGGGGGTGCAGTCAATCACGGCGGGGAAGGCACGGGTGGCAGAATTGTGAAGTAGCTGGTCATATTGTGCCTACATTCAGGAAGCGGGGAGGCGGGTGGAGAGCTAGGGAAGATCTGCTAATTTCTGGTTTCATTCTGTATGCTATCCCAGCCTAAGGGATGGCAGTGCTCACATTTAGGATGAGTTTTCCCTCTTCATTTAATCCTTTCTGGAAACATTCCTAGAGACACACCCAGGGGTGTGTTTCCATAGTGATTTGAAATCCAGTCAAGCTGACAATGGGAATTTACCATCCCTGATGCAAAAATTCCCGAGTGAAGGGGTCCTTGTGTAACCTCCGCCTCTGGAGGTACAAGCTGGCACAGTGGAGTTACAGTGGGAGTGAGACCTTCTGCATATGCAAGACAGAAGAGAAAGTTCTCGGAACTGTAGGAAGGTGTGAGGGTGGTTGGTGATCCCCTGGTAGTGTCAGATTTTCTATCAGCCCCTTGCCAGTATGAGGACACTTAAGTAGGATGGTGCAGTTCATGGACATCAGACGTAACATGATGGCCAGGGGCATCTTGTTTTCTTCTGGCAGAGTATAACAAGTGGTTCTGGCAGGCCCAGAGGGTGATGTATGCCTGGGAGGAGACTCTCCTCGCCCACAGAAGGTGCCACATCTGCTTCAGGAGAACAAGAAGTTGGCCTCGTCTGAGCATGGAGGAAGGGTGGGAGCAGGTTCCTTAGAGCAAGATGCTGCCAGATGAATGACTCATGGATTTTTACCAGTATTGGAAAGTAGCTACCACCCCACCACTAATAGCACTAGACATATGCTGGTACCCAGTCACACGTTTCTGTTGGGTTCCTGCTGTGTACAGACTCTTCTCCTGTCTTAGAGGCCACAGTGATATGGGTGCCAATGATGTAAAAGAAACAGGGGAAGAGAATGCCTGTTCTTAGTGAGGTGGCAGCAGTGCACTTTCTAAAGCAGTTGGGTGTGTGAGACTTCTACAGTGACAGACATCAGACCTGGAAGAGGTGTGGTATTGTTCGTATAGAGAAACTGAGGCCCAGAGAGGTACAGAAGGAGTCTGAGATTCCCTAACTCTATAGCATCTGCATTTGAGCCAAAAGTCAGGAAGATGCTTCTCCCATCACAGTTGAATCAAATACCTGGTGCATCCTGCTTACATCCCATGAAACATAAAGTTAAGGAGTTAGAAATCCCAAGGTGCCACGTCTGCCCCTTCAGAACAGTGGGGAATCCTGACTTGTCAAAGACAGCCTCTCCGGTGTATGTGGCAGAGGGAGACAATAACATCTCTGCAGAATGATCTCACTCTGGTTCCCCTTGGCAGCCTGTCCTTGGGTTCTATTCCCCCTTTTTCCTCCATAGTCAGTTTCAACTTCTACAGAAGCCCCATACCTTAGAGAGGCTGCAGAGATGTACCTTAGAGACACGGGGATGAGATTCAGTTTTTGAAAGAGCTGCATCCATCAATGTCCTATTTTATTCTATTTTTTCATTAATTTATTTTTTATTCATATTACAACCCAATCGAAGACCCTCCCTCCTCTCCTCCAGACACTCCCTCACAAACACCTCTGGCCATTACCCTTTCCTGTTCTCTTCAGAAAAGGTGAAGTCTCCCATGAGTACCAGCCTGCCCTTGCAGATCAAAGTGCAACAGGACTAAGTGTGTCCTCTCCCACTGCGGCCAGACAAGGCAGCCCAGCTAGGAGAAGGGGATCCAAAGGCAAGCAGCAGAGTCAGAGACAGTCTCTGTTCCAACTAGGGGACCCACATGTAGACCAAGCTGCACATATGCTACAAATGTGCAGGGAGCCTAGGTCTAGCCCATGCATGCTCTTTGGTTGGTGATTTAGTCTCTGTTAGGCCCCATGGGCCCAGGTTAGTTGACTCTGTAGATCTTCTTGTGGTGTCCTTGATCCCTCCAGCTCCCTCAATCCTATCTCCCACTCTTCCACAAGACTCCCTGTGCTCTACCTAATGTTTGGCTATGGGTCTCTGCATTTGTTTTGGTTAGCTGCTGGATGAAGTCTCTTAGAGTACAGTTATGCTAGACTTCTGTCTGCAAGCATAGCAGAATATCATTAATGATGTCAAGGGTTGGCTCTCTCCCATGGGATGGGTCTCAAGTTGGGCCATTCATTGGTTGGTGTCTAAGTTTTTGAGTTCTTCATGTATATTGAATATTAGTCTTCTGTCAGATATAGGGTTGGTGAAGAACTTTTCCCATTGTGTAGGCTGCTGTTTTATTCTACTGATGATGTCCTTTTTTACAGAAGATTTTTAGTTTCATGAGATCCTGTTTAACAATTGTTGATCTTAGTGTTTAAGCTATTGGTGTTCTGTTCAGAAAGTTGTCCCTTGTGCCAATGTGTTCAAGAATGTTCCTCTCTTTCTCTTCAATTAGATTTAGTGTGTCTGGTTTCATGTTGAGGTCTTTGATCCACTTGGACTTGAGTTTTGTGCAAGGTGAAAAATATGGATCTATTGCATTCTTCTGCATGCAGACATCCAGTTAGACCAGCATCATTTATTGAAGATGCTTTCCCCCCCCCCCCCACCCCTGTGGCATGATTTTGGTTTCTTTGTCAATAATCAAGTGTCCTTAGGTGTGTGGGTTTATTTCTAGGTCTTCTATTTGATTCCATTGATCAACCTGTCCATTTTAATGCCAATACCAATCGGTTTTTATTAATATTGCTTTGTAGTACAGCTTGAAATCAGGGATGGTAATACCTCCAGAAATTCTTTTATTGTACAGCATTGGTTTTGCGATTCTTTCTTTTTTGTTTGAGTCTGAGTCTGAAGTGTAGGTTCTAGCTGCTGATACCACCTCCTGGCAATAGCCAGGGTGATCTTCCTGCTGGCTGTGTCAAGAAAGGTCTCTTATTAGAAATATTTGTTTTGTATGTAGCAGGACTTGGTGTTCTTACTCAGCTCCTCAGCTCTGCACGTTCTTTCTGACTTTATTTCTCAGTCTTGGCCAGGAATGGGGAGGGCAAAGAAACACGTCTTCTCACCAAGCCTGTTTCCCATGCCTCAGTTAGTGATTTGTCTTAGAAGGGCCACGGAGGGGAGCATCAGACAGCCATAGGTTCTAACCTCATCTCCAACTTCCTTTATAATCTGCCAGCTTACCTCCTTCCTCACATCTGTGGTTCCCTCAATTGGAAAGATGGAAACCTCTGGTCAGGATAGCTGTCTGATGGCCTCCAGCCCCCTCCAGTCCCTGGTATGTAAGTACCGCTGGGATGCAGCTATATAAGTGTGGATGTGTTCCCTGATACATGCACGTATAATACAAAACAGAGTGTGTACAACACACATGGACGAACTATGGGAGGAACAACAATACTTTCTGCACATGGCAGTAAAGGCAAAGGAAAGAGTAAAAGCCCTTTCTGTTCACTACTTTCTCCTTTTGGTTGTTGGCATCAGGAGACTAAAGTCCTGGGACAACCAAGACCAGTAATACTTTCTGTGATGCTGAAACAGCTACATCTGCACTCTCCAATATGGCAGCCACTAACAACTGCTACTATTACACACTCAAAGTCAAGCTGGTTCAAATGAGAACTGGCTTTACATTTTATTTTCATTTATTAACACATAAATCTAAAGAGCATCATGAAGGCATGACTTCATATTGGACTGTGTGTCCCTAGGGAATGGTTAAGCCACTGATGAGAAGGGAAGAGTCATTGTGAGGAAAACCATCCATTTTCCTCCCTGTAAGTTTCCCAGTAAATTTTATATGTGTACCACATAACACTAGTAGTATATGTACTGGGCTCTTCTACACGATGCTTGAGTCTGCATGGTGCCGTCACTGGGAGGAAGGCATTGACTGTCCCTAAATGTGTACACTGGACTGTTATAAGGGTTGAGAGCCATCCTCTTGTTAAGCTGTAACAACACAACATTCAATCTCATGGCATCCAGGATCTTAGCTAACATCCTTCTTGGGAGGATGAATAGAGGCAATTTGATGGTGATAATGGGTAATCCCTAAAGTGCTGTGTAAATGTGTCAGGGATACTGAACAATGTTGGCTATCCCGACTGCCCGTGAGGGTTTCCTGACAATATTTCCAGGCAGCAGGAAAACAGCAATGTGATACAAGAGCAGGGAGGTACATATGGAAGGCTTTGCAGGGAGAAAGGGGAAGGAGAAAATGATGTAATTCTATTTTAACCCACTTATTTAAACCATGCTCCCTCCTCCCAGTTTTCGCAGCACCTGCTGTGGCTGCCTCACTGACCTCAGTCCTAGTGACTTACTGCTCTGTAGTCATCTTGGCTCACACTAGACAGTAACCCTGGTCTTCCTTCATTGAATCATCACCAGCTACCTCAATGTGGGCATAATGGGAACGTTCTAGTACAAGTCCCAGAGAGGCTGCAGCAGAATGTCATGGAAGGGCAGTTTGCTTTGCAGAGTGGGACTAAAGGTTGATGGAGATACGATATAAGTGGAGAAGCCTTACTCTTTGTAACTGCCATTACTCGCTATATCAAAATGCCAAGTGCTGGGTAACTTTTAAAGAAGAGATTTCTTTAGCTCACAGTTTTTGGACAGTGCCAATTCTGACAAGAGGTCCCCTGGGTGCATAACGATATGGACATGTGTGAGAGGGAAAGATTATGCAGTGAGACAGGAAGCCTGGCATAAAGCCAGGCTTGCTCCCCTATAACAGCCCAGGAGAATTATGCTAATCCCTTCTAGGACAAGTACCACCTTGTATCAAAGGTTCCATCATCTCTCAGTATTGGCACATGGGGGACCAAGTTTCCACATGTGAACCTTGAGGGAGACAGCATCTCTTGGGGGCTGCTGCTCTAGTGGGCACTTTGCAATGTTATTTTCTCTGTATGTTTGCAGTATCCTTCCTCTTCATTTCTCCAGGAAAGACAAGGAGATGGTAAGTGGTGAGTGGTGAGTGGTGGAAGGGGTTGCCTGGATCTCACACTCACTGTCCCTTGCCTCGCCTTCAAGGCTGTCCAGTCACAGCTCTGGTATAGACATTTTAGCATTTAAAGAAGAAAGTATCTTATTCTCCACAGATATTTCCATCTGTCCATTTCACATCGCTGGGAAGATGCAGCTAGGTTTATGCCTGCTCTATCCCACCAAGCTTGACTCGGTTTCCAGTTCTCTGGACTAGTTGTGTGATAACCTTTTGATCTCTGAAAATGTTAAGAATCTTAAACATCAATGACCCAGATTTTCTCCAAGGAGGAGAAGAATAAGTTGAAAGTGGAACATGGCTTCCTCCCCATAAGTTTTATGAGACCCAAGGCAGAGTGTTCCCCACACTGTGACTGATGGAAGTCTCCTGCAGCAGATCTCCTGGCAGCGGCCTGCCCAGAGTCTGATGAGCAGCCAACTCAGAATGAAGATAAAGCACCATGAACTTTGATGGACGATAAGCAAAGCTTCTCTTGAAATTGGTCTCTCAAAACAATATACAAACTAATACACAAATCAATGCAAAGTGTTTAAACTGCCAGGAAAACTCAGCCCATCTATCACACTTAAGAGAAGCTAGAGGCCATGGAGTTGGGCGATTGCTTAAGTCCCCAAGGCCCCAGAGAAGGAATGCTTTGTCCCTCTGCACAGATGCCTGATTCAGCAACTTCCTCTTGAGCGTGGACCCCAGTAGGATATGAAGTGGGAAATGAGGAAGAATTCCCATCTTCATCTCTTATCTTCCGTTGCTCTTTATAAAGATCTACATCTATTTCGCCTGTGTGTTCCTCATTGGCTATTCAAAGGTAGGTCTAGACTTTGGGTATTTCCATGGAAACAGGGTCCTAAGGTCCTTGAACTGGTGTTGGTTGACAGTTTGGGCTCTGATGGTTACCTGATATTGTTTGATTCTCAGTTGCTTCTTCAACAAGAATTTAGAAATGCAATGAGTTACAATCATCCTCTATATTCACAAATTTCACTAACCATAGATTAAAGATATCCTGAGAAAACTCCAGTCACCTTATTCTCTTTTAGTCCTTCTTCTAGGAAATCAGGAGAAGGGAGGCCTCCATATATAGACTTTTTTCTTATTATCATTCGGCAAATAAGATACATTTTCTTCCAAGATGGATGCTCCAACTTCTCCTATTTGAAAGATTGATTTTTTTTCCTCTCAAAATAATTATCTTGCCCACCTTGGATCATGTCTTCTTCCCTTGAAATCAGATTCTTAGTTTTATTTCAACCTCATATACACTAGAAATTTCTCAGAACTTAAATCCATACCACACCTCACAGCCTGCAAAGCCTTTTGTCTGAGTGGTTAACAGTAGTATCTCCATTAAAGGAGGTGAGACAGAGGCTCAGAGAGGCCAAGTTGCCAGAAGGAAATGCTTGGTAGCAATGTGGACTTGTGCAGTTGTTCCCCTTGGTCACAAAGTAGGGACTATATGACTACTCCATACCAAAACTTGTGGTGTTCAAGGTCCTATGTAAAATGATGGTACGCTTGCATAGAACCTATATAATCCTCTTGTGCATCTGTGTGTATGCATGTATGTATATGTATAGTGTATACACATGAGTATGTGAATGTGAGCCCCTCTGCACATCCATGCAGTAGCCAGAGGAGGAAGTCAAATGTCTTTCTTAATTTCCTCTACCTTCTTGTCTTGAGACAAGTCTCACTGAATGAAATGCTAGCTATTGTGGGTAGGCTTGCCAGTGAGTGCCTGGGACTTACGTCTTTGTCAGTGCTGAAGTTATAGGCATGTATAGATGTGCTTGACATATTTTTGCTTAAATATGAAGATTCAAATGCAGGCTTCATTCTTGCAAAGGGAGCCCTCTTTACGCACTGAGTCATCTCTCCAGCCCACCTCTTGTCTGGTTTAATCATTCCTAGATCCTTATACTATCTAATCAATAGAAACTGTGCACCAACTTGCTAAACCACCCTTCATGGGGGAAGACTGACAAGACAAAAGTCTGTACTCACTCCACACAGACTCTAATTTTTTCTCAATACCTTCAATGGGTAGGGGACTCTTTGGACAGGGAGAGCTTGTTGTATTCCTGAAGTCCTGTTGACAGAAGCTTGATCTGGAAAGGCTTTTACATGTGCCAGCTTCTAGGGAAAGATTTAGAATGTCAGAATTTCCTTCTTTTTTGAGGTCACACACTGCTCCATTGTACGAGTATAACAATCTTCTTGTCAGAGGAGGCTTCAGTTACATCTATACCCTGACAGTGTGAATACTACCCTCACCCTGACAGCATGAGTACTATTGCAGTGAGTGTGGAGACAAAAGGTTTTGAGTCCCCGATTTCTCTTCCATTTGGGTAGATATCCAGAGTGCTGAGAGACGTGCAAGTGATGGAGGCCTGGATTGTGACGTTGCAAAGCCAAATGGAGACTTTACTTTTTTTTTTTATGTGATATATTTGGGTTTAAAATCTTCAGAAGTGAAACCAGTCCTTCACTGGGATCATCAATAGTAATCAGCTTGGGCTCAGGAGTCTGCTAGTATCATCGAGGTGGAATCTGGAAAGTATTTTCTCTTGATCAGCACACAGAAGCTGTGGTCTAGCAGGGAGGCAAGGCTGCACATCAATCTCAATGTACGATTTGGCACCTATTGTGTAAGAGTCTCCCATATGGTGCTCATTTTAAAGGCATGAAGGCATCATGGACAGCAGCTGAGGCTTTGTACTGTGAGACACCAGCAGAGGCCATCGGTGAAGATGAAGCTTCAATGGCAGACCCTGAGGTTGAAGGCATCATGGGGGAAGAGCTGAGGAATGACACTGTGTGGCAGGGTTGGAGTCCCTATAGAGAGGCCAAGAGGCCATTGGTGAAAGAGCAACCTGAGTTTCAGCAGAGACCCCAGCATGTGTGAAAGGCTAGGGCAGTGGGGTGAGCTCTACAGGATGGTGAAGAAGGAAAGCTGTGTGTGTACTGAAGATGGCAGAGCTAGAATGCAAGTTTTCTCAGTCCCTTTGGAGCCCAGAAGATCCTGACTGAGGGCCAGATGCTACAGGATTTTATTTATATTGCTGGATTCTTGGATTTTCCGTCATCTGATTCTCACTGGTTCCTGATTCTTCCATCTTAGAATAGCAAATTCTACAGCTTGTTTTTGATTTTGTAGCACCTCACAGTTAAGAGACTTTCAATTTTTAACAAGGGCTTGAACTTCTAAAATGTTGGAGCTTTAAAAAAAAAAGACATGAAACTTTTAAAGTCAGACTGTGTTATATTGAAAGATTAATATGAACTCTTAGAGACAAGGAAAGGTGATGATTTAATGGAGATTTGCTTGTGCATCAGACCGACAAGGTATGGAGCTAGGATGGCTAAGTTTGCTTGTTAATTTGATACACCTGGAAGAGGGACTGTCAGTTGAAGAATTGCCTCCATCAGATTGGCTTGTGAATATGTTTGTGGGAAATTATATTTACTAATGATTTATGGGGAAGAACCTAGCTAACTGTGGGTACTAGTACCCTTAGGCAGGTGATCCTGGGATGTATCAGAAAGCTGACTGAGCATGAACAGGGGAAGCAAGCCAGCAAGCTACATTTCTCTCTTATGTCTGCTTCTTGCCTTAGCTTCCCTTGGTGATATAATCTGTAAGCCAGATGAACCCTTTCCTCCCCGTGTTTTTTTGATCAGTGTCTTAATACAGCAGCTGAGAAACAAACTAGGACACATTCTGTTCTCTGGTAAGTGCATGCCCTATAGTTACCATACCCATTTACCGAATGGTGGCCATGTTTCTCTGTCTTTCATTTACTAAGGGACTGATAACTGATACATACTGAGACACTCGGGTTCTTCTGAAGACTTGGGGTTGTTTTTAAGTAAGTACCAAATACTTCCTGCTGTCTATCTATGTTTGTGTATAAAGTTTTATTGGGACCCAACTCCATTACCACTTCATTTACCTATTGGCTTTAGCCACTTTGTGATGTTGCGGTAGAGCAGAGCAGTTGTATGGACTACACAACTCACAATGCATGTCCTGCTAGGTTTCTAGCCCCTTGTCTAAAGGAAAGTTGGGCTCTGTAGAAGGCTGGACACACACACACACACACACACACACACACACACACACACACACACACATATATATATATATATATATATATATATATATATATATATATATTATGCAAACCTCCAGCCTGAAGGGAATTCACATTCTACTAGGGAAGTGTGGGGAGCCGACAGAAGGTGGCTATCATCCTTGCAGCCATCTTGAGCCATATACCCTGGTAAGAGACTTGATTACATTAGCCTACAACAGCTGAGCACACTCTGATAACATCTTGTTTTAGATACCCAGGATCTTCCCTTGGGTGTGTGAGACTTAAAGATTTAGAGCTGAGACTTAAGGGTGTGACTTAGAGATCTGATTTAGAGACAAGACCTAAGGGTATGACTTAGAGGCGTGGCTTAGAAGTGAGACATATAAAAGGCGAGAAGCAGACAGAAGAGAGATCAGAGAATTAGACACTTGGAGGAAGAACTTAGAATTAGGCAGTACAACTTGGAACAGAGAATTAGGTATTAGGCACTTAGCACTTGGAAGAAGAAACTTGGAACTTGGAGGCACTAGGGACTAGGAACTGGGGACTAGGAACTCAAGACTTGGGACTTGGACTAGGAAGAGAAACTGAAGAATAAATGGGATTGAATCACACTCTGTCTAGTCTCCATTCTTCGAGTCCGTCCTCACTCTCTCTCTTGCTGAACCCCAGCCCATGGACCAGAGCAGCCTGGGGCAGTACAGGCTCTAACAAGTTAGTCCCCAAGGCTTTTGGCAGTTCGGGTTCAAACACTGATAGAGCGGTCCCTGACATTTTGGCCCCCAATCGTGGAGCAGCTCGGGCCGCAACAGGGAAGACATTGTAAAGGTTAATTGTCAAGAGGCTCTAGGATCTCTTGGGAAGCTGGCTGACTGAACAGGCCAGTAGGAGATTATCTTTATGAATGTAATTGATGTAGGAAAACCCATCTTAATGGTGGGTGGAACCATTCCTGAGACAAAAGATCCTGGACTGAATAAAGTGGAGGGAGGAAGCATGCAGGCGCTTACTGTTCTTTGTTGACTGTACCTGTGATGTGACAGCTGCCTCAGGCTCCTGCCTCACTTTCCTGACTGGACCTTGAACTGTGAGTCAGAATAAACCCTTTCTCCCTTAAGTTGCTTTTATCATCCTGAGCCACTCTAGATAAAGACTAAGCGACAAGTGAATATTTATGATGAGAGAGGCATGGGACAAGAACTAGGAGAAGGGAATTTGTGACAATTCCCAGAGCCCCCAGCCCTCAGTTCTGCATCCTTGCTAAGGCTACCAGGCTTCTTTGATTTTTTTTTTTCATCAGCTCTTTCTGACAAAATTGCCTCTTAGTACAAATCACTTTCTATTTTTGTCCTCTGGAGTCCCAGATAATACTTTGGGAAGGCTCTTCACCTCCTGTGACTCGCAGAGTGGTGGTGGATCAAATCTAGACCAGAATCTAGCTTTCCCTCCTTTCTGCACTCGAAGCTGCTGGGTGTCCTGGCACCACCAGGAGAAGCAGGTGTGCAAAGGGGGCAGCTGAGCTGATTCAGAGAAAAAGTTGGTGAGAAGCCCAAGATCAAAGCCCCAGGGCGTGGACTCTGGCTCCTGACTGACAGCCACTGGCATCTTCCCAGCAGGAGCTCAAGTAGCCTCTAACCCTTGCCTGCTCCAGCAGCTGCAGGCAGGGGAGCTGCCAACCTTGGCCTTTCAGCCCTTACACCTTTGAAACAGTTCGCTTAAGTCCACCTTGAATTTCCGTAGTAAATTTTTAATAAAAATAGACTCAGCATAATCTTTAGTCTAACACTTTTACCAGTAACCTATTAAAGGCAAACAGAATGTTTGGCACATCGTGCAATAGCATTTGTAGACGGAATCGTAGTCAAATTCAAACACGTTTTCGATGAGAACTTCTGGCTCAAGATGATCGGCAGAACACACACCTTCACCTTTGCCACCGACAAGATGTCAGTTATGGCAAAGAAATTGGGAATGTTGCTCCAATGCAAGAAAGGTCAACACCTTTCTGAAAGATGAAATGAATCAGGTATTTTAATGTATGCCATAACTAGGAAAAAAAATTAGAATATCAAGCCATCTCCAAAAAGCAAAACCTGCAGCATGTAACCAGACATCAGTTCACACTTCATGCAGGGGGATCAGAATCCTTGGGAAGAGACACCATGAGAAGCAAATCCATTTCTTGGATTCTGTGTAACGCAGAAGAACATACATCAGCTGCTTAGTCCTCTTTTTTTTTAAGCATGAAAGGATAATCAAGGACCTCAGGAATTAAAGGAATGAGAGGAGAACAGATCAAGATAAACAGACTGACCCCCCTCAGCCCTAAAACCAAATTAGATCAGAAAAATCGTACGTAATTTATATACTGGATTCGAAGGTATAATGCACCCAGAACTGTTCATGGCTGTGTATTCTGTAACTCCAGCACTGGGGAGCAGAGCCAGGCAGATCCCAAGAGCTTGATGGCTAGTTAGGCAGCCTAGCAGAAGCAGTGAGTACCCAGCTTAGTGCGAGAGCACATCTGAATGCAACAAAACAGAAGACAGCAAGAGAGAAAGACTGACTGTTCTTCTCTGACTTTGACCTCCACATGTGTATGTAAGGGTACCTGGAGACTCAGACACACGCAGCCCCCTCCCCAACACACTATGTACTGCATCCGTGTAACAAGAATAAGTTGTAGTGAAAGTGAATAAAGCCAGAAAGAAACAGTTCTCAGAGATTTAAAAAAAATCTTGATCACTGAAATAAGTTCGGAAGAAACTTGGTTTATAAAATCAAGAGCATATTTTAGAAGATAGGACAAAATCTTTAGAGAAGAAAATATTGGTTAAAAAAAAGTAAGAGACTTGAGAACTTATCCTCGAGAGCAAACATATGGAAAAAGAATCCTAGATATTAAAAACAGAGAAAATAAAAGTTAAAAAAGAAACAGCATTTCTAAGTTGTAAAAAAGAACCTTAATTGTAAGGATCCAGAGGACCTGTCATAGTAAAGGAAAGAACCAAAGGAGACAACTGGATGCTAGAATCTTTCTTGGTACATTCTGGAACACCAAGGATATCGTGATATCTCCCAGAGAGATGGACCAAGGCACAGCAAGGGCATAACACCAGTGGGGCTGCTGCGGGGGGGTGACTCAGAGGGTAAGAACATGTGCTGCTGTTGTTGAGTGGAGTGTGGCTCCCAGACTCACATCTGGCAGCCCACAATTGCTGTAACTCCAGCTCCAAAGGATCCACGCCCTCTTCTGGCCTTTACAGACACTAGCACTCATGTACACATACCCCCATGCCCCATAAATGAAAACAAAATAAATCTTACAACAACAACAACAACTAAACTAGCAATTGATTATCTGTAACAATTGATTATCTGTATTGTAGTCTTCAGTACTGCAAGATAATCCAGTAATGCTTGCAAAGTTCTGAAAAATATAGGATCTGTCTTAGTCACTGTTCTCTCTCTGTGAAGAGACATGACCAAGACAACTCTTATAAAGGAAAACATTTAATTGGGGACAAGCTTCTATAGGCTTAGTCTATTTCCATCATGGTAGGAAGCATGGCAGCAGGCAGGCAGACACAGGACCGAGAGCTTACATTCTGACCTACAGACAGGCAGGCAGAGAGAACACTGGGAAGGCCACACCTCCTCCAACGAGGCTGCGCCTTTTAATCCTTCCCAAATAGTTCACCAACTGGGAACCAAGCATTCAAACATGTGAGCCTATGGGGCACATTCTCATTCCAATGACCACAAGACCTAACTTGGTTTTTCTATTCAGCTCAATTATCAACCAAATATCTGGACAAAATAATAGGGACATTTAATTTCCATACAGGTTCTCCCCACCCCCCAGCCCCTCCTTGGCCCCTACCTGACTTAGGATCTCTCATTTGCTACCATCTACTCCAAGCTCACTGCCTGTGAGCTTTGTGAGATTCTCCTGTCTCCTCCTCCCACCTCATTGTAGGAGTACTGGGCTTACAAATGGCACTACATGAGTTCTGAGGATTTGAACTTGGGGCCTGGCGATAAGCATTTTATACACGGAGCCATCTTCCCAGCCCCCAAAGGGGAACTCTTAGGAAAGCTAATATCCTTGAGAGAATGGAAAATCTCAGGAATATAAAAAATTATCCACTAGCCAAGCACAAGGTTGAAAATGCCTTTAAAAAAATAACCAAAAACCAAAACAAAACAAAATGAAAACCTTTCCAAAAAGTCATTTGAACAGGAAGTAAAATGTTTTATGATGCAAAATACTGCTGGTCTGTCTGAGAGGGAATTCATTGAACTTTTAATGTTGAGACCATTCTCCTTTGAGTGGTCTGGAGATTCAACTTTCAGATTTGCAGAAGGATATTGATACATCAGCCCTATGTGTTTGGGTGGTGGGCAGTATGTATGTGTGATTAAGTGAACATTAAGAAACAACCCAAAACATGGAGAGCAAGCTCAGGAATACTAGAGGATGGAGAAGGACTCACAAAATACAAAGTTAACCTTGTCAATTTAATGGGAAAATATGCCTGTAAGGAGAGAACAGGAAGGGAAGGAGCATAAAGACTCCCATCCTACAGTAAGAACATCAAAACACCGGCCAAAGGTGGTGGGACAGTGAATGAAGATAGAGGATGTTTAATGTTCCAAAATACTGCCTATATGTAATGTTTTAAAGCAGTATATAGGCCTATCTATAAAGGTAACATGAGACCACAGACATCGATCTAGGTTTTAAAGCAGGGAAGCTTGAGTTTCAATCCTTATATTTCACACAGAAGAGGCAATGGTTATTGTTTAAAGTTGATAGAGCAAGAAATAGGGTTGTGAATGTTGTTTACGTTCAGCTAATAACTTCTCCTAGAGTTGGTGTAGGGCCAGCTGTGGCCTAAGCTCCAAGTTGGTCTCTGATTTCATGACCCTCTGTGCTCTGAGCAGAAAAATCAGGGAATGGTCTTTAGAGACCCTGACTGGCCTTTCTACCTCCCATATCTGAACTGATGGTCCGGTTGTCCTTGTTCTAAGGCCCTTATTTGTATTGGAGACAGAATATTCCATGGGATTCTATGGGATCAGTAGCAGCCTAAACAATACAATTAGCCAGTGTTAAAGGGGAGCTTTTAGATCTAAGGAGAGACTACTGCCTGGCTGCAGAATATCTTACGGTAGCTGCGGAGTGATAACTCTTAGCTCTCCTTGACTTTCCCAGGATGCTGTTCTCTGTAAGCTCTATGATGGTAGCTTCCAATAAAGAACCATGTGCTTTACAGTGGAAAGATGAACCAAATGATTCTGCTGGTTTGCAGAATGAAAAGTCAATGAGAAGACTGGGTTGGTGTTTCAAGCCTATAATACCACCTTGTAAGATACCAGGGTGGAGGCATTTAACAGAGTCTGTGCTTAGAGTCACATTGTGAACCCCAGAACAGGCTTTCACTTGAGAACATGGTGGGCTTTCTTGGATAAGGATAGAAAAACCATCTCCCTAGACTTAAAATTTGTGGCTTGAAAGTGGACCCTCAAAGATACAATGCAACCCCCTCCTCAGTCTAAGGTGACCCATGAAAACCATCTTACAACAATCCCCAAAACAATGGGGAATGATGCCAGAGAAAACAACAAATTGCTTGAATGACTCTTCAGGGGAGTCTAGAGCTGTGTTTAGAAAACAACTCAGTGAAGTACAGGGTGTGGAAACTGGAGGACAGAAAGCAGGCTGGAAAATGTGAAGATGTGCAGGAAACAGGCTCTTGGGGGCAGAGAGTGGTGACATGTCCGTGGGAACTGGGCAGAAGCTGGCGAGTGTTCCCGAGCTCTGTAGAGCACACATGGCTGATGGCCAGTTAGAGCAGAAGGGAAGGAAGCAGAAGGGAGAAATGCAGGTCACCCAGTCTGCAGTCAGAGCTGCCTTGAAGAAGCTCATGAGCACTTAAGGTGAACTCAAGTGTTCTTCAGAAGACTTGAAGAAGGAAACCAAAAAATAACTCCCGGTATTATGTGGAAAAAAAAATAGAATGAGCTGATTCTTGGAAAAAATAATTCTCTGAGCTAAGTGAACATCTTAGCCATCTGAAACTCACACCCCAATGGTGGGATGGGGGAGAGTTTGAGGTGAAACTTGAGGTTCATTAAGGGTGAGTAATGCAACATCCGAGAAAAGTCTACTGAGGAGATCCCCTGCTCCAGGACAGCGAAGGGACAAACAACAGAGCACTGTGAGCAGTGTCTGTCAGAAGGGCAACAGGAAGAACGGTACAACATGACCAAAGATTGGAGAAGAGTACTTCCTTCTATTAAAATGAGCTTGTTTCTTGCTCACGAAATCTGGACCATACATGACTCTATCAGTGGGCGGCTCAACAAGTCAAGAAAAGAAAATTCTAGCAAGAGATAGTGGCTGGGGTGTGTTTTAGTCTCTGTCTCTCCCAGGTGGCCTGTTGGCTTTTACTAGCCCTGAGGCTCAAGGTCTTTTATCTCTTCTCTTGTCCCTTCAGTAATCTCATTTCATAGCTACCTCAACTGAACCAGCATATCCTTTTGCATAAAGTGGACTTCAGTATGATTTTTCTTGGTGATGGTCCTTTGAAAAAAACTGCAATTCTGAAGAAAATTATTGAATTTGTGACACTGGCAGTAAACTAGGTGCTGAGTACTGGTGACAGGAGGCTCAGAGGAGCCACAGGACCTTCTATGTGGCTAAAGTTTCATAGACTTCCTGAGCACCCAGAAACTGTGAATTCCACTCTGGAATTTGCTTTTTGTCTATCCAGGGCCCTCTTGTCTCCCTGAGGTAGGAACTCTTTCCTCAGTGTCTCAGGATGTTGGAGTTTCTAGACCAGATTTTCTCTGTGTGTACAACTCTGACCAGTCCTGACTGAAAGATTTCTGGTCATGGCCAGAGATCTTCTTTCACTTAATATGCCCCAAAGTTCCAGCCCATGATAAGGCACTAGGTCTGGACTAAAGAAGGGCTCTGTGAAGTAATCTGAAGGCAAGCTTTGGTTGCCTTTTTCACTGATGGTGCTCCTGTCTTTCTAAGTTTTGAATTTCCTTCCAAAGTCAAAAATAAATAAAAACAAACCATCATTAATGTGGCCTAAGTAATGAATTAGACTCTGTTTTATGTCTTGGGATCTCAACCAGGTCCTTGGAGTGCAAGGTCTGTGTCTTATTCACCTCATGATCAAGATAGTGATAGACAAGTGACAAGTGCTCAAAAATATTGTTAGATGAAAAGTTAATTGTGGATAGACATCTCAGTTGGTGAAGTGCAAGATTGGGATCCTAGGTTTAATTCCCAGAACTTGGGATCCTGGGTTTAATTCCCAGAACTTGTGTAAACCAGCTCGGTGTGGTGGCATGTAAGTGCTGAGGGGGGCTGAGACAGGCAGATCCCTGGGGCTACTGTCCAGCTTGCCTTGCCAAATTGGCAAATTCTGGGTAAGAGTGAAAGATACAATCTCAATAAAATAAAATAAAATAATATAATATAAAAAGAACACTCAAACAAACACACAAAGCATCAAGATGGATGGATCTGAGTCTGACCCCTGGCTTCCACACTCGTGCTCACAAGTATTACCCCCGACTTCACGCACACACACATGCATGCACACACTGAAATCACAAATGCAGCAAATAATTCACTAATAAGTTTAGTTCTCCATTGTCAGTCTCTGTCCTGAGTAGATGAATGGAAGCTTCTGTTTTCAAATGAAAATTTGCCAGGAGGGTGCAGAAGTGTTCGCCCAACTTGCTCTCCCCCGTGGGTTAATCTATCCAAGGCCTTTCAGTGCAGATGGAAACAGCAACACTATATTTATACATAAAAGGGCGACATCCATTTCATTGTCAATACCACTTCAACAAAATTAATTTCCTTTGGGATTTTTGTATTTTAATGTTCTAATGTACTATCGGGCACACACTAAATAATGGTTTTCTTCCTTCCCTCTCTCTTTTTCTTTATTTTTTTCAGAATGCCACTAATTGATCATTGCATGCTGGCCTTCATTTTTTTTAACCCTCATCATCACAATTTTCTATACTTCCTCTAGCATCCCATTTTTATCCTGTCTCCAGCCAAAGATAGACTTACATGAACCTGGTACCAAGGAAGATAGCAACAGAAGTGGAGCTGTGGCCAACTCTAAAGAATCTGCCCTCATGGATCATGGTCCTGAGGAAGGGGGCAGGGAGGCTATGGGTCTGGATGAAGCAGTGGGCTAAGCAAGGCATTTTAGGAAAGGAAAAAGAGCATAGCTGGTCCTCTTCCTGACTGGAACACAGTGGCTACCATGGTGAGACACAGTTCCCATGTTCTCTAGCTCTGACCCTGCCATACAGCTGTAGAGAGACATGGCAGAGTTTTCAGTAATTGAACATGAAGACTTGCTTAGATTTTATCTCTCTGGACTTCCAGAAAAGATCTACTGTATTGGTCTTCTGTTTCCCTTATTCTGCAAAGCGAGACTTGCTGAGGCTGACATAAGAAGGTCCTCAAAAACCCTAGTGTGAAGATAGTATTGCCAGCCTTGCAGGATCTAGAATCCTGTAGAAGACAAGCCTCTGGGCTGTCTGCGAAGGATTGTGTCCATTAGGGTAATTGAGGTGGGAGGATCAATCCTCAACTGTGAGTGGCACCATTTTATGGGTTAATGTCCTGGACTGAATAAAAATGAGAGGGTTTGCAATAGTCTTTGTCTCTGTCTTCCTGACTGCAGATGCAATGTCACCAGCTGCCTCATGCTCCTACTGCTGGGGGAGGAGGTGCTCCCCACTCAGAGGAGAGCCCATCTGACAGATGTTTTATGGGTCCTGCCGAATATGTAGCAGGTACATTAAAACACAGATGCAAGTGAATCGAGATGGAGAGTCTATCCATTCTGTTTAACGGACATAAATTACTGACCAGAACAGCCGTTTCTCCTCTTGGTCATCATCTGATGAAGGGGAGAGTTTTTATTTTCTAAATGATATATTGAGCCAAATGACATGATTATTACATCATTTCTACTGCCTGTCACCACTCACAATGGAATGGTATTACAAGAAAAATGAATGTTCCCTCTGGAAGGGAATAGAGGGGTGTGTGCGTGCATGTGTGTGTGTGTGTGTGTGTGTGTGTGTGTGTGTGTGTGTGTGTGTGAAGGGCGCATGTATATAAAGGGTTCTGTCAGAGAAAGATAAGGAGTTTTATTAATATTAGTTGACTGAGCCCCAGTATCATATACAGTGCCAAGCATCCTTCCATGGACTCTTCCCCAGGAGTGACAATTGAAATTTGATGCCCTCGGAGAATGCAGTGGAAAGGAAGGAACTTAAAGGGTTCTTCTCAGACTCAATATATCTCCTTTAAAGACTAGATAAGAGAGGGATAGCATGTAGTGTGGAATAACAGACATCTGGTGTTTGCCACAGCAGGAGAAGGGTACCAGAAATGATATGGTTCAACAGGATTTTGGGGGGACTTTATTGATATTTCAAAGCATGATTCCCAAGTTATGGGAAACCATCTTCTTCTAAGACAAGCCATTGGTGGGTTAATGACCTTGAGGCTAATTTAGAATGTCGATCTATGCCTCTTTCTGATGGCAGAGTGGGTAGATGGTGGAGTTACGAGTGGGACGCCAATGCTGCTGGCCTTGACCCCAGCAGCATTAACTCAGCGTTAACTCTGAAGATGGCGTTGTCCCAATCCTCTGTTCCTGCTCTGGGACCTGAAGAGCAGAGGGTCACTTGGAAACTTCTGTGATTTAAAGAGGAAGTGGCTCTCCCAGAGAATCTTTGTCTCTTGGGGGAATGGATTCCTCTCCCCCCCCCCCCAAATCATGGTGGCAGCAATCTGCAGAGGAACCTTCACATGCCCAGAACCTCTCAGGCAGGAGGGCACAAGCACATAACCAATCTTGACCAGTCTTCAGACCTGGAAACACAGAACACAGGCAGGCAGACAAGCAGGCCGACAGACAGACAGACAGACAGACAGACAGACAGACAGACAGACAGACAGATAGATCAAAGGGATAATCTCTTGTGCGTTGTGTAAAAGCATTTCCTGTAAGTAACAGCTCATAGCCTATTAGTAAAAGGCAAGAAACAGAAGGTTGAAGGTCTGGTCAAGAGATAGTAACTTTGGGAAAGAGTCAAGTATGGGTTAGACTTATGAAACTGAGGAGAGGTAACCAGTCAACATGACAGACATAGAATAGTATAACTGGGTTAATGTAAGTTAAAAGCTAGTTAAAAGCTAGTTGGGAAACAAGCCAAGCTAAGGCCATAAGCATTGTAAATAAAAATAAGTCTTCATGTTTTTTCTTGGGACCTAGAACTGGCATAGAAAAGCACGCACACACACACACACACACACACACACGCACGCACGCACGCACGCACGCACGTGCACACACACACAGGCACACGCGCACACACACACACACACACACACACACATGCACACGCACATATGTGAGATTTGGGTATTTGAAAGTAAATGAGAAAAAAAAATTCTAAATCATCTTCAGTTTCTCACTGTGAGAACTAGATTGAGTGATGTCTTGGTGAACTTGGGGCCTAGTAGAGTTGGGTGACACCTAGTCAGGCATAAACTTCATCTGCTGGCTTCTCTCTAGCCAGCTTTTTGTTTAAGTTTATAGATTGAGAACTGAACTATGAATCTTAGAGGAACAGCTCAACCTATACCAACCTCACAAGCTTCTTTTCAAATTCTGCCTGTGTTTCTGAGGAGACAAGAAAGTTCAGTGGGATGGGAAACACCTGGTTTAAGTAGTTCTTACCTATCTTAACACACACAAATGCACTCACACACACACAAACACATATTCACACACACGCTCCCCCCACACTCACACATACATAAACACAAAAACTCACACACACACACACACACACACACACACACAAAGTCTTACACACATTCACACATACAAACTCACACACCCATACATACACAGACACTGACTCAATGCTCATAGATGGATGTTTTTCAAATGCTTCGCTATTTCGTACCCCTCGGAGGGCTTCTATCAATTGGCACCAACAAACAGAAAATAACTGTTGACAGGGTGTGAAAAAAACAGGAACCTTCTACACTGCTGGTAGGAATGTAAAAGCAGCTTCATAGCTATGGAAAATAGCAAAGCATCAAGTCTTTGAAAAATTAAACATAGCGGTATAATTGATCAATTCTACTTCTGAATGCATACCCCAAGTAAATAAGCTCAGAACACTTACGGTCATGGCAGCCATTTTCACAATAGCCCCAAACATGCAGACAACTGCAGTATTCACCCACAGATGAGTGGATAAAATGTGGCATATCTGTAAAATGGAATATTATTCAGCCTTAAGAAGGAAGGACATTTTAACATATGCTGCAACATGATTATATATTGAGGACATTATGTTCTTCAAAATGAGCCAGCCAAACCATATGATTCTACCAACTAGAATAGTCGTCTCAGACACAGAAACAGGAGGAACAGGAATTGTTGTTAATGGATACAGAGTTTCAAATGAAAGAAAGAAAAGGGAAGATAGGAATTGATGATGGCTAGACAGCAACAATGTAGTTAAGGCGATTGGATTGTGGACTTCTAACAGTTATTAAGCTGCTAAAATTTTACACATATATTAACATATTTTGAGAAAAAAAATGTCTTTGGAGTTCATCAACTTGTGCCTGGCCCTGGGATTTCATCCATGTGCCTTTTCCCCTCCCACATTGGTTTCTTGATTTCCAAATGGAAACAATTGTCTCCTGCCTCTTATGGTGAATGTTGGGACGAGGAGCTAAGAGCAGGGAACGTGCATAGTATACTGGAGAAATGTGGTGACAGGGACTGGGTGTGGACTGGGGACAGAACGTGTCTAAGGTGACAGTGGGAACAAACTCTCAAGGCTTCAGAGTGTATGCTAAGCAGAAACCTGTACTGAAAAATGCAGGCAGCTTTGCTTCAAGCATGGAGAAATTAAATATGGGACATTCTTCACAGCCGGAGCCTTTGAAGAATGGAGACTAACACTTTTGCCCCGGCTAGTAGTGAGGCTGTGTCTCTGAGAAAAGGGGATCTCCCTTATATGACCATATCTCCAGAAACCACAGGGAGTGGGAATTGTTGCACACGACAGGCCACCGTCCTCCACATCTTTGCTGAAATAAACAAGCAGGAAGCCAAAGCTGACTGAATTTCAGGGTACATATGCTCTGCTCTTTTGTATCCGGTGCCATGAGGATACAAGGCCTTCTTGAGAATTCCTTTTCAAAATTTCCTTCTAGATCCTTCCTGGACCTGATTCTCAGAGCTCACAAGCAGAGCTGGGGTTCAGCCCCAAGGAGCTAGGATGCAGTCAGGAACTGGGTGGTGAGGTAGCAGAAGAGAGATAAAGTCTAAGAACAGTTCTTTGTGGCTAATGCACTTCCTCAACCTCAAGCCTGTCTGCCCAGAGGAAGCAATAGATTTTGTGGTTTGCCCCTTTGATTCCTTTGCTTCTGCTTTTGTCCACTCTATTCATAACTCTGTTACTAAAAAGTTGATATCAGGAATTCACCAAGCCTGAAACCACTGCCTTCCTAAAAGGTGGTCAATGCCTGGTGAAGACACACCTCCTAGAGGAAGCCTGCTTGTCATGGAGGTGAAGGCTCCCTGGAAAAATTTCAGGTCAGCTAACTGACACTCCTGCTATGTTCTGGCTGGGGTTTGTCCTCCAGTGGTTCATGTATCAGAAGTTTAGTCCCATGTAACATCATTAGCAGGGACAGGGAGGGAAAAGGATTACTCACTTTCATCCCTGGAGCTGTTAGGGAGGAAGAAGGCCCAAGCATTCCTTAAGTTCCCTCACTGGAAGAGGAAGATAATAAAGAGAAATGTCACCTTCAGGAAAACGCACAGACTTCTGGAAACTCACATTCTTCTTTAGGGCAAACGAGCAGCCTGACTCTGATATTCAATATGGGATAAGGACAGCCTAGAAGGCACCTGGTTCTTCTTTCTATCCACCATGCCGGTCCCAGGGATTGAACTCAGGTCCTCAGGCTTGGTAGCAAACCCTTTTATCTACTGAGTCATCAAGCTTGCCTGCTTGCTCTTTTCCTCTGTCTCTATTTTTCACTTGTTTATTTTTCTTACTGATGACTGTAATTACGGATCATCTTTCATGCCATGGCTTCCCTGGGGACAGGATTTGGCAAGTATTTAAATGTTGGGAGGTCTGATCTAGGTTTTGTGGCTGAGGTCGAGGCCTGGGAATGATATAGAGAATATTCTTGATGCACTTTTGAATTAAAATGTAAGTTCAGGTGAAGACTGGAAGGCAAGCAAGATGAGGGGTCATTAAGGTTGCAAATACTGTCAACTTGAGAACAGCAAGAGAGGGGTTTTCATGAGATAAGGTTAGCCCTGAGGGTTCATCTTTGTGAAGGGATTATGTGTCCTTATACAATCCTCCGATGGAGTTTGGATATTAAATGTGTACACAGGTTGTGTACTTGAACATTTGGCTGTCAGCTCGTGGCACTGTGTTTGGGAGTGGGAGAGGATGTTGCAGGTTGGGCCCTTGATGGTTCTGACCTGAGCTCTTCTTTTCCTAATGCATCATTGTGTAAACAGGTCATGCTGTAAGCTTCCGATGCCCTCGCTGCCACGCCCTTTCCTCTAGCCAGTATCCCTTGAATCATGATTTCCAAATAAATCTTTCTCTTAAGTTGTTTCTATGATAAGAAAAGTAAGAAGTAACAAGGCCTTGGTGGAGGGAGTGGGCTCCCCTTGTGATTTGATTTGGCCTTTGGCCACAGGTGAGTATAGCACTTTCCCCCTCTGGTGAAGGCAGCATCAAAACACCATCTTGGAAGCAGAGAGCAGTCCTGCCCAGACAGTAATGCCTGCCAGTGCCTGGAATTTTTTTTGCTTCTCAGCCTCTAGTCCACTGAGAAAGAAATTCCTGGTGTTTGTAAGTCACGGAGCAATTCGACTGTAGTTCTGTGTCTATGAAACATGCTGGTGGGCTGCTGGTGGCTTTCTGAGACAGTCTCTTTCCTGAGGAGGGGTTGAGGCAGATGACTGCTCAGGTTCGGGAAGCACAACCATTTATATATTCGTTTACTGGGTAACAGTGAATCCTCTCAGGGCTTTGGGTGAGTGAAAGGGTGCCTCCCACTTCTGCCCACCTCAGGCGGGGCCAGATGACAACCAGAGCATCTGGGCAACAGAATGAGTTCTGTCTCCAGGTGCAGCCATCACCCCTAGCCAGCTAGGGAGACCTCTGAGTTAGAGGTGCAACATAACTTTCTGAGTCTATGCCCAGCAGAGGATACTGAGTTGGCACCTCCATGTTCCTTGCATTTGTCTTTGTGGTAAATTCAACATTACGTTCACCCCCTATTTTCCTTCCTGTTGTGGTCATAAGTTGGACAGGCTACAGCACTCTTTAAGGGGCATATGTCTGCAGTCTACCTAGCTGTGTATCTTGGCTCATGACTTGGCAGCTGTGTGGGCTCAGAAATGTCTCTTAACTCTCAGAGCACCAGGTCCTTTGCGTATAAATTTGGATATCAGGAGTTCCTATTTTGCTGGGTGTGGTAGTGTACACTTATAATCATTGAGCTTGGGAGGCAGAGGCAGGAGGATATCCCTAAGTGCAGAACCAGCCTGGTTTCCACCACAAGTTCTAAGCCAGCCAGAGCTACAGACGACCCTGTCTCTAAATAAACAAATAATCAAGTCTATAGTTTACATAGAATAAAGGAATGCCTGTGTTTTTATGACCCATCTTTGTACTCAAAAGGAGTCTCTGTTGGTCTGTTATTCCATCATTTTCAGGTTCAGACACTGTGCACCTGAGGACCTGGCCTTCCTGCTATTGGCACTTCGGGTATAAAGGGCTTATCTGAGTGCCTCAGTTTAAAAGGCTTCCCACAGGCACTGCAAGGGACAGAATGAAGACAATGTAGTGTTTGGGTCACTTCAGGACTTCCTCTCTAACTTTGCTTACATGTGCTAATGAATGCCAGAAATAAATTTTCACTAAAAGTAGGAGGCAGAAAACAGGAGACAGGGCCAAGGAGATAAAGGGTGTCAGGCAGATGTGAGTGAGGGAGGAGATGGAGACCTTTCCCAAACACCCAGGGCAGTGGGAGGGAGAAGCCATGTCCTCCATCTGTCTCCACAAAGAGGCACATGTCCCTGCTCCTTGCCAAGCACCAGCCTAGGCAGACACAGTGGGGCCAGAATAGTGAGTAAGCTCACTCCTTTTAAGACTAAAAACTTCAGCAAAGATGTTCTGAGACCCTTGGACTGGCCAAAGTCTTTGTCTCTAAATCTCCTTCTCTTCTTCTTGTGCCCTATATTAGGAAGCCAGAAAAAGTGTGTGTAAACTGGGAGCAAGAACAGGCAGAGCCTGGCCTGGTGGTATGGTTGTAATCTAGTGTATCAGTTACTTTTCTTCTTGTTGTAGCAAAATATCTGAACAAGGGAACTGATGGGAAGGTTAATTTGGACTCCCAGTTCAAGGGTACAATCTACCGGGATAGGAAAGTAGTGGGGACAGGAGCTAGTCACATTGTATCCATAGTCAGGAGCCAGAGAGTAACCAGTGCCTGTGCTCAGCCAGCCTTATCATCCTTTTTAAGCAGTCTGAGACCCCAGCCTAGGGAATGATGCCCCCTACAGTGAGTCTTCCCACCTTAGTCAATCTGATGTCTAAACTCCCTCTCAGACATGCCCTGAGGTATGTTTTCATAGTGATTCTATATCTTGCAACTTGGCAAGTCAATATTAACTATCACATCCTTGAGAGGCTGAGGCGGGAGAATTGCAAATTTAAGGCCTGCTTGGGCTACAGGAAAAGAACAGGAAGAGGCTCTAAAATGGCCACTTTCTGGTCTTCTGCCAGTCAGCGCCCTGATTTTACCTCAGAGCACAGCTTCCCATAGCTTTTCTTACTTTCTTGCAGTGTCCTCTCTCCTTTCCTTGGGGATTAAAGAAAAACGTTCTTGAAATAAATGTCCTAGTGAAGACTTCCCCAGACACCGAGTTCTTGAGTATTTGGAGAAGTTGCTTCACTAAAGTTCAGAAACATTAAAGGGGCTCTTTCCCCTTCACTTTGGGGCCAGGCCCAGCCTTTGCCTTTCTGAGTATTTGGGGGGGGAGTAAATCAGAGAGTTTTCTCACTCCCCAATTCTCTGTGTCACCTGAAGCCAGACTTCAGGCTGAGGCCTCCGCTGGGCCCCAGAGTTGGGCAGCTCTAGCCTGCAGCTGAGCTTCTGGGAAAGGAGTCTGGCTGAGGAGAGGGTGATCCACTTCTGTAGAGAATATGGATCCTTCTTGCATGGAGGAGTTCTACGCCATGACAATGAGGTGTGACAGATGTCTCCACTCATCGCCACCCCGAATGCAGATGCCTTGAGGACAACAAATAAAGCTGCATTTCAGAGAGGGGTTGAAAATGAGGGAGGGGACACTGAGGGAGGGGATATGGGGGGTGGGGAAGATGGCTGCTCTCTCAGCATTCAGGAACCTGGCACTGCTGGCTGGAGGCAGAACCAACCTGGCCTACTGCCACCAGCAGTGTTTTATTTGGTTTCTGACAAACCCATTCCACTTCAGGGTAGCAAGCAAGCCTCAAACACAGCACGTTATCTCCCTAAGTTCTCATCTGTTATGAGTCAATAATTATTTACCTTTTTAATACAGTCATAATCACTGCGTACATAGTATTTTACACTATTTCCCCACTTAACACGATTTAGTAATGCGTGTTTCCTGTTTAATGACGCTGTTTTGAGTCTTGTCATTTAGGTATAAATGTCTGTTACTCATTAAATGTTTCCCTCTTAATTGGTTTTGCCAAGCGATTCCCTCATTGCTGGACACTTGGGCTGTCTCCAGCTCTCACCATTATAAATAGAACAAGGAACAGCACCTTAACATAGAGCGATGATGATGATGATGATGGTGATGAAGAAGAGTCGAAATGCAGCTGACATGGTTCTCACTGGCAACTGAATTTAGAGCACTTCAGTGTTGTTCCTCCCCGAAGCTGCAGTAAATAGCTGCCTTGAAGGACGACTGGATGATTTATAGGGAACAAGATGTGTTCAGCGGGTTTGTCAGTATCCCACGGCATGAAGGATACGCTTGTTAATTATCTGTGGTTAATATGATAATTTAGGAAAAACAACACTATTAGGAGTTCTCCATTAGGCGAAAGGCTTCTCATTTTTGAGCAAACAAAGGCTCCAAAATGAATGAACAATTCACCTCTGATCTGTGACTAGGCAGAGAACAGAGAGTGAATCTCACATAGTTTGGCTTTCTTGCAGCACCCTGGTTGTTGTGGGTAACAAAAGCTTCCCTTCTGGAAAACCCTCCCAGGCCCAACCTCTGTCTCTCTCTCTTGTTGCCTTTTACAGAGCCACCCAATTAACTATTGTGGGACCAATCATATTTGTAGATGTCTCCATGGACCTTCTTTCCATCAGCTCATCTTAGGACTTTGTGGGGCAAATGGTAGTGACCTTATTTTTCAGGGTAAGAAGCAGAGATCCAGCAATAGTGAGGTACTTGCCTGAGTTCCTGCTGCCAGGTAGAGAGGATGGACAAAGGGACCAAGGTCCTTTAACACCTTTCCTTAGCCTCGCTTCTGTTGCCTATTACCTAACATAAACCCACCAGGCAAGGACCAAGACAGAAAGGGAGACTCATATTCATGTGGAAACATTAAACTCATTTTAGTCCCTCTGAGGGAGACTGTGTGGGCAAAGAGAAAGAGAGTCACTGGGTGTCATGCTGGAGCCAATATCTGGAAGAGCCAAAGAGGAACAGCCCATCTGCATCCAACCTCATCGCCGTATTTCAATAAATATCGAATGTAACTCATGGGCTGCGTTCAATCACTGCCGAGTGTCACCAAGTCATCCCCCTTTCATATTTCATTTTGGCTTGGACAGTGCAAACTCCGTTGAAGCCATAAAGAATAATTTTTATGTAGAGGTCATCTGCTGAGCCAGCATCTGCTGCACAGACTCCCAATCATCCTGCTTGGTGGGAGGCAAGAGTTGTAGGGTAAGTGGGGGATGGAGAAGGGCCCTCAAAGGGGCTAGGGTCCCACTCAGTCACATAGGATTAAACTGCACCATGAGAGATTTAGGTTTAGATGTTGCTTTCATATCCCATATCCCCTCCCCCATACTGTACCTTACCCACAATGACTTGGTCCTCTGTGTGCACGGGGAAGGAGCAGGACAGCACATGTCACAGCAGGAGCGGCTGAGGATGCCAGGAGGCACAGCTACAGCCCACTAGAACTGGAGTTCAAGTGTGTGGGTTGTCACATTGATGGTGGTGTGGCCCCCGAGGACAAACAGAATAATCTTTTTCATAAATCAACCTCCATTCATGTCTGAGTGCTACCTGTTTGGTGAGGCCTTGGTGATGTTAGAAGAGGGATGGATTGGTCCTTGCTTCAAGTCCCTATTGCTGCACAGCTAAATAGATGGTCATATAAATAGGTGCTGAAGAGCATTGTATACCGCTGCAAAGCTAAATACATAACTTTGTACAGAGTCCCTTGTGCACTGGGGGTTATTGTCATGTGCTTGGGCTATGTCCTTGCAGACTGGGGAGATCAGATTAGATGAACACAGAAGTGTTTCAATTTGTTTTGCTTTTGAAACAACATTTCCCTATGCAGCTCAAGATAGGCTTGAACTTAGGATGCTTTTCTCCCAGCCTCCTAAAAGCTGAGTGTTGCGATTATAGATAGGCTCGCACCATCATGCCTAGTCAAATGGTTCAATTTTAACCTTGCAGATCCCTCTTCCTTCCTGATAATTTGCTTTTGGCTAGTTCATGTAATCTTCTCTGCAGGGTTTTTCAGATAGGTCCAGGGATTGACTGCTTCACAGAATTCAGGCATTGCTAAGTATGTAGACTTCTAGGTGCTATCAGAGACTTATGGAAGTAGAAGCTGGAGGATGCTGGAGCTCAGGGGTCTGCCCTTTTAAACCCGTCCATGGATAACTTTTGTGGTGCAGATCTTGGAGTTTGTGTGTGTGTGGGAGAGGGGGCACTATAGTAGTTGAGCTAAATGAAAACTTTTGGGTTAATTTTGGTACCTTCTCGGGGGCTTTAAGCTCTCTGTGTTACAAGTGCCCCATAGCTCTTTACCAGGTGGTGACCCCAGTACCCCACCTCAAGTTTTGTCAGCTCCTAGACTCTCATTCCAGTTTGTAAGTTTGTATCTTTCCAGTGTGATTGTGTGCTGAGAAGCCCTTTCATAAAGTTAGAGACCTCCTCCCCACAATACAGGCATAAGTGAATGTTTCCCCCTTTGAACTGGGGAGCTCTACCAGACATCTCATTGGAATTGAATTTTGCAAGAAGGGCCTCTGTTTTCAGTCCTGAGCAGGAAGAGGGGGCAGGCAGTCTGGGCATGCTTGAGGGTCATCAGGAGTGCCTGTAGGACAGTCTAGATTCAGGACTCGGGGTCTGCTGTGAGCACTTCTGTGTGGAACAAACAGAGATACTGGGTTCTTGGCTGACACCCTCTCAAGCTGACAAGACCCCATCAAAGAGGAAAACAGGCGAGGCTAGGAGACGTTCAGCAGGCGGTGAAGAAGGGGGATACTGTCCCCTTCTACTGTCCCCAGGCTAGTGACAACAAGAACTAGCTCATTCACCAGACTGGTTAACCTCTTAGTCTTTAGGACCCCATCATTCCTGAGAGTTTAGGGCCATGCAGGCCTTCAGCTGTACCCCAGCCACACATAGAAAGCAATTTTTACTGTTCCTCTAATTCACCAGCACCACTGTTTCCCCTTCACCCCCAGTGACAGGCGGTTTTCAAGGCTGCCCTATGCGGTGCAGCCAGAGGAGGGTTGATTTCACACTCCACTTAGCTCGTCGCTCTCCATGGTCCTGCACCGCATTCGCCTTTCATTCACCAGGCTTTGTTCACCCTTGGCTGGTCTAGCCCTTACCTAATTCTGAAATCTATTTTTCCTCTCCCCACCCCCGATTTACCATTGAGTTGTGTCAGTGTTACTGTCGACTTCTATATTTCTTTTACAATTCAGCTTTTTCTTCCCCTGTCATGGCCTTTCGGGTTTGTGAATGGCAGGGATTTCAGGGCCATGGCTTCCTTCCCTCTCTCAGATACCCTAAGACTAGGGTCCACAACTAAGAGGCAGTATGACCTGAACTACGCACTTGAATTTCTCACTTTTTTGTTTTTGTTGGTTTGGTTTGTCTATGAAATTGGATAGCTGTAACTCATGGCATATCTGCCACTCTTTGTTGTTTCTGTTTCAGAGATAAGGTCTCACGTAGCCCAGGCTGCTCTTGAATTCATTACCTGACAGAGCATGACCTTTTTCTTTCTGATCCTCCTGTCTCCACTTTTCAAGGGCTGAAATTGTAGGCATACACCAGGAATTATGTGGGATCAAATCCAGGGTTCTATGCATTCTGTGCAAGCCTTTTACCAACTGAGCTCCACCCCCAATTCTCTTTCAGCTTTAACTGTAGTCAGTTCTGTGATTCACAACACTGGATTGATGACAAATATTCAGTTTATTTTAACCCAAGTGAGAGCAGTGCTGTTAATCTGCTTTGTAGAAAGCCTTGAGTAGTTAACTCATAGGAGACAAGAGATAATGCTTAACTCCCTGTTCTGGAGCATACTGCCCAGTGCATCGCTAGGAAGTGAGCAGGGGGAGGAGCAAGGTGCTTAGTCTGGACCATCTCCTTCAAGGACACACTGCTAGTGATCTAAGGACCCCACAATTGATCCTACTGAACACATGGATGTTTTGGGGAATATCCAACATACAGACAACAGATATAGTCAACCCATAAAATCTCTGCACAGAAAAGCCTTTAATCCAATTTTTCATTTCATTATATGTATAGGAGTGTCAGCTGTGCCAGGTGAGTGGATACTTGTAAGATTTGAAATATTGGCCTAAATTCAAGCTAAGCATTGAGATTAACAATGGCCAAAGCCCCCCCCCCAATTCTTGATTATTCTCATTGTTACCTAAGTGTATATCTTCTTTCTCTTTACAACACCTTCTAATCTTTTTACCAAGTTCCCTCAGTGTAGAGTGGGGGCTGGAACCCAGGTATGCTTGGTTTTGTGCTCTTGGAAGGATAGACTTGTTCTGAGACCCTTGTAGGCCACTTGGGAGCTTTTGAGCAAATTGGACAGAGACACACTTCTGAATTGTATGTATCTTTTATTTACAGTTTAACAAGTCTACTTGGTGGTGCTAATGAAAAAAGAGGGGGTTGTTTAGATGAAGGTCTTCTACCCCTTTGTCACTGCCTGAGATAGCTGAGTTCTCATATTGCCCAGGGGCTTCCTCATTAGACCATTCAAATGGCTTTGTAGATCACAGTCACTTTACTGTGGAAACCCAGTTAGAGCCTGAAATGGCCTTTGTGCTTCTCTGGATCCCAGTCACGTTTATATACTGTTTTAGAAATGGATGGAGTATAAAAAAATACGTCTATGAAATATACTCTGAATGCTGCCAGCTTTCACAGCTGGAACTGTACATGGGAAGGGCTATGCCATTATTCGTGTGATTTTAATCACCAAGCCTTGCTTCTTTCATTAGCCTCGGCTCTCTTTCTATTAGCACAGTCTTTTCCCTTTAAAACCCCACATTCTTAGAATGGTTATCACGGGGCAGGATTTGTAAGTGTTCATGAACACATGCCATTGGAAGAAAGAGCGTCTAGACTGGTCTCACGTAAAACACCCAAGAGCCCATCACTGCTAACAGCAGCTGTCTTCTGTCTTCCTGTGGGCACCCCCCCTTCACTCTCCCAGCTCCAGTATGGGTCCTGAGAGCCTTCTTGGTGGGTGTTGATCTTACTGCCAGAGAAAGTGGATAATGTGCTAAACAGTGACCTCTTGGGTATCTGGCTGACTGCTTTTAGTATTGAAAAGGTTTTCTGGATGGATAAGAAAGGAGATGAACAACTAAGAGTTGTTTTCCGGAAGGAGTCTTGACAGCTTCTGGCAGCCACTAGCCCTTTCTTTCCTTCATTGCTCTTTGCTCTCTGCCAACCACGGCAAGTATCTTTGGCAGGAATCTGGGAGGGGATGATGATCTTTGTGGTTGGGGAAAAAAGAGGGATGCAGGGAAGTGTCTATGTGAGTCATGACCACACCCTTCTCTTTCTTACTTCTGCTCAGGGGACTCGAAACATCCTAGTCCCAGGTAAATGTATCTTTTTAAAGTAGCCTACAGGTGTGACCACCTCTACCCTTCCCCCACTACTGCCAGCACTGGTGGGCCACATGGCATCAGAGCTCCAAAATCTCTCCTTTCAACTTGATAAGTTCCTTCTGGGGTGTCACTACCACGGCCTTTGTGGTGCAGATCAAGCAAACCCATGCTTTGCCACCGTACCTTTCTCTCTTGAACTCAGTCAAGAGTCACTGCACGAAGAAAAACACCACACAAACTTAGCTCTGAAACAATGGTAACCCAATCTCTGGGCGCAATAACTAGAATGCTAATCTTGTAAGCCATATTAAATTAAAACCTGGAGGATTTGCCATAAATCGGGAGACACCAGTCACTACATCTTGCCCTCTTGCTATCCCATCTGAACCCCCCTCTGGTCAAGACAGAAGACAGGATGATTCAGAACCAACGTGGCTTTAAGTAGCCACAGGTAGTTATGAATATCTTATAGGGTTAGAATAATTGGGATAACTTGTCTAAATTGTATGGGCATCTTGTTTATTGAGATTTTATTGATATATAAATCTGACTGGTTAACTATAAGTTTTAAGAGTTTTGATTTTACCAGGTTTCTGGGTATTGTGATATCTGTGAGGTTGGTGGTCATTGCATGGGGCTAGGCCTAGGGTTGTGGATGCAGCTGAGTGGGCCTAAGGGCTAGGCCTAGAGCCATGGAGGCAGCGACCACACCAACGGCACAGGGGTGGGGGTGAGGAGGAGCTGGGCCAGAGGGTCCTGGCTGAGGCCATGTGGCCTGCCAGTGCTGGGCTTAGCACCAGAGCTAATCAGAGCTGGGAGCACAGTGATTGGGTGTTGTGGGGGCTAGCTAGAGAGAGTAGCCTAGCAAGACCATGCTGGACCTGAGCGGTGTTGGCAGTAGTGTGGGAATTGCTGGTCAATATTAATCCTCCATGCAACAAAGAACTTATGAGAAAAAATAGTTAAGGTAAAATATTAGGACTCAGTGGATATTGGCCATCAGATAGTCATTGAATATGCCATGGCAGGTTTACACCACGAAAATCGTGTGTGTGTGTGTGTGTGTGTGTGTGTGTGTGTGTGTGTGTGTGTG
>JANHMN010000016.1:39422995-39489551 GCA_030674055.1 Rhabdomys pumilio | reverse complement strand
ATGTGGTGTGTGTGTGTATGTGGTGTGTGTGTGTGTGTGTGTGTATGTGGTGTGTGTGTGGTGTGTGTGTGTGTGTGTGTGTGTGTATGTGGTGTGTGTGTGTGGTGTGTGTGTGTGTGTGTGTGTGTGTATGTGGTGTGTGTGTGTGTGTGTGTGGTGTGTGTGTGGTGTGTGTGTGGTGTATGTGTGTATGTGGTGTGTGTGGTGTGTGTGTGTGGTGTGTGTGTGTGTGTGTGTGTGTGTGTGTGTGTGTGTATGTGATGTGTATGTGAGAGAGAGACTGGGCTGTGATGGTTTTTAGAGCTTCTCTGGTAGTTTTAAGATTCAGCCAAACTTGGACACGGGGGCACTTTCTAAGTTAACTCCTCATTGTACACAGCAGGAGGAAGTGGGATCAAAGGTATAGATCAAAGGTACAAAACCCCCCAAAACCCCAAAACCCCCAAAACAACAAAAACAAACAAACAAAAACCCAAAACAAAAACAAAACTCCGGTGGCTTACAGAGTGGTTTCCAGACTTTAGGACAATCCAACTTTCTTCCACAAAGGAAAAGGATGTACAGATGGCAGCCTCATCTCTGTACCATTTGGCCTCTTTGACTCTCCTCTTTGGCCTACATTCCTTTATTATTTGACCCTTTTTATTAGCTATCAAGCAGTACTTGCTAAGAACTGAGGCTCCACATAAGGCCCTTGTAGGAAACAAGAGTCCCCACCCACCCCCACCATGCCGAGGAACAACATATCATTTACAATGGTTCAGGAATCCTCAAAGTTGGGAATTGGGCCTTCAGTACCCAAAACATCCTGGTCCTTCTGTCCTAGGGAAGCCCCTCATCTCTATACCAAAGGATGGCCAGAGAAGGCAGCGGGTACTTCTCCTAAGAGGGGATGAGTAATGAAAACACTTTACCAAGTACTTTCACAAGCATGATCTCATTTGGGCTGATGACCCAGGGGCTCCTGAATGGAGAAAGGAGTAGGGGGCTTGGGAATTCAAATTGCATCTCCATTGTCTTGGGAAACCGTTTCCGGCAAGTAGGAGTCAGCAAATCCCCACCTTCCCATCCCTCCTTCTCAGGCCAGGAGCATTTAGAACTAATTGAATCACCAGCTCAGCTAATGCAGCCTCCATTAAGACCACAAGGTCCCTAGGGAGAAGCCATTGAAGATAAGTAGAGAGAGCCACACCCAACCCCAGCTTCATTCCAACCCCCACGGCCTTAGTCATTTTAGCACCCCGTGGACCTGCCTGCCTGACCCCTTAGATGTGTGGAGGGAGGGGCTGAGAGCAGGAATAATTTATGTACTCCATTTGTGCCAGCTCCTTATCCCAAGGAAAAAAAATGTGATCTTGGTAGAATTGATAGATGTACATTCATAATAGGTGGTGTGTTTCTCTTCTTGATTTTCTTTTGGAATAAACTCTTCCTCTTTTGTGGAAATTGCATCACTAAGTAAATAGCTGACTGCCCAAAGGTCAGGGGGTGGGGTGGAGGGAGCTGGAAAGGTGACAACAAAAACTCCAGGGGCGTGGTGTTCTGACTTGTTTACACCCAGAAAACAGCAACTTTTTTTTGTGTGTGTGGCATTAGTGATTTTATTAAAAGACACAAAAGAAAATCTAACTAAATAGCAAGTATACAGCAGATCAAAGAAGAAGAATAAACAAATTATAGTAAAGAATATATATGATATAATAATATAAATTGCAGTAATTCATAATTGGGTTAATCAAAATTATTCCAACAGCGTCTTTTATCTGAGATGGGATGCTGGTTGGATTTACTTACTGTATGATGCTAGCAGTTGGATTTTGAGGGCTTAGGAGAGGGAAAGAATCATAGTAAGACAGGCAGTCAAGGTTCTGGGAGTCATGGGTCTGATGGCCAGAATTACTGTGGAAATGCTAAATTATGTATAGAGTAGACGTGCTTTTTCTCTCACCAACGTGTTGGTGTATATGCTGTAGTTCTGTGATAGCTGAACATCCATCAAGTCTCCCTTTCTATGCTCAAGTCACCACGACTATGTCAGCCTGTACATACTGCACATGGCAGGGCCCCGGAGCTCTTCTCCCATCCCCCACGCAGCTGTGTGTCCGGGAAGAAAACCTGTCTGATTTGTAAGTTGCTCTCAGTTTCACCTTGTCTGTTCTATTTCTGCCCTCCATCTCCACTTGATGATTTCCAGGGTGACGACAGAGCAGGCAGCCATTGGACAAGTCAGTCCAGCCCTGCTGAGGACCTCGGTGATTAACGGTCAGTGTTAAGGTCAGTAATGAGTTCTCTTGGAGAGGCTTGAGCTTTTCTTATTAAAAAGAAAACAATACATATTCATATTGTATCACAACATCTTCTCCTGAGAAAGATCAAACAAGAGAAAAACAGCACAAAAAAATAAATAAATAAAAATATTATTTGCCACCATCCAGGAACAACTACTACTAGTGTTTTTGGTGAATTTCTTGCCAACTTTTTAAACTAAAACATGAAGCACACACATACACATGTGCTTACTTAAGACATGTACCAATATGCACACATATATTTACATAAGACTACAGTCTCCCTTATCCAAAGTGTACTCCTTTTCCAGAGTGGCTTTGGGACATAGCCATATGCCATGTGTTGTTTTGGCCCACTAATAGAAGGACAGTCCTAGAGATGAGAGTGGAATTGAAAAATCATCGAGTGATGTCTTGGCTGTCTTTGATTGTGTAAGGACACTCTGTGACACCTACACGACACTGAAAGAGTCAAAGACACACTCCTTAGAACATGTCCCTGAGTTTATTAAATGATGCACAATGGTGTCTGTGTGTGGACCCCTTGCTACTGGAGTAAATCTAATCCTAAACCCCAAATCCCAAATGCTGCCAAGGTTTAGATCTGGGAGCTTTTAGACTGTGGAGACCCAAAGAATATATTATATATCCTCTCTCTCTCTCTCTCTCTCTCTCTCTCTCTGTGTGTGTGTGTGTGTGTAGGATGTATGTTATCAAAAGATGAGGTGAAACCTTGGGTGTAACCATTTTCAAAGAGAACAATACAAGGGGGGAGAAAGAAAAAAGACTCTCAGTTCAATTCTCTTGTGGCCACAGTGAGATGGGAGGTTTTTCTTGAGTCAAATGACATTCCAGCTCTCAGCCATGTTTTGGGAGGTGTGGAGGGTATGGGGGTGGGATGCTACCAACCTCAGTGAACATGGGCAGATTTTGCATCCTCAAGAGCCACTGTGTTTGTGGGCATTCCTGCTGGACCTATTATCCCAGTTCATGGCCTCAGTGTCCTCATCTGTAAAATGGAGTTCATAATGACATACCCAGAATGTTTATATTTATACCAACCTGAGTCAAGGAGCAAGGGCAGGTATTTATTTGGAAGGTGGCCCAGGAGTTGAGGGGATAGGTCAGAAAAGCAGGTCATGGAGTCTCTGTCTTGCTTGGGACTCCTTGAACACACTGAAGAGATCTATCTGGATCTGGTGGAAACCTTCCTCTTGGGACACACCAAGAGGACACCTATGTTCTAGGGTGCTGCTCATCTGTGGCTGAGACTAACAGTGAGTGGGAGGTGCTGGCGGCAGAAGTAGATGAGCTAGCCTGTGTTCTCAAAGCAGGACACTGTCGGTATAGGGGAGTCCAAGCTTTCTCTTTCAGCTGGTGTTGAAGCCAGATGTAGTGCAGGGATGTGAACAGGGCCCTAAGACACATTTGGTCTCCAGACTGAGGAGGAGGGTGGTGACAGACAGTGAGAACAGAAGCTGTGACACATACCTCAGGAGGGGAAGTTTTAGAGATTGGGTTATCTGAGGTCTCTGATTAGAAAGGAGCCAGGTGTTGGTGGGGGTGGGGGAGAGAGGCTAAGGGGGAGAGGGAGAGGGAGAGGGAGAGGGAGAGGGGGAACAACACAGCAGTTCAAGCTTCTGAACTAAAACCAGGTTGCACTGAAGTAAACGCTGGCCCCACTGGCCCGTTCCCACTTCCTAGGAACAGCTGGCCCTGGTCTTACCTCATCATTCTACATTTCTCTTGCTTCCTAGGGGATGGCTTACATTCTAGCATGGAATACGAGATAATGAGTGTGGGGGCAGAGCTTCCTATCTGCACATTCCTACTACAGTCCAGTCTGGACTCTCCTAGGCTGAAGGCAATGGGCCCATCTGCAAGGAGAAGGCATAGTATCCCTGGCATCTGTAGCCCATGGTTGGGCCAAAGGTTCAAGTCATTGATTTGTGGTTAGATTGGGCCTTCTCTTAGGCTTAATTTGTAAGAAGTTTGTAAAATGGACTCAGATTCAGAATCAGTTCCTACAAAACCAGTGAGGTGAAGCTAGCACCTAGCCCAAGGAACCCACGGAGGCCATCTTCCTTCAATATTGCAATCACTGACATCTTGTTGGTGGCTTAGAATTGGCAGTGGGGCTATTTACACCAGGTGCATGAGTGAATACCCCAAGTTGGATACTTGAAGATTTGAGTATCAGCATACCACTGCCCTCTAGAAACCATGCTAGAAAACTAGAAAAGTGTTTTGTGAACGGTGATATGCCCTTCATATGGGCCCACCAGAAGGAGACAGACACCTCATAGTCTAGCTGAACCAAACCTTTTAAGGGGTTGATCTGCTCCCTCTCTCTCTCTCTCTCTCTCTCTCTCTCTCTCTCTCTCTCTCTCTCTCCCCTTTAATGTATGACCCCCCCTTCTCCCACCCTAGTCACTTAACTGCCTTTTACAGATACGGGCTGAAGTGTCCCCTTGGTCTCTTGTTCCATCCCCATTTCTCCATGCCCACCCACCAGGAGCTGCCTGCCACTAAATTGCCACGCCAGCAATTTTCTCAGCCGCTTAAAAGGCCATCAAGACAGCATCAAACTGCCTGTACATGCTAAACCCAAATGGCTATGGAGCAGAGCCCAGAGAAGGATGCTAAATTGGATTCTATCAAATCAACATCAGCTGCGTGCAAGCCGCCGATAATGAAAGGCTCCTAACGATGGCGTTCATCTCTCTAAAGAGACGACGAGGAGCTGAGAATGGATGGCTGTTGGCTCTTGTTGAAGAGAAGTGGAGGCACCCAGGCTGGGCCCTGTGATCGATGGCCTTTGGTGGATACCAGCAGGAGGGAAGCATGTAGCACAGGCTGAAGAGGATTGTTGTTCGTTCTTGGAATGGGAATAGATATAGGAAAGGTATTGGAAATCCTCTGTCCATTTCACACACAGGCATACACAAAGCACCCTTCTTTCAACATGCCCTGATCTCCCTGCCCCTTTACAAGTCCTCAGGCCTTCAATGGTAACTGCAGACAGGAGTCGGAGGATAGAATGGCTGTTCTAGGGTCTAAGTCTGGGGTCTCTCATTTTCCATTTATATCTCCGGCTTCATTATGGATTATATCTTCTTGACATGCGTGCTAGTTTCCCATGGCTGCTGTAGAAAATGGCCACACACTCCTGGCTCAAAATAACATAGATTTATTAGCATATAGTTCATAAGTGAGAGGTTTCATGAGTCCCACTACATGCTGAATAATATGTGGATAAGGCAGTGTTCATCTCTGAGGCCTCTAGGGAGGGTGGCTTTTTTGCTTTTTCCAGCTCCCAGAGATCACCACCATTGACTCGTGGTTACTCCTCCATTTTCAATGTAAACATGGCTTCAGGTCCCCTCACCCTTCTATGGCCACCTCTCCTCCAAAGTATACCTAGGAAAGGTTTTTCACTTTTAAGGCCTCTGATGATGAGGATGGATTTACATGAACAATCAAAGTCATTCTCTATTTCAGTGGCCTTGTTTTTGACAGTATTAGCCACTTCCTTTTGTGATATAAGATGACACCTGCGTGTGGGAGCATGTTTCTGGAAAGCTATTGATTTTTGCCTGTGTAGTGTGCTGAAGCTTCTTTGTTCACATGTTCACATTCCCTTCATTTGGCTGAAGCACCTGGTGATCAGGCTGCAGCCAGATGAGATCAGCATTCCCAGCCTGAGCTGCCATAGCCACAGGCAGACAGTGCTGAGGAAGTGGCGTTTGTGGTTATCACTGCCAAAGTCTGTGCCAGCTGGAACCGGGAGTGAGAGGGCTGCTGGATGGGGCTGCCTTGAGTCTCCTTCCTGATGGTAGGAAAGCCAGTGATGGTGCTTCATATATGCTTTCAAAGTGACATCGACACAGGGGCGTGTGCAGCTTGCTGGACCCATGTTGCAGACACTGGGGTTCAAGATAAGTCAAGGGCTTCCTCGTTACTAAGTGTTTCACAACCAAATCTGAAACTCTGAATTTCTACCAGTGCTTTGCTCATCTGGAGAAAGCATCTTGAGATGGTGTAAATGGCTTAGCTTGGTAGAGGCAAGATAGCACAACGTCTGCACAGATACCAGACAGCAGGCAGCAGGCAGCAGCATGTGCCTGGGTGTCTTAGTTAGCGTTTCTATTGCTGCAACGAAACACTATGACCAAAAAGCAAGTCGAGGAGGAAAGGGTTTATTCAGCTCACACTTCCACATTGCTCTTCATCTCCAAAGGAAGTCAGGACAGGAACTCACACAGGGCAGGAACCTGGAGGCAGGAGCTGATGCAGAGGTCGTGGAGGAGTGCTGCTTACTGGCTTGCTTTTCTTGACTTGCTCAGTCTGTTTTCTTATAGAACCTATGACACTAGCCCGAGATGGCACCACCTACAATGGTGTGGGTCCTCTCTCATTGATCATTAATTAAAAAAAATGATGTCTTGCAGCTGGATCTCATGGAGGCACTTTTTAAATTGAGGCTTCTCCCTCTCTGGTGACTCTGGCTCGTGTCAAGTTAGCACAAAACCAGCCAATACTTTGGGCTTCTTTTCTCAGGTAGTACTCTGCTCTCTAGGCTTTCTCACCTGCTTGGACAAGGTGATATTTCTGTTACACACTAGTCAGGATGGTTGTATACCACCAGTCATACAGTACCATTTCTGGCAGGGTCTTGCAATGTGGTGACTCATGAGTTCATAGGACATTAAGAAGCCTACTTCCCACGAGTGTCTGAGGTCTCAGGCTTGCTTTTGCTATCTTCTGACGAGTCAACTCTTGACCAGTATTGGAAGGGTGCTGCAATTGGCAGGGTGAACCTTTGTGAGCAAGTCTAGGCTTGCTACTGAGAATCTTCAGGACCCCCTCACAGTAACCAGGCTAATGCTTGTGAATATGGGACCACACAGGATCACAGGAACAAAAGCCATTTTCCTGGATACTCCTCCAGTGAGTGAATGAGACTCCCTCTAGTTCTCCTTTTGCAGGCATTATTTTATAGGCAAGTATTTCTGCACACATGTGATGTAATCACAGGGAACACTTAGAGCCTGCCATCTGACTAGTTTGAATTCAAACTCCCCCTTCTCCTACATTCTGCCCACAGGCAGCAATTCCTAATCACTCATGGCCCCAGGAGCCATGGGGAGTATGTGGAGAGAAATTGGCACTGAAGTCTCTAGCAGAGGGGGTTTTGGGCAATTTACTGCATTTGTTTGAGTCCTAAGCTCTTTGTTTATGAAGGGGAGTGATGGTCATTGCAAGTTCTTATCAAGAGTTTGTTTCTGTATCAGGTCTAAAAGGAAGGGTCACACAGTTCTCAGGCATAGTTTGCACAATGGCATCACGGGTGTTAATTCTGCATGTTGGCTATGCCAGCTCTCACATGTGTTCAGTTACACATTAGTCTAGGTTTTGCTGTGCTTCTCCTTTTAAAAAGACTTGATGGACACATCAAAAGGCATTGTGATTGATGGTGAGGGGTGGCTGAGCCCCATCAGTTGAAGGGCCCTGATAGGAGATGATTCTCTAAACTGCCCTTGGACTCAAAGCTGCAACATGTACTCCTGGAGTTTTTAGCCTGACACACAAATGTACAACCTACAGCCTTTATAAACATGTAAGCAATCCCTGTCTCTGTCTTTATCTGTAATATGGACATTATATGGCAGGAAATATCATGCCATTGACATAGATGCGAAAATGAGACAAACTGTCACCACAATTGGGAGTGAATATGTCCATTCATCGACCTGCCCTACATTTCTCAGTCCTTTGTCCATTGAAATTGGTCATCTGACAGGACTGTAGGCACAGTGACATATCAGAAATGCATCTGCCTTGGGACTGCCCAGTCTCTTTGTGCTTCGGTTGAGTGGGTAAGTAGATCCAGAGGAGGTCTCTGAGAAGAAGTCACTAAGTATCAGGGGCCTTGGCTCCCAAAGTATCCTGTAGAAGGGCTGTACATACACAAGAAATACATCCTCACGGTAGTAAGTCAATCAGAATTTGAAATAATTTGTAGCAAATGGTCTATGTTGACAAACCATGCTCTAAAGGTTTCCAGCCATCAAGGGACAACTGGTAGTCCATCTCCAGCAGTCTGGCCTGTTCCTCATAAGTTTCTCTACCAAGCAGCTTACTATGTACTAGGCCTCAGTGAGACAGTGGATCATAGACTTGGCCCTTGGAAGCCTCCCCATGGCTGATTGTTACTTGTCTAGCAAAGGGTTCATTTCAGACAATGATTCAACAGTGACTCATAATACTGTTGTGGGCAAAATGGAATATCACAGATCAGATGATGGCTTCCTTACCGGTTGCAAATCATCCCCAAGATACGTTGATTAATGAGTGGATGTCAACTGGAAAGTCCCTTGTGCTAGGTCATAAAAAGCCTGACTGTTCCCCCCAAAGAACCATATGACATGTCTGTCGTCTTTGACATTTTTATCCTGATACATGAAGGCATAAGAGGGCTGCTTAGCCAATTGATAGATGAAGGAATGCTAGATAGGAGAACTAATATAGTAGATGACAGAATGAACATTCAAAAAAGGTCTGGGCAGGCCAGAACAATGGGCCGAAACTAACAAGATAAAATGTAAAAGGTATAAATCAAAGTCCTGCCTTCAGTTTAAAAATTGAGTGAAGATTGGGTATGGGTTGCTCTGCACACAAAAGCAGCCCATGTATGAAAGAGTTCTGGGACTCTGGTTGTCTATTAGATGGATGTGAGCCAGGAGAACGGCAGCCTTTTTAAAACTGACGAAACCTGTAGGCTGCATTCACAGAGTCATCGTGCCCAGACCCCAGTCTTGCACTGGAGTGTATACTGATTGCCCACTACGTACTGGGCATTGTGCTGGCTGCTGGGATAGACCAGTGAATGGCACACATCAACCCTGCCCTCAAAAGACTGATTTTTTTTCCTTTTCAGTGACAGAGTTATCCTTTGATCTGCAAGTAGGTCATAAGAACTCACAATCATGTGATGTGAGGAATGGTCTGGAGAACCAGGAATGAGAGACATTTTAGAAATACAAAGAATCGCATCTTCTTATAAGCATTACATACATTGGAGAGGGAGAGAGAATAGAGGTTAAGAAAATGAGATGGAGTTTGGGGGTTGGGACTTTCTTCTTGATCTTCCCATTCATCTCCCTTACAATTCCAAAGGTAGATATTATTTCTCCATTTCAGAGATGAGCAAAACAAAGGCTAGAGGCTAACCCAGCTTGGATATGCTTTCAGAGCAGGTAAGTGGCTAAGACAGAATCTAAATGGCATCTGCACTCATCCAGAACTCCTTGTTCTTTCCTGTTTATCACCTGACTCAATTTCTACCTGTGATGGAGGAAGACATTTTTAGCATCTGAAGTGCTATGCTTTCTTCCTTGGGGGTGTTGTCTGCAGAAGCTCTGAGTCTCCTGAGAGCTCCCACAAAGGGTTCCTCCATCAATGCCTAGGGGGTAGTAACAATGGAGGAGGAGGAGGCAGACTTGTGGGTCATGACCTAGATGCTCCTTTGGGAAGCCACCTCTAACAGCTACACGTCACCTACTTCAAATAACTGATTCCCGCTCATCCTTCTGGCTTTAACCCAGCAACACTTTCTCTTCTCTAAGAAGTCTTTTCTTTTTCTCAGCATGCATTAGGTGCCTCCATGATGGACTCTTACCACGCCACTGGCCAGCTCAATGTCTATCTGAGGTTCTCTTAGGATGGAGCTTGGGTCTGTCTTACAATCTTCTTTACTCTCATTACTCAACACACAATAGGTACTCAGTAAAGGCTGAGATAATTTACACAGATCTGGGGATTGTTTTGATACTGCAAAAACAGCCAGTGGGTTTTGTACTTTGACTCTATGCCTGGCTTGGGTAGAGTTCACAGTAGGGTATAATCTGAGGATGGGACAGAGAGCCAAAGGGGTTGCTGGGTCTCTCGATAGAATCTTCTCTACTATACTCAAAAATATGCTCGGTGACCATGGAACCAGGACAGGCCAAGGTGGGTAGTGAGCCACCCGAGTAACCTTAGGGGTCACTTGGGACTCTTTGTAGATTCTAGGCTACCTATGTTTCTTTCCAGTATTCTCAGGGATGGCCTGTCTGGACCTAGGGACTGTGAGTCATCACTTGGTTGCTCCCCATGTTTCTGGCTTGAATCCATGACCATAGAGAGGTCTGGGTTAATGACGGGCATGGAGGATGATGTCAGCCATAAAGCAGAAACAAAAGCCCTGAACTGCTCTTTTCCTTCTTGTCAGAAAGCACAGTGGTGGACTTCATAATTACTGTCATAAAGGACCACGCACAGGGGAAGTCATTAGTCTCATGACAAGTCATTGTTCAGTGACAAGGGAAGTGTCAGATGAGGCAGGCCCAGGTCCCAAGCAGAGTTCCTCAGAAGAAACAGGGGAGGAGTCCATTGGGTCACCTGGTTTGACCCTAGGGGAAGGCTCAGCAGGGGTGGTGGGTATGTTGCATTTTAAGTTCCTCCAGTATGGGAGCTGCCAGTTAGGTCCCCTGTGCTGGGCAAGAGTTCAAATACCCCACTGTGAGAATGATCTGTGCAGAAGCAACTGGACTGGGTAGCTAGACACTGTTATCCAGCAGGATGACATCCTTCAGGGGACAAACTCTGGGAGCCACTCTGGATGCAAAGTCACCCTTTCTTCTCTTTTAAATGTATCATAGCATCTTTCAAATGAAGAATCTTCTAGAGTCTTCCTTGGGCTCAGAAGTGAGGTCTGTTGATCCATCCAGTGTTGTTGTTTTTTTATTTGTTTCATTCCTCAGCAAGACAAAGGGATGCAGATCTCAGTAATTATCAAATTCCTCCGTCAGTTCATCTTCATGTGCCTGACATGGAGCCTGCAAGGCGCTTTCTCACCCCCCAACCTCGACTCTCACACATGCGTGGTTCCCTCACTCCTCTCCTTTCAATCTCGCTGTTCATTTTCTACAAGAAAGCTACCTGGATAAACGGATGTGGTATATCCATGCAGTGGAATATTATCAAGCCCCTGAAAGAAGGGAATTCTGGCACATACTACAATAGACCTACCCAAGACCTGTGTGAGTGAACTAAGCCAAACCCAAAGGGGTAAATAGTGTATCACTCCAGTTATCTGAGCAACCCAGAGGACTTACATTCATAGAGGCAAGAGGCAAAGTAGTGGTTTCCAGAGGTGGGAGAGGTGCAGATGGGAAGCTGGGTCTGAGTACAGAGTTAGCTATGCAAGAGGCAAAGAGTCTAAGAGTGGCAATGCTGGTTATACTTTGAACCTATTTAATATTGCCAAGTTGATACATTTTACATTCTGAGCATTTGCTATAGTAGAAAAATAAGGGTTTCATCTAGTCTGAGTCTCCAGTGTGAGTGGTTTAAGCTTTGATCAAATAGGTTGCATTGTCTAACTTACTGTCTATGTGTATTAGGCTCCCACCTCTCATCCAAAGTGAAAAGTTTAGTGCCATGTGAAGATTCAGACTAGAAGAATTTCATTTTATGTATAGCAAGCATACCCTGAATACTAAGTACTCAGGACTGGGGTAACTGAGTACCGAGCACTTGGGTGACTAGGTATTAAACAAAGACAAGCTGAGTTTCCGAGTTCATCCAGTGTGTTGGATTTCCACTTCTTAGAAGACTGCTTCTTTCCAGAAATGGGTGGCCACATGAGGAGGACAGGGTGTGACCTCCAGCCATATCTGCAAACATGAGACAGATGGAAGGTACATACTTATGTAGTTCAAGCCATGGGAGACTGAACATCTAGGTACATCTGGTATCTTCACCTAATCCCTGGGATACCCTATGGATATCACAGCCAGGTTTGAGCTAGGGCTGGGGCTGGGGCTGGGGCTGGGGCTGGGGCTGGGGCTGGGGCTGTAAGCTGCTCATTCCCATCTCAGCCTTGTCTTCCTGTCTCCATCCTCCATCCCTTCCCATATTAAAGCCTCATTTGTCTCATGCACTTCCCTGTTCCCTTCCGCACCCCACTCTGCCCAAGTGCTATAATTTATTCACAGTGCACATCTCAAGCCTGCTGCTCTCAGTCACTGATGCCATCCATATTCTGTCTTGCATTATTTAACTCTGGAAAATGTTCTGGCCCCAAAATAAAGAGGGAGAGACTCATTAGTCTAGGCCACATATATTTCTAAGTCTTTGAAACTTCGGAGAGCTTCACAACCATTATTCCAAAATCTTTCTTTATTTAGAACAGTGGCTCATACTCAGGAAGAGGGCCTTGGTTCCCAGTCTATACCAACCTTGCTAAGTGGGTTCAGTCAGGGTTCTGATGCTGGCCCTGCTTGCCATTTGCTTTCACTCTCTGGTCATGGTAGCTGCATGTATGTAGTGCATCAGACCAAGTGGCCTCCCAGGTCCCTGCAAGATGCTCATATACTGTAAGACATATGTCCCTGCCACTTCACAGCAGCACTCGGGAGATGAGTTAAAGCCAAGCAAATAGCACCTTTCAATGTGAATTTCTTTCAAACACAACTTATAACTCATGCCGAACAGACATTTCTCCAAGTAAGCTCACCATTTTACATAGTTTGCAGCCATAGAAACCTGAGAACATCCACCATTGAGGCTCTACATTCATTGAATTGATATAGGGGCTTTACTTACAAATACACAAGTGTATTTGGTCTCTGCAACCTAATTGCAAAAGTGAGTTGAGGAGTGAGGAGCCAGGACAAACAGGGACATTAAAGCTCAGAGATCCTGGATGTCATCCTTAAGCCATCCAGCTGCACAGCATCAAGGATCTGAGATTTAGCATCTAGAAATGTCTCCAATGGGATACCCTAAAGCCTCTTGCTTGCAGTTAGTCTCACAAGACAGGCCCATTTCTCTCTTCAGTTGGTGCCATTGGAGCCAGCAGCCTAGTAGACCTTTGCTTTTATACTGCATCATGACCCGTATCTGATCAAAAACCCACTCACTGCCTTAAAGATTCAGAAGCTCTTCTTCCTTGGATCTCAGCTAAAAGGGACTCAGGCTATAGCTCTCCGAACTTGATTGTCTTAGTTAGGGTTTTACTGTTGTGAACAGACACCATGACCAGTGCAAGTCTTGTAAAGGACAATATTTAATTGGGGCTGGCTTACAGATTCAGAGGCTCAATCCATTATCATCATGGTGGGAGCATGGCAGCATCCAGGCAGGCATGGTGCAGGCAGAGCTGAGAGCTGTACATCTTCATCTGAAGGTGTCTAGCAGAATACTGGCTTCCAAGTGGCTAGGATGAGGGTTTTAAAGACCACACCCACAGTGACACATCTACTCCAACAAGGCCACACCTACTCAAACAGGGCCACACCCTGGGCTGAGCATATGCAAACCATAACATTGACTCAGGCTTTCTTAAATCTATTCTCCCAAATTTAAACTCTGGCTACTCACCACTCATTCCCTCAGCCCTCACCTGCTGGTTCGAAACCCCTTCTAAAGATCTCGTTGTTTATTGGATGAAGTCCTGTTTCCTGCTATGGTGTCTATGGATGTTGCCTTCATCTCAGCTGCCTATCTGCCCACATGTTTAGTCCTGCATAAGCCTGAGCTGACAGTGATTCTCCAAATGAGCCAGGTGGGTTTCCAGACCCGCTTTCCCCCACCCCCGGGGTTTTTCTTTTCTTTTTTTTTGTACATCTTTTTTCTTTTTCCTTTTTCTGTTTTGTTTTGAAACAGGGTCTCATGTAGTTGAGCTCAAAGTGTCAATGTAGAGGATGACTATGAATTTCAGGGCTGTGCAGGTGAGAATGACCTTGAACTTCATGGCTATGCAGGTGAGGATGACCTTGAAACTTCATGCCTCCACTCCTCAAAGTGCTTGGATTATAAGCACACACTGCTAACTCCATTTGTGTAGTGCTGAGGAGTAAAGCTTTGTCCATGCTCAACATGGACCTTCGCATTCACATACCAACTGAGCAATGCCCCTGTGTTCTACTCTTTATGATTCTTCCCTGTTCCTTGTCTTGCAGGATGTAGCTCACAACATGCCTTGGGGCAGGATTGGGTACCATTCTTCTTAGCTCCCATAACACCCTGCATCTACTTTCAACATGGTCTTTTCTGTGGTACAGAAAGAAATGTGCTTGCGGATCTATCTCCATTATAAGACTTTTTTTGTTTCTTAAGAGCAGGAAACCAGCCCTCACTCATTTTTATAGCAGCAATGCAGCATCTACAAAGCAGAACAAAGTATGTGTGTGGTGGGAGTTTGAGAGAAAACACTATCTTTGATTTTATTCTCAGAACAGTGGAGGGGAGCAAAATGCCTAAGGATATAGGGTGTCCTAATAAAGATTGTGTTTCTTCTATCTGTATCGTTCCCAGGGGCCTCTTCCAAAAATGTTTTACTGAGGTTCAGATGCTCAGTCAAGGTCACCCATATCTGCTCAACATCTCCTTTAGTTCCAGGTTCAAAACTAAGGACCCACCTCTCAAAGCAAGGTGTTTACTTGATTTAGAAAAAGACCCTTCATCCAGGTATGTACAACCTTTGCTATTGTGATATGATGCCATCTGAAATTCACACATGAACACCACACAATCAAGTGACAGAAAAATGGCAAAAACAAAACAAAACAAAACAAATCAAAACCCAACCCAACTCATAATGCTTTAAGTAAGCTTGTGGTTTTATGTTGGGCTATCTATATGCATTGCTACCCTTGATGATTGCAGGTAACCTGGCCTGTGGGCCATGGGTTGAATACACTGAGCTTATTCCAAAATCACAGATAATATCAGGACTCTGAATGGTCGCTTTTTAAATTAGTGTCCTTGTCCACAGGGGAGAGCTGATCTGGTGTCAGATTAGGGAGGGATCAATGCAAACTTACCCTTTCTCTTCATCTTTGGGAGGAAAGAAAGTGAATCTCTGAGATGCTTAGTGTCATCACCTGCTTCCCAGGGGTGGAGGAAGCAAAGAAACTGTGGGCAAGTGCCCAAGACCATTCCAGGAAATGCACATATGCGCTACAATTGTTTTCTCTGCTGCTCAAGGAGAAGGAGCAAGTGTTGGGACAAGACCTGCAACAGCCAAGGTCGACCAGAAGTAACAATCATCTTTCCCTCCTGCGAAGACACTTCATCCCTGTCTTTCCATGGACCTAACAAAGCAATCACAGCTACCCACTGGTTCCATTTTTTACTCAATCACCAAATGATTTCTCAGGTCCAGGTGGCAAAGCCACCGCCCCAGTATTAACACAGACTCTAATTACCCATTCTATTCCTCACCACCGAAAGGCTGGTTTAAAGTTCTTATCTGGGCTAGATTTTACCGTCTTCTTGCTGTGGGCATAAAAAGGACCGAGGTCCTCTAATCACTGCCTGGGGTCTCAAAGCAGCCAGCCATAAACTGCAATATCTACTCATTTATTCCTGTTCATTCAATTGGGTTCAAATTGCTCTGAACGAATTCTTGGGCTGCAGAAGAAGCTGTGAGGGCTTATTTTCATTAGCAGGGGGACAATGAGCAGGGAGATGGGGAAAGAATGGGAAGGACAGTTCTCTGTGCCTCCAACCTTTCCCACCAGCCCCAAGGCTCATACCTCTCCTTCTATGCAGGAAACAGGCTACCCCAGGGTGCCTGAGTCTTATCAGTACAGAATGCTCATTTCCAATAAACTCCTGATTTAACAGGACCAGCATGGGAAGGAAGGCTATGCCTGTACTTTCCTCCAGCAGAGCTGTGTCTGACCATGGTTTATTATTTATTTATTTATTTATTTATTTATTTATTTATTTATTTATATCTTTTCTAAGGAGGAGCTGAAGGAGTTTGCTTAGGAGAGTCAATGATCCTAGATCCTAGTTGGACATGACCTTTGAGGTTAACTGTGAAGTGACTTTAAAACACAGGTGGATTTTTCTCTTTTACGTTCAATAATGTTCTCATTAGGACCACCTCATCCTAGCATCCTGGGCTGAGATGATGCTTCTGAGGTCAGGCCATTTGGTCTCTACCTTGTGTTCTCTCTTGATTTTCTACTTTGTTTTTACTGTTTAGGGAATCTCAGACATGTCTTTTGTTTTTGTTTTTGTTTTTGTTTTTGTTTTTGTTTTTTGTTTTTTGAGACAGGGTTTCTCTGTATAACTTTGGCTGTCCTGGAACTCACTCTATAGACCAGGCTGGCCTTGAACTCAGAAATCCACCTGCCTCTGCCTCCCAAATGCTGGGATTAAAGGCGTGTGCCGCCGCGGCCACCACCTGGCTTCAGACATGTCTTTTGTGGATTTTCATGATATAGCAGAAACCCTTTTACTTCTTCCTCCTTTCTCCCCACTTCCTCCTCCTTGTCCCCCCTCCTCTTCTCTCTCTTCTTCCTCCTCTCCCTTCTCCTCCTTTTCTTCATCCTTCTCCTCCTCCTTCTTCTTCCCCCTCTTCACCTGGTTCTCTCTGTCTATAACTTAGACCATTAGGAAGTTGGAGTTTCAGGTCAGATCACCCTCATTCCATGAGTCTTAAAAACATATAACTTAAGAGCCAGAAGAATTTCTATTCACCGACTTTCCCCTTCTATCTAGTCAGGCAAGTGACTTCTTTTAAATACTCTCCACTTTCTCCAAAAGGCCTTCAGAGTGCGTCTACCCATGTCACAAAAGGCCTTCAGAAAGTCTACCCATGTCACAAAAGGCCTTCAGAAAGCGTCTACCCATGTCACTTTCACCACTTTCAAGAGGGTTTGTTGTTCTTTCAAAGTTTTCTCCCAGAAACGTGGATTAGACAACGATTCATCACACACTACTTTTCTCTTTCTCTGGCAACAGTGTGAGATTTTGGATTCAATACTCCCAAACCATTCAGCTTCAAGAAGGAAAACTTACAGTGGCTGTGGGGCTGTGCTAGGAAGAATGCTGGGTTTGTACCCAGGACACTTGCATTTGGGATGTGGGCATACACAGGTCATGAATGGCTGGGGTACATGATACTGGTGACCAGGGACAGTACAACAGGAGAAGCATAGTCCTGATGGGAACAAATGAAACAACTAAGAAAAAGTGATGGAGAAGGATGCTGAGAGTGGGGTTGGTTTGAAGGGCCAGGGTATGATGTGTGGAGTGGGGAGGGCATGGCCGGGATCAAGAGTGTTGGAATGGCGTAAATCTCACTTTTGCTTTTTCTAGAAGGTACAGCTGATTTTTAAGGTGCAAGTCATGGAACTGATTTTTGATGCTTTTCTCTTGAACCAACAGTTCATGTTTGTAATCAGTGGCCCCAGACTTTACTGAGAACCCCAGGACTGCGGGATTTTGCATATTTCCTCAGTTTTGTCACCCAGCAGTCAGAGAAACCTATCTAAAGAGTGAGCTCAAGGTTGGGGAGGCAGCTCATTGTACAATGCACTTGTAGTGCAGGTGTGAGGACCAGAGTTAGAATTCCAAGTACCCATATAAATTCCAGGCAGACATGGAGACATGGAGGCTTGCCTGGAATTACTTGGGAAAGTAAAAATAGGGGGACCCTGGAAAAAACTTGCTAGCAAGACTAGCCAAACCAGGGAGCTGTGGGTTCAAGTGGGAGAACCTGCTTCAGTATATATAAGATGAAGATCAGTCTAGGAAGGCACTGCTGTCAACCTCTGGCCTGTACATCCACATCTATGCTTGTATACATATACACACACGTGATCACATACACATGCAACATACACACATACTTTTTCACACAAAGGCACACAGATTGAGCTAATCGTGTGGATAGACAACGCATTTCTGCCAATTTCAAGCCAGCCTTTATAAACCAAAGGATCCAGCTACTGTATTTTCTACGATTACCACTAGTGCCTTAGATAAAATGGCTGAAGTGGTTTAGAATGATCTCCTCTAAGCTTCCTTGGCATGGCTGAATGTCTTAATCTCCCAAGCACAGAGAAGCAGGGTTCAGTAGTAGACTAATCTTTTTGTCGAATGTCTCTCTTGGGTTCAGCCCACTGCCTCAACTAACAGCAAACACAGCTTTCTAGTGGTAATGGAGACTGGAGCAGGCTTGGAGCCCTGTAGCTTGACAGACAGAGCTGGGTACCACAGCAATCTGAAATACATCCCAGAGCGGAAGGCAGTGGGCAGATTTTGTTGACTCATGTTGTTTCCCAAAGCTCCAAGACGTCCTGGCAGCCAAGCCTGCTTGGACTGGTAAGACAGGAGCAGGGGCCTCCCAGAAGGTCCATTCCTGATCTCAGCAGTGTGCTTTGGGTATCAGGCTTATGTCTCTTGGGGCAATCTTCATTGTCAGTCACTTTTCGTCTCTTTTCCCCAAAACCTCTTGCTGACTACCAACTCCCCTCCTCATGGTTAATAACAATAACGTCTACTTAATGAATGCTCTACATGTACACCTGCTTTTTTATAGTATCGAGAAAAGGTGGTTACTATCATCATCCCATTTCACAGAAGAGGGCACTGATGATGGGGAGATGGTAACCCATTTATCCTAGATTTCATACAGAAGAAATATAGAGTTGAGACCCAAATTCTAATTGGTTTGATGCCAAAAAACTGTGGCCTGGTCACCATAGTAAAGCAGAATGGGAACCTTTGTTGTGAGGGATCGATGACAGATGGATCCTTTCATTGGCCCTCATGTATAAAATGTGGGATCTTAATATTCAGCTAAGTTACATGTCCATCCTCTCAGTGCCAACTCTTCTAAATACTAATTGCCATCCATCCAAGCAAGGCAAAGTTGTTGAGAAGCAGCTGGACCACAGTTTCTAGAGTCATTATATCTGGTTCCTATCCCACTATAAGCTTGTGTAATATGTGACTTTGGACAAGTAGCTTGGTTCTTGTCTTTTTACAAAGTGGGAACATCTTGTCAGTGGCTACCCTCTGTAGGGTTCACTTGTTAAGGTATACTTTCCTGTAATCATATCTTTCTATGGCCATATCTTTCTATGAGGAATGCTTTCCTGTGGGGCATGTTTTTTTATGGTTCATGGCTTTCTATTGGGCATATCATTCTTTAGGGCATGCCTTTTTATAGGTCATGTTTTTCTGTGGGTCATGCCTTTCTATGAGCTATGCCTTCCTATTCAGGCACACCTGTGCTAATTATGATGATGATGGTGGTGATGATGATGATGATGATGTTAACTGGACACAAACTGTAGTCATTTGGGAAGAGGAAACCTCAATTGAGAAAATAATGCCATTGTATTGGCCAATAGGAAATTTTGTGAAATATTTTCTTGATTAATGATTGATGTAGGAGAACCCAGATGACTGTGGGTTGTGTCAATCCCTGGGCAGCTGTTTCTGAGCTGTGCAAGAAAGGTACCTGAGCAAGTCATAGATTGTAAGCCAGTAAGCAGTACTCCTGCATGCTGTCTGCTTCGGTTCCTGCCTCCAGCTTCCTGCCTTGAGTTCTTGCTTTGGTTTCCCTTCATGCCTGTAAGTGGACATAAACCCTCTCCTTCCCAAGTTGTCTTTGGTCATGGTCTTTATCAAAGCAATGGAAGGGAAACAGGGATATGTGTCGATGGTATATACATTCCATCCCTTAGGAATTCCTGTGAGGTATAAGTTCCTGTAGCACACACCTTCTCCAGCAGAAAGCATCTTGGAACTGGAATCAGATATTGGGATTCTATTTTCAAAAATGACACATGACAGCAGCCTTGCTCAAGCATTACCTCTAATCCTTCTAAGCTTCAATGTCTTTACCTGTAAAGATAAATCTACTAATTCTCCCAAGTATTGGGGTTTCATTACAATCAAGGGAGACAGCAGTGCTTTAAAGGGGGAAAAGATCCATGTAATAGCAAAAATGGGAAACAATGACTGGTTGGAGTCTTTCTCCACTTCCTTATGGAGTCATTCTCAAGCCAACCCTGTGAGGACATTGTAGAGAAGACAGAGGAAGAGAGGCTAGTCTGACTGTGGAGAGGACACGCACGCACGCAGGCACGCACGCAGGCACGCAGGCACGCACGCACGCAGGCACGCATATCTGGGTGGGCAGGGCCAGTCTACACTTAGATGATGTTTCAGTTTCTTCTCCAGCAGAATCAGCTTCTTATCAGCATCTTCTCTAGAAGGCCAACAGCTGCAGGGGAGGGCTTACTTCCTAACAATGCCAGGGTGCTGCAGGGTCACAGGAGTCCTGTAGGCTTTGTGCTAGGGTTGACTCATGTACAGACAATGCAGTGGAGAAAGTGTTGTGGACATTTCATATAGAACAACTCCAGAGCTATCGGCGTGTATGTGGGCAGGCTGTGTTTTTAGGGCACCGTGGTCTTACAAGAGTCACGTGAGAGTCTGTCTTTGTGCTCACCTGTGTCATGTGGATAGGCATCAACATTAGCCTTTAAATCTTCTGGAACACACTTTGTGGTGACACATACCTTTAACCTGGGCTCAGGAGGTAGAGGCAGACAGAGTTCTGTATGTTTGAGGCCAGCTTGGTCTACATACTGAGTTCCAAGTCATTTACACAATGAAATTCTGTCTCAAAAAAATTCTTCTGCGATGAGAGATTTCAAACCTTCCTAAATTTAATATTACAAAACCTTGGGTCCCCATCTCTCTTAAAAAGTTTTAAAAAGTTTTAAATTCTTATGAAGGGAGGAATAAAGTTTATCAAGCTCTCTCTGAGGATAGGATTCTTCTTCATAAAGGCTGTTCTCACATCTATTAATGTCAAAAGCTGTGAAGGGACAAGATACTACATGAATTCAAACTTGACAACAACCTATTATTGTTTCAAGTTGGTGGAAGTCATGAGATTCTGGATCAAAATGTGGTAGCTAGATTTCCATATGAGGGAGTGAAGATGGCCAGATGACACCATGACCAAAGCAACGTATGGCAGAAAGGTTTTATTGGGACTATGGTTCCGGTGGGACCGACTGTTCATAATGGTGTCAGTAGGGGAGCATGTCAATAGGCAACTAGAGCTGGAAGCTGAGAGATCCCATCTTTAACCACACACATGAAGTAGAGTATGTGAACTGGAAGTGGAGAGAGGCGATATACACTTAAAGCCTGCTCCCAGTGACTTACTAACTTCTTCCAACTAGGCTGTACCTCCTAAAGGTTCGATAACCTTCCCAAACAGTGCCACCAACTGGAGAAGGATCACGTGTTCAATGCCTGAACTTACGTGGGATATTTCTTACTTAAAGTACCTCATCACCTACACACACACACACACACACACACACACACACACACACACACACACGCACACACACACACACACACACAACATACCACACCACACTGAATTCCTTTGTAGGAAAGCAAGCCTGCATTAGGGATCCCAAATAATGGGCAGTAGCCACTAATATTCCACTCATTATCTTCCAAATCTGTTTGCTATACAAACACTTATGAAGTGATCGGAGCAGTCACTCAGTACCTTGCTTGTAAAACATGTGAAATCCCAAGAGTTCCATGGGAAAGGAATGTTTCTGTTTTGTCGTGTGTTCCTTTAGTCTTTGTCCCTATGTTCTATTTCCTAGCCCCATCAATTTTCATACAGATATCTGGGGGAAGGGAGAGGCTAAGAGTTTTATTCTTTCCTGCCTTGCTTTCTGGGAAGCACCATTTATACATCTAACCCCAGGGACACCCGTGATGAAAAATGCTTGCCTCCTTCTAGGGTCCTCAAGGAATTTATACCCGGAAGGTACATGGTCTCATCTCCAGTTCTAGAAGCATGAAGACAAATTGCATGCAATTTAGAAGCAAGCAACTTAGGTGATTAGGGATGATGTCAGGAGAAAGAGCTGCACATATAAATGTCTGCTTAGGTTGTGGAGAAACAGCTGAGGCCAGACTGTGGGAGGCATCCCTCACCTGTGTGTGCCAGGCATGTAGAGCCTTTCCTGATACAGACCTCTGATTAGTCTCTCCTGATTTGATCTCCCTCTGTATCAGTACATCAGTTGTTTTTCTCATCACTGGGACCAAAATACCTTACAGAAACAACTGCAAGGAAGAATTTCTTTAAGTTCACAGTTCAGAGGGCACTGTCTATTATGAGTGGCAGGAGCATGGGGGCTAGAGTGGTTTGGTACATGACAGTGGAAGTCATCTCTCATGGAGCCAATCAGGTAACAAAGAGTTGAATCAAAGCTATGGTCAAGGTATAACCACCAAGGTCTACCTACAGTAACCATATCCCCAACTAAGTGCTATTCCCCAAGAATTCACAACCTTTCAAAATAGTACTCCAGTATTTGGAAACATAAGTCTATGGGGGAATCACTTTATATTCAAACTGTAACAATTACCTCTCATAAAACTGGATGAAATGGTTATTTTTTTTGTTGTTGGAGATTAAAGAAATACTGTATATTAATAACTGCCTAGCATGGTGCCTGACTGTGTGCTAGTTTTGAAATGCAGTAAATGAGAACCAGAAAGAGCCTTAGCCTCATCTTCAGGGTCTCAGTTCATGCAAGATGAAATTGAAAGTCTGGGGGCCAAGTGGGTGACCATGGTAGAGCATTTACCGCAGAGGGGCCAATGCTAGCTCAACATTCACTGGAAGCTGGGTCTCCTGGTGACCCAGATAGCACAGGAAATATCTAGACCAAACTTTACCCAGAGTAGTGAAGACACAAGAACATGTGATGGGGTGGGGAGATGGCTTGGTGGTTAAGAGTATGCAGTGCTTTTGCCGAGGACCTGTGTGTCATTCTATTATGCTTTTATCCTCATGTCCATACAATAAGAAAGAAGAATGGAAGCCTATCAGATTTGAGGTTCTTCCATGTTCCTTAAAAGCAAATGCATTGATGGTTTGGAATGGAAGGCTTATAGCAAAAGCCTTCAGAGTTTCTTCTAATTCACTTCGGATGTTGATATCAATGTGTACGGACTTGTTATTCTGGGGACTCACTAGAGGCAGCCATAAATTCCTTAGTTCCCGAAATTCTCATTAGTTATCTCTAGGTTTATGTGAAGAGAACTTATTACAACTTCCCACAGGTAAATTAATCTCCCTTCATAACCCAGCTTATGGATGCCAGTGCTCTTTACTTCTAAGGAATCTCACAAGACATTTTTTCAATCAACTTCTATTGAGTCAATAATGATTATGTTTCTACCTTCTATTAATCAAAATCAACTGCCAGTCAGAGCTTTTGATTAGTCTCTGACCATTGCTTTTTCATTGGGCTATAAATCAAAACATGATGTTTTAATATAACTAAGCAAATTTATCTCCAACAAACTATTTCTGTTGTGTTTTTTGGAAATATTGAAAGTTGCCCAAAGATTCTCTTGAGTACTGCCAAGAAGCACTGGAAACCATTAGGCACAAGATCAAGAAATAGAGATGAGCTATGATGATGGCTTAGTTGGTGAAGCACTTGCCATGCAAGCATGAGTTCCCAAATCTTGCCTTAAAGAAGCCAAGTGGAGGGGTGGTGGTGTGAGCTTGCACTTCTAATAAGGGGGAGGCACAGAGAAAGCTGAGTCCCTGGGACTAGGCAGGCCAGTGAGAGACCTGTCTCAAAACAAAAGAACCTAGATGGACAACTCCTGAGGAACAGCACCTAAAGTTGGCCTGTGGCCTCCATATATACATGCACACACCAACATAGAGATGTACATACATGCACATATAGAAAGAAGAAGACAGTGAAGATAAAGCAGCAGCAGCTAGATGGACCTTAGGAATAATATGGTCCAACTTCTGACTTTAAACAGAGCTGAGGATTGAGACATTTGCCTATGTGAATGAGTTCTCTTAGAGTTGGCCTCCAGACTGTTAACATGTCACTCTTTTTTGAGAATGATTATGACATAGGGGAAGACCTCCCAGCCACAACCAAGCTGTCACTTTACTCTCTTGAGCTTCTCAATTAGAACCCTGTGACACCTGGCTGTCTTTCTTCGAGTAGTCTGAATATGAAATAACCCCCTACAAGTGTGTTGAATATCTGGTGCCCAGCTGATGGCACTGTCTTGGGACAAGTTCTGGAGAGTTTAAGAGGGAGGATGTAGCAGGTGGAAGTAGGTCATTGGATAAAGTCTTGGAGATACCTTGTCCCTGGCCCCTTCCTCTTGTGTTTGTTTTCTGGCTCTCCCTCTTTATTTCCTGGCTACTATAATGTGAGAAAGCTTTTATCACCAGGATCTTCAGCTCAACCCAGGCCCAAAGTACTGTAGTCAGCCAACCACAGATGGAGCCCTCAGAGGCCATGAGTCAAAATAAATAATTTTTGGCCAAAGTGCTGAGAAAGCACATGATCTCTGTCATGGGTCTGACATTCAAAAGAGATGCAGACCCTGGTGTTTTAAGGTTAGGCTGCCCCATGGAGAGGAGTAAATGGTCCCCTGAGGCTGAGTGCCAGAACCAGTCCCTTGTTTTCTTGTCACGTAAGTTTCCTGATGTAGTTCTGTGTTCTTCCAAAGAATTATTATTAAGATAAGTAAATCCTATTTAGAGCTGGTGTTTGATGCTTGCTACCAAAGAGACCTTAATTAAAAGGAGGCATAGGCTTCATAAGTAGTGATATTGCCATGAGAACCCAGACCTTGGGACCGTCAATTTAATGTTCTCTGTAGCATAACATGCTGCCTCTCAAATATACATACATGTCCTTGGTGCAACTCTAATTTGAGTGACACAGTAATTATTAGACAGTGGAAGTTCTAGGGGAAAATTAATCTTTTGTGGTTGTTATTGAAAAGTCTTTTTAAATTTTTGAGCTAGAGAAAACAAAACCTACAATATACCTAAATACTCTATTATATTGAATTAGAATAATGAATCCAGTATAATCTAAAATGTGGTCCTATAACACAATTTCTAAGGTGCGTTTGCCAAAACATCAAAATATGAAATAGACATTCTGTAGATTTTGAAACCACTTTTACTGATATATTTAATAATATGACTTGGGTTTTCTCTGAGTTCTTAGTGGGGTGCAAATGAATATGAATCTCTAGACAAAAGAATACACATTTCTTCAAGGCTGTTAGGGGAAAAATAAGGATTTTGCATTTTATGAATAGTTGTATCTTATCTGTCAAGACACTCCATGCAATTGTTTGCAATCTCCTGAGAGAAGGAAATGGAGGAGTCAAGGGATGTGTGGGAATTAGTCAACATTCCATTACTTTAGCAAAGTAGTTGAGTTTATAACTTTTAAATAGAGGAAAAGTTTGCTTCGTCTCAGAGCATTGGAGGTTTCAGTCCATGGTTGGTTGGCTCTGTTGCTTTTTGGCTTGTGAGCCTGTCCATCATGGCAGAGGCATGCTGCTTACTGTGTGATTACTGGGAAGTGAAGAGTGAGAAGGAGGAGGAGCCATAACCTTTAAGGGCATGTCTTCCTGTGACTAGGAGTTTTCTAACTAGGTCCTGCTTCTTAGATGTTCTCTTTCATCTCCCAACAGAGCTGTGTGTGGATTGGTGACCAAGCTTCAAGCACAGGGACATTTGTTCGGTACTCATTTAAACCACAGCAATGGACCAGAGTTAATCCTGGTACTCATTCAAACCATAGCCATGGACCAAAGTTAACCCTGGGTGTTTGTTGCTCTCTAACCTTTAGCTTTGATTTCCAGGTAGATTTTGAACAAAAGAAAAATGATGGCTTGGTTTATGGGTTGTCTTTATAACTTTGAGCACCTTGGACATCAATAGGTGTTTAATAAACACTCACAGAAAGAAGAATGGAATGAGAGAAGAAAGAAGAAAAGGACCGGGGAAGAAAACATTGCTGGAATGAATAGTGTCCATGGGCAGCTTATTGGAAGACTGTCTTATCAAGGGTCCTTGGAACACATGTCCCATGAATTTCTGTGGCAGGTTGGGAGACTTGTAGACATCTAGGCTGGAGTGAGGGGTGGGGGACTTATCAGTGTATAAGGAAGAAGGATAGAGAAGGAGAGCATGAGGAAGAAAAAAAGAAACTAAAACAAATTAAAAGTGAAAGAAAACGACTAGGGGTGGGTTTCAGATGCATGTGGTGGGGGAACTCAGAGCCCTTGGCCCCCAACCCTGCTGGCACCCCCTCCTGGCTCACAGTGCCTTTTCTCCTATCTCAAAACTTCCCAGAGGGAACCTTTGTAGCCAGATAACACCCCAGCTTCCTTTTAATGTGTTATCAAGGCATTTGTACTTTAGTAGATTTTTGCTATAGGAATGACTTGGTAATGATGGAATTTTACCACCAGCCAGCGGACTTGGTAAAGTTTTGCTTCTTGAAATGACTCCTGCTGAATGCCTCTCACTGGTCTCTTCCTGCTTCTTCCCACTTTCTCCTTCCTGACTCACCCTCTTCCGAGCACCTTGTTCTTCTGTCTGTTCCTTCTTCTTTATGCTTGCTACACAAATGAGGGCCAAATAAGGCAAAAATAAACTGAGTGTGTTGGGAGTGTTTCACACTGGTGGGAGGCTAGTAACTGGTGGGAGCTATTGTAGAAGAGATTACTATATCAAGAAATGATGACGTGTTAATAAATAAAGATAATAATCTTGTTCTCACCTGCCTGATGTTCCAATTGTATTTGGATGTAGTTTGTGTCTACATGCTGGAAATGTAGTCCCCAGGACGGCAGTGTCCAAGTGGTGGACATGGGGACAGTAGCACCGCAATCTTCGTAGATATTCAGTGACCTTCAGTAGGAGTTCTACTTAGCTTTTGGGAGACTATATTATTTCCTCAGGCTAGGTCACCCCATGTTTTGGATCTCTTCTGCATGTGTCCAGTCCCTTCTAATTTTCCGTACCATGTTCTAATACAGCCAGGAAGCCAGCAGTAGAGGCTGAACAAATGAAACCACTTGATTATGGTCGTCCATGAAGGCTCATTTCATTCAAAATACCAAGCCCAGTCCTTAACTATAACAATATGAGATAGACTTGAAATCCAACTTTCTCACCTTGGGTCAGTGCCTCAGTTTCCCTTCTAAGTGAGCATTTTGTAGTCCACATACCCTCTATTTTGTTTGGCCTTGCCAATTACACTGCGTTAACAATCTGAATGTATGCCTTGATAATATTGTAGATTACTCCTGTGGTGGACTTTTGGAGTCAAAATAACAAATATCAAGTCTATAAATACCAAGGTGTAGAACGGAGTTCCAGAGAGAGGCAGTTTGGTGGAGTTCCCTCTTGGCTCTAGTCCCTGTGAAGCTCTGAGAAATATGTTTTGAGATGCAAAGAATGAAATTCTCTACAGAGATGTATCTGTTTAAGATAGTCCATTGTCAAGCGAGTGCTCCTAAGATGCACAATGGAGGCTGTTCAACCAGCTGCCAATGGCTTCTGACCTCTCACCCTGTGCTTTGGCTAGAACTGGTGAGAGGCTGGTATTGGTGAAGCTGACAGTAGAAACCCTGCCCTGCTACTCATGAGCTGGAAAAGGCAATATATCTTCTAAGTTGAGAGCACACTGTACAGAGATCTTGAAATCATTGGAAGCATGGACAGAGGGCTTGGTAATACAGCATCCAAGGGAAGCAGTGTACTTACTCTCTGGTTTGATTCCTGGGAGCATCTCAGGAGGATCAATATCATTCAGAGAAGGAAGCGAAAAGATCAATTGTTTTTATATTTATTGATCTGATTCAATGCATGGCTGAGGTAATGGGGTAGGAGGGGAATAGAGGAGAAAAGGTAGCCCTTAGAAAATGGGTGAGTAGCCATCTATTGGAGAAATAGAAAGGTCAGGAAGGCCAGAGCTTGCTCTGACCCCCTTAGAGGATGCATGAGGGTGGAGTCCTGTGAATCTGGGGTTGGGAGAAGCTTCTGCCTATGCTGGGGGCTGGAATCTTATTCCGATACTGCAGAAATTTCATTTTCTTCTCTGTTTTCTCCTAGTTTGGAAAGTAATACATGTTTAATTTAAAAAAGATAGCTTACAAAAGAGTAATATAGTAGAAAATTTAATTTCATTTATGTTGCAACTGTTCCAATCTTTTCTCTACATATGATTTAGGTAAGTTTGCTAAAACTTACATGTATGATATCATATCTTGCTTTCTGGCTTAGTAATAAAAATACATTTTTCCATGTTATTTAAAGTTCTTCAGAACATCATTTAAATAAGACCTTTTTAAATGTAGAATAATCAGTATAGAAAAATTGAAAAAAATACCAGAAGTATAGAAGAAATAAAATTAACAAATATTGCCACCCAGAATGACTACTATTGATATTTTAACGCTTTATTTTGCTATGTACGCCAACAGAATTGCCAATCTTGCTTTTTACTTATGCTTGAAATAACATACAGAAACATAATTTATGTACTATTTGATCTTACCTGCATAATCCACTATCACTGAATTTATAAATGACTTTATTTATATTTGGCTTTAACCTCTTGGGACTTGGAAAAAAATAATATTCTGGACAGCTAAATCTCAAGTGCTTAGGAGACACATACTCCTCAGAGTGGGTAAAGGATGGGGAGGGTAAAAGTTCACGGCTGTCATCTTGACAGGAAGATGTGGAACGTTGCCACTGTCATGAAGAATCCTTAGCACGAGCACTAGAGAAGAAAGGTGACTTCACGTCCTTCATTTCCAGTTTGCTTCTACTGATAAAAAACACCCTAGCAAAAACAATTTAATGGAGCAAGGATTTATTTTAGCTCATATCTAAGGGTGCAGTGAAGCATGGCAGAGAAATCAAGGTAGTGGGAACTTGAGGCAGCTGGTTGGATTGCATCTACAATCAGGAAGCAGAAAGGGATGAATACCTGCTGCTACTCTGACGGGCCCCCTGAACCCCCCTCCCCGCACCCCTATTTTCATAGTCCCGGATCCTAGCCAGGAATGGTGGCACCCACAGTGAGCAAGCAGTCTTCCCACCTCAATTAACACAGTAAAGATAATCCCCCATAGCCATTCCTGGAGGCCCTCTATCTATGACACTGATAATGACAACTGTCAACACATGCTTCTTTCAGACTCCCATTACCAGAAGCACTTCCTATCATTCAGTTTCCCCTTAGTCTGGTTAGGTTTTGTATCCAAAGTTGGAGTTTAGGAAGGCTTTCCCCTCAGCATGGGGGAGGGTAAAGTTTCTCTGTATTTTGACAGTAGAGAGAGGCTTTCAGTCGCCACTTCCCTGTTCGGAGGTCAGGCTTGCTATCATCAGACCCTGACAGGCAGGGACACAGGCCTGGTGCATAGAGGGAGATGAGGTATTCGTTTCATAAACAGAGCAGAACATTGAGAAGGAAACAGCCTGGGACACATGTCATATTGCCAAAGACAGTTTAAAAAATTAACCACACCCTTAAGTCATTTAATTCCTATTTCAACGATGGCATCAGCATTCAAGTTCCAACAGTCATATCATCAGCAGATGACCTCAGAGAGTGTTACAGAAAGTTCTCTGGGCCTTATTGTTCATAGGGAGCATCTCAGGGGTCAAAGAAATCATTGCTAAAGAGGGATATGTGTTTGATGGGAGGACCCTGGACCCCAGAGGAGACTGTATTAAAGACCCTTCATCCTTGTCCACTGTCTCTTCTCACAAGATTTAGAACAGAAAGGGAAGAAAATGAAGATTTCTTGCTAGAGAGGAATGGGATCGAGGAGGAACCTCATACTTCCAAATCCCAGGTCATCTCTTAGACTCCTAGTTCTATAAGAGCAAGGGATGGGCGTGTTCTGTCTCATAATCAATTTCCAGCATGGACACAGGATAATGTGTAGGCACAGATATCTTCCTTACCACCACAATTCATCTGGCCTTATTCAGTCTCACCATCCTTTTAAAGGACAAATGTATTTTAGGAAGAATAGTGAGATTTGGGACCAAAGATAGTGTTTCTTCATGTTCTTAACATATTAATTTTGTTAAATAACATTTAATATCCATATTATATGCAAAATATGAGATATATGACCTATATAGTAAAGTAGAGCGACAGAACACACACCGATATAATCTGTCATCTCAACGAAGAACCAGCGTTTAGCAGCGTGGTGGATGCTACCCGCACTGCTTACTCTACCCTTTGTGGATTCTCCTGTTCAATAAAGATAACCACTGTTGGACTGGGGCTGTAGTCTAGTGTGGGTCAGCCCCTACATTCAATTCTCCTCACTGAAAAATATAAGATAACCACTGCTTTGTGTATTTCATTCCCTGGACTTTAAAAGAATAAGTTCGTTTCTCTTTCTGAGAAGCATTACACAGCACACTGCTTCGTTCCTCTTGCTTTTGAGCACAAAACAAAAGACATATTGATAATGATTTTTGAGACTTGCTTCTTATTCAGCGTATGGGTCTTGGATTGTCCTGGTGACTGTGAGTAGCTGTATTACATTCAGTTTTCACTATCTAATATTCTGTTGTGTGGAATATACTAGAATTTATGCATTTGCTTTTTCCCATCAGTGAACAGTTGGATATTTCAAGCTTTGCTATCACTGTGACTAGGAACATCTTTCCTCTTCTATATACCCAAGGATCTCTCTGGGATGCATGCCTTGAACAGAGCCATTTGGCCTCTTGTAGGCTCAGTTTTAACTTTTAAGATGTTTCCATTCATTTTTCAAAATAACCAAATAACATTAATCTTTAAAAAAATTCCATTAACCATCAATTCCCTACAGTTTATTATGACTAGTTACTGAATATAATATTTGCCACACTGACCCATTTAGAAAAAGTGAGATAAGAAACAAACATTTGTTCTGGAGGGTAAGGAGGGGTTTTGTGATCTGAAATTTTTCTTTTTCCCCCTCCTCTTTAAAGAAGTTAGGTCTAATGCCAGATGCCGAAGGCCTGTGGGAGGAATATAAGGGAAAGTAAGACCTGCAGCTGGACTTACCACTTATGGAAACACAGTTGGAAAATCAAAGTGTAGGTAGTGTGTGTGTGTGTGTGTGTGTGTGTGTGTTGAGGCGGAGTTGATATCTGCCAAGCCCAAAGCTTGCTAAATCTTCACACTGACACGAGTCATTCATATTTTCCTCTACCCGTGTCTATCTCTCTATCCCACCGCTCCATCACAGGAGAGCCGAAGCACAGCTAGCAAGCTGGATAAGGAGAAGAAGAAGCACTGGCAGAGATAGCATAAGGAAGCGCATGTGCCCTTCCATCTCCCAGAGTCTCACAGACCGTGAGCAAATCAAGAGAAGTGTTATCCTGAAACCAGGATCAAAGGTGTCTTTTACAAAGACCTGAACTATTGATTCAAATGGAGGCTATGCTGTTTCGAATAACGACAATGAAGAGCGGTTTGTACTAATCGCGACTAACAAGGAAAGTTATAGAACCCACTTCATGTTCCATCCAGGAATAGGGGAAAGCTTTGACAACAGAGTACGCTGAAAAGGATTATGGGAGGCAGGGAATTCTTTGATAACACTACTGAGCTCCATGTATTCGACGTTGGGGTTGATTGTAATAAGATTAGTAATAATAATTAAAAAACTATATCAAGTACTTTTTATTATAATGTTATTTAATTTGTAAACTGTGTGGGTATATATAAAGTCAAGTGTGTTCAAAAAAACCAACCCAACATCAAACTTGGACTGGAGAGATGGCTCAGTGGTTAGTGCATGCTGCTCATGCAGAGGACCAGAGATTGAGTCCCAGCACCTGTGTTATATATGTCTCCCAAGCTCCTGTAACTCTAGCTCCAAATGAGCCTACACACTTCCTTGACATCTTTAGTCACATGTGTGCATGCACACACACACAAATAAAAATAAACTGAATATTTAAAATATAACTGAATTATCACGTGCTTTCTCTTGAGGCTGCAATCACAATGGAAGAAGGAGTAGAAAGATTGTAGGATCCCGGGGTGAGGGAGGATGTCGAGGAGACAGTGTTCTCCAGACTCAGCAGGTTTGAATTTAAAGAGACTGTGACATCGTGCACAAGACCTATACATGCTCAAGATGGACAAAATCCCAGCACCGAGGAGGGGAAAGGGACACAGATGACACACCTAGGCAAGAGGCTATGCACAAACAATAGCTTCTGGGAGAGGAAATATCAGTTTTCTTCAATAGAATATAACACTGGGTGTATTACCCACTCCCCAGAGCAGGTTCCGTGCTCAGGAGTAGATGGCCAACACAAAGTGGACTCCTCTAGTGGCTTCTTTTTTTTTCCTTTAAGAGAGAGAGAAAGAATGTGAGTTGGTAGGAAGGTAGGATCTGGGAGGAGTTGGGGAATGGGAAAGAATATGATACAAATATACTGTATGCAACGATCAAAGATCAGATTAAAAATGACCCATCTCATGTTTATGTATGAATGCAGAGCTCCAGGTGCCCCTTGTGCCCACCCTCTGGTCGTCCTCATGTTCCTTAGCTTTTGCTGATCTGTGAGTGTTGGGTGGGGCTTCCCTGTCTTCATAATTTGTAGTCTCATAATGGGTAGTAAGGGTGATTCTCCTATCATATTTGTTTTACTTTTTATATTTCTTATGGTTAATGTTCCTTTTCATGCCTTTGTCTTTTTTTTTTCTGTTGAGTTTTATCATTTTCTAAATTGACTTAAAAGAATTATTTCTATGTTTCAGACGTGGATTACTTACTGGTTAAACATTCCTCTAATGTTTGTTCCTAGTTGCTCTTTACTTATTAAACGCTGTCTCTGATTTCTTTTCTTTCTTTTAAACAGAGATCTTCATTTTAAAGTACTTATTTTTTTTCAGGGCTGAGGAGATGGTTCAGTTGGAAAAATGCTTGCTATTTTACCTAATAAGACTAAATTTGATCCACATAAAAAAGAAGTCCACATAAAAAAGCTGACCCATGTATTTGTAACCCCAGTGCTGGGGACATTAAGACCCGAAGATGTCTGAGGCTTGCAGGCCAGACAGCTTAGCCTTATTAATGAACCCCAGGCCAATTAGAGGGACTGCTCCCCCCAAAACAAAAACAAGGTGGCTAGGCATGGTGGTATATTTAATTCTAGTACCGAGGAGGTAGAGAACTCGAGGCTGATTTATTCTACATAGTATGTTCTAGGACACCCGAGCTACATAGATCATGTCTCAAACAAACAAACAAGTCAAACCCAAACCAAAATCAAAACCCAAATCTGAATATGTGTGTGTGTGTGTGTGTGTGTGTGTGTGTGTGTGTGTGTGTATACATACCCCCTCAGTCTGCAACATGTTACTTGATTGTATGTTTTCAGGGATGAACATTTGGTATTACATAACCCATTAGTATACTCTTTTTTGGGGAAGGAAATTTGCCCCACTCTCAGCATTCCTTAGTTGCCTGTAGTTCTTCGTGTAAGTTTGAACCACTCCCCCGCCTTTTCTTGTTCACCTTTGCAACCTATTGGTGTAGTCTTTGTTAATAAGTCTTTGTAATGACAGCTAATGAAAGCAGAGACCATGAATTTAAGAGGAATGTAAGAGGGTCTGGAGGAAGGAAAGGGAAGGGGGAAATGATGTAATTATAATCTCAAAAACAATTTACAAATGAAAAAAGAAGCACTTACCGATGGATTGAAGCTAATACTGCACTCTTATAGCATTTCATAACGGGAAATTACTGTGTAGTATTAAGTTAATGATCACAGAATTGATTTACGCCATCAATTCATGTGATGTCCAAACAACTTTCCATTTATCCTTGGAGTGATACTTTGAGTCCCATTGGTGTAAAGGGAGTTATGACATTACAATAAAATCAATTAAACTGCTGAGACAAGAAAGGTGGATGACTCCTGAAGGTAAGGTGCCTAGGACTGACCTCTGACCTCTACCCACTTTACAGATGTTCATGTGCCCTCAGATATGTGCACCTGCAAGGACCTATACCTCAACCACCAACACCCAACATGCAAAGTGAAGTAGTTAGTGTTTTTTTTATGTCCATCTGTGTGTTTTTGCCTAGAATACTTTGTTTTTTAAAAATAACCTTCCTTGTAGGACCTTGGTCTTCTTTGCCATTGGGCATGGTCACTGGGGAGGTGAAACTCAGGGAGCTTGACTGTGCTTGTCCTAACTGCCGCTGGGCGGGTGCTGAGCTTCAGGGAAATACTGAGACACAGTTCCGGGGTTGGGCGAACATAGTCTGAGATATGAGAAAGCAGAAGCTGAGATGCCTTATCTTCCACGTATCTGGTAGCTGCTAGAAAACTGCACAGAGAAGTCAGGAATGAAGTATCAGGGGTGCCGGTGATGAGACTGGGGCTGTTGGGGGGGGGGCATTGGGTTGAGGATGGCATCTAGCCCAGAACCAGGGCTAGGAGCTTCACCTTAGCTTATTGGCAAAAGTAGCAGCAGTTGTCTTGAGGTGCAGATGGGTCTTCTATGGGAGATGTGGACAGTGGCTCTGTAGGCGAAGGCCTGCTCCATACTCCCCATGGCAGCTCTGAATGAAAGAGAACAGTCCTTGGTTATAAACTATTTATTGGTTGTTCATCGCGGTAAATGGATGTGTACCTACCTTTAAATACCTTTTGCAAGGAGGAGTGTCTGGGAAGGGAAGCTCATTGGCTAAACCCTAGCCACCTCACTAGCACGGAGAACTCTGTTTTGGACCTTTGTGACCACATTCACGTTTCCTTATGTAGGAAGTATGGCACATGGTCCATGCCAGGAACCTGGCAGGGAACGGGGAGCCAGCTACTGTTTCAGGTGTGTACCCCGAGTTTCTGGGGACTCAGACCGGCTCTACCCACAATGCTTCCTGGCATGGTTTACCGTCCCACACCTCCATGGTTTCTCCTAGATGTTTTTAACTTTGCCCACCACAGCTCAGTCCTCAGTGAACCTGGGATTAATTTTTACATGTCTCACATTTCTCAGTTTCTCTCCATCCTTTTATATGCAGCCAGTTGACTCTGGACCATTTATTGTAAATTCATCTTTTCCTAGTGATGCTGAAATGCCACCTCTGCGTCAAGGATATGGGTCCATGTAACAAATCTGGAAGCCTGGTTGTGTGACTCCTCTACTTTATTTTTCTGCTTAGGGAAAAAAAACCTTTCTCTCATTCTTCGGAATCTGGGGGAAAGATTGTGGAACCAGTGTCATAAGTCACAAATACCTGGGCCTTTGAGCTCTGACAATCTGTCTGTGTGAAGCTCGCTTACGGGACAGTGGGGGAGGGGGTGTGTGTACCACCGGGACTATGCCAAACCATCTGTCTGTAATGCCCAGGCTCCCAGTTCAATGTATGAAATGCCAAATCTTTTATAGCCTGAGGCTATACTTCCAATATGCGTATAAGTCTTGAATTCCCTAAGACAGAAGATCCATCTGACACAAATGTTAGAGTTTACCCAAGGACGAGAGAAATAGCAGGGCTGGCTTCTAAACCAGTTGTACCGGATATGACGATCCCAGGAGGGAAGTAGCCTGGTGTCAGAATGGTTCACAGAGCACAGTGTTTTGTCCTGTCACACAGTAGGAGGAGAAAATGAGGCAGAGCAGAGACGATCTGCGTACTAGTGAAGTGTTTTCCAATGCCAACCTCTGCTTTTTGACACACGACCTTTAAGATACCCCTGGGAAAGGTTGAAAAGACTAAACTCAAAGAGAGGTGTGTCAGGTATGGGGCGAATCTACTCATCTCTCCCTATGATAGTTGCATATCAAGCACCTACTGTGTGCTGGTTACTATCCTAGGGGATAAAGGACACAGTATTAAGACAAGCTGCCGACATTCTAATAGGTAGATACAGGCATGAAACCACTGCACAGGGTCACATGAGCAAGGTAATCTTAGATACTAGTGATGTGTTTGTCTAGAAGAAAAACCAGTGTTGCTCAGGGGACATGCCTTGAGGAAGGATGAAGGGCAGGAAGGTACAGCCCTGGGGAAATCTGAGGAGCTAAGGTTCTAGTTCTCAACCAGTCAGAAAGCAGTCTTATCAGGTTTGTTTGGGCTCCTGGGTTTAGTTCATGGTCAAATGTTCAATCCAAGTTGCTTTGGACCCGTGATATCAAAGCACTCTGGTGATGACAGTGCATGACAGGGTAAGATGGCTTACTTTATGGCTGCCAGGAAGCAGAGAGCATGGGAGAGGAAGGAGCCAGGGCCCCCAAATAGGCTTAAGTCACACCTTCGGTGATCCTACTTCCTTTTATTGGGTCCCACTGCATAAATTTTCCACTACTTCTCCAGGAGAGCCACAGACTGACAGCCAACCCAAGTCCTTAACACATGAGGCTTTGAAAGACATCCAGAGCCCCACAGCACAGCAGCCTGCAACTAAAACCCAGATGCTCTGAACAGTGAACTCTTTGCCAAGAGGGGCTTGGAGTGAAAAGAATGGAGCTTTTCAGGCTTGGGTGGAAGTGGAGATTGCATGCCGCTGTGTAGTCTATCATATCTGCTTTACAGAGGGTATGTTTTGACCACAATATTTATCAGAGGATTATCCAGCTTTGTGTAGACTCCAGACTGTGGTTTCCTGTGGACTACCGATTACTCTCTTCTGACACCAGTGGTTCTTTCAAGGTCTCCCACTTTTCTTTCCTTTTTTTCTATTTTAGTGTTATGTCTAGGACCTGGTGTATGCTTGGTGCATGATAAGCCAGAATTCTACCATGTGCTAGCTCCTCAGACTTGGGCTTTTCCTGAGAAGCTGGCCATCATGGTTTTTCATTTTCTCTGGGCTAAAAACATCCAGCAGGCTTCATCCCAGGCCCTTCAGAAGAGCAGCTGGGCTCTGTGGCTGTACTTTCCTTCCTCGTTTGGGGAAGCTGCAGTTTTCTTCCATACTCTTGTGAGTGTCTTAAACCCTGCCCCATTTAATACCCTCCAGGGTCTGTGATGCTGTCCTCATCCACAGCCCAAAGCAACTGGGCAAAGCTTTCTGCCCAGCATTCCTTTCCAGAGCTACTCACTTCTTCCAGAAGCATCCCACCTCTGCCTGAGCCACAGAATCAACTGCTCTCAGCTGCTCCAGCCAGTTGGCCTGCCCTATTTTGTTACAATGTGCCAGGCCTACTCTTGGACCATCTGTGGTACAGAGGAGCCATGACTGGAAGATGAGAGACTCGAGTCCTCAATGCAGATTCGCTGTGTGACCTTGAGTATTCTTGCTTGTCCAGATGTTCACTCACGAAACCAAAGGATTGTACCATGAAGTTTTTTTTTTGTTTTTTAAAAAAATTGGATATTTTATTTATTTACATTTCAGATGTTATCCCCTTTCCTCATTTCTCCTCCCCCCACCCAATAAGCCCCCCACCCATCCCCCCTCCTCCTTTTTGCTTTTATACCATTTTAATTTCATGCAAGTATTAAGGTCAGTTCTAGGTTGAGGAACTAGCAATACAATAGATGCAAATAGTCAAGGAACAAGCAAGACAATAAACACAAATAGTCAAAGAACAAGCAAGGCAATAAACACAAATAGTCAAAGAACGAGCAAGGCCGTAAACACTGATAGTCAAAGAACAAGCAAAGAACAGAGTCCCGAGATCTCTCCCATGATCACTATTTCTAAGGGCTTATGAGGATGACCAAAATATCTGAGCCTACTTCCCTGTGTGGAACTCACATCTTCTCCCTCTGATGACGTGATCTGGATACCATTCAGAACACCTTTTTTATAGGTGTGATGGAGAGACACAGCTCCAGGGTTATGTGCCACACAGCAGCATATTTGAATGCAACATGTTGATTTGTTTTGCTATGCTTACTCATTTGACACCAATCTTAGAATAAAGCCCTTTCTGCCACCTGTGTACGTGTATACTCAAACCATTTATCAACAGGCCACTGATTGGCAAGGATTCGCACTTATTTGACCTGTCGGCACCCAAGAAGTACTACCAGCAAGTGTACTACTGCAGCATGCATCTTTCCCGAGTGATTCCCCCATGGCTAGCACAGATGTAGGTGACTTCAGCCTGCTCCTGGCATTCTCAATAGTCAGGTTCACAATTGAGCCTGTAATGTACTGCTTTGTGTTAATCCAGGCTTGCCTAGTTTTAGACAAACATTTTTATTTGGAAATAATTTTAGGTTTAGACCTTCAGGTTTGCTACAGCTTCCCTTAACTTCCTATCTACTTTCTCTGACCATTGTCAGGGTGGAGAATTGGATACAGGCACGATGCTCTTACCTAAGTACAGACTTCACTCAGAGGTTATCTTCTAAGAGCATCTTATGTTGTAAGAGACACTTCAGGAGCCATTTGGCACTCTGTTGTCCTGTGTCCTTCATCTCTTCTCGTCTGTGATGGTTTTCTTCTCTTGTTTGTCATGACTGTGACCCTGAAAGCGTACTGATGATATACGTAGAGTCTCAGTTTGGGTTTGTCTGATATTCTCACATGATTAGCATGGATTCCCAAGATGTAGTGATCATAGCCTGCTTGGACCCATTGTGTTCATGTGTAATGATCTTACCCACTTGTAGCCATGTCAGTGTTTGGAGACCCAGCTCAGTTCCATTAGCATTTCTTTTTGTTGAGCAAGATCCAGGAGCGATGAACGGAGGGCCCCAAACTTGACTGCTCTTGCTTTCATTCACCTAAATGCAGGGAAAGGGTTTGTTGGAAGAGGGCTCTCGATAAGAATCACTGGGGCATGTGAAGCAGCATTACCACTGAGAGTGTAAAGCAAAAGAACTAACAAGAAGCAGTGCTTACTAAGTACCTTGGCCAAGACTCTGTGGGAAATGAACAAATTTTATTTTATGTCACTGAAAAATTGCCAAGAGTTGGGGAAGGATAAATTAGTCATTGTCAATAGGAAGTATTAATTGAGAATGTTGGAAATGGATAGCAAGCCTGTGACCCGAAGGGCAGCCCAGGTATACATGTGTGTATGTGTCTGCCTGTGAGGGTGAGTGTATGCATGTGAACTCGTGTGTTTGAGAGTGTTTGAGAGTGTGTGTGTGTATACTCAAGCACAAGAGAGGGGGGCAATGAATTATATCCTGAATTTTGTGTATTTAATGAGTATGTCTCAACTCCCTCAGCTTGTGGAATGAGCCCACAGTCACGGAAAGGAAGAAAGAAGTATTAAGCATCCTTGGGTGAAATATTAAGTGTTATGCTTCCACAGGATGGTAAGATCAGGACTAGCAAAATTGGCGAGAGAGATGTGCTGTTCACAGACAGGAGGGCTGGACCTGAAGCTCAAGTCTAGCTTTGGTACAAGGTCAGATTAGCTTGCTGTGTAGATCTGAGCGACTGTAGATTTGAGCATCCCTGCTGCCTGTCTTCCCACTTACTGCGGAGGTACAGTATATTATACACTAATTAAGGCTGTTAATGATTATGGCAATCTAGTAAGTAATCCACAGTATTATCTTGATCTATCTCTGTCACACTCCCTCTGTCAGGCCATTAAGGTGACAAGCTTCATAGAGCACAGTGTGCCCCTCTGTCAGCCTTCCTGGTGTTTTCCTCTCAGGAAGAGCTGTGAAGTCTCTGGGGCTGAGTCATTTGAGAACACAGCTAAAGGATGAGACTGACTGAGTTCCTCTGTTACACAGAGATGGGGCCACTCCTGGAGCCTGGGCATAGGGGAAGCTTCCCTTGTATTTAACTTCCTGTATCGATGCATATTTGTATTTCCCTTGAAATTCATATGCTGATGTCTTTGGGATATAATCAGGCAGAGATGAGGTTGTGTTAGGTACTATTCTCACTGATTTGACAGAAACAACTTAAGGAAGGAAGGGTTTGTCTTGGCTCACAGTTTGGGGGTGCAGCTCATTAAGGTAGGAAGGCATGGCGGTGGCCGCAGGAGACATCTGCTCTCACTGTGTCCTTTGTCTGGAGGCAAAGCAGGATGAATGCTGGTTCTTAGCTCATTCTCCATTTTCTTCAGTCTAGGTCCTCAGCCCATGTGATGGTGCGACACACATTCAGAATAGGTCTTTCTTCAGTTAAGCCTCTCTGGAAATGCCAGCACAGACACACCCACGTATTTGTCTCTTGCTACAAATCCAGTGAAGTTGACAACGAAGAGGGATGTGTACATGGGTCATAAGGGCTCCCAGATGAGCTTGATATCTTTGGGTGGGAAAGAGAAGAGATACAAGAGCGCTGGTTCTTTCCTGTGAAGATATAGGTAGACGTAAGCCTGGGAGAGGACGATCCCTAGGAACTGAAGCTGCCTATAGCCTGCCCTTGGACTCTTAGCTTCCTGAAGTTAGCCAAGCTATGGGGCTTTGTGATAGTATCACTAGCCATCTAGGATAGCCTAATAATATTCCTATACTGAAGGGAACACCAAATGAGCATGGGGAAGGTAGGTATGGATTCTTTTTGAGTCTCCTTAGCAGCAGGTGGGTTTCTACACTTGGTTCTGTAAGTCGAGTGACACAGAACTCAGAGACTGTCCTGCTGTTTTCTAATATTGTATCCAACAGCATCCTCAGCCGTTTGTCCTTTCTACCCTTGGGTGGTCATACAGTTTTGACACCTGATTCAGGAACCATAACTAGGAGGGAAGTAGGCTTCAGGATTTTTATCAGTCAAGAAGACATAGAACCAACCCTCATCGTGGCTCAGAAGCTGAGGTTGCAAGCCAGAGTAGGGATGTCTTATGGCCAGTGACCCCAGTAGAAAGTGTTTTCTCTGCCTCCCAGACATTGATTCGTCATCTTTAATTTTGAATGGGGCATGCATATTGTATATCCTTTCAAACCACAAATCAACTTCCATCTTCTTCTTCTTCATCATCTTCACCATTAAATCTATCATGAAAGAACTATAGTGGCCAGGGACCATCCATTTCCCTGACATTCATGCTTATAAGAGGATGGGATAACAAATGTCCTACTAAGGCAACATAATGCCCTCCACTGAATGAGGATGTGCCTGTGTGGTCACACAGCCTCTCTGCTGGGGAAGAAGCAGGAAGCTGAGGAGAACACTACTGCTTAGGCAGTAATGGGAGGAGGCCAGGAGTAGATGTTGATCGGGAGGGCTCTGAGACAAGCAGATAGTGGATTTTCCTTAGCTGCAGGCCATTATGTGCTCTAGTCTCAGCCTGGCCAGGTCTGTGGTCTGTGCTTGGGACTGAGAGGCTCAGCAAGCTAGAGGGAGTGTTTAATGCATGAGGCAGTACTAGCATCCATTTCTTAAGTACTGTGCTGCACACATTTCTTAAATGTGTTACTCAGATATGACTACGGCTTCTGCTTTACCATGCGGGATGACTAAAGGACCAGGGAGGAGGAATTATACTGCTGAGATTGTCTTGGCTCTAGAGTCTGAGGCTCCCTTCTCTGGTTTACAGGTTTTCATACGCTTTGGGGTGAAAAAAATCACAGTAAGAAATGTATTCTTACCTCAGGGCATATACTCTCTAAACCAGTGATTCTCAACCTTCCTAGCCATTGCCAGCCCCCCCCCCAATATATGTATTGCATTGCTACCACATAACTATAATTTTGCTACTGCTATGAATAGTGATGTGAGTATATGATATCCAGGATGATCTTAGGCAACCCCTGTGAAAGTGTTGTCCAATCCCAAAGGGGTCGTGACCCACAGGTTAATAACCACTGGTCCACATTCACTTGAAATGATTTTATAAACTAACACATGCCCTTATCCAAAGATGGCACATCCTGGTTTTTAAAAATCCCTTCTTTTTTTTCAAAGATGAGTGAACCCTCTACATTGGTCATGTAACTTACTGATGGATAGTGAGCCCTCTGGTTGTAGGTCTTTCTTTCTGATGTCTGGGAGTATTATTTTAATCACATATGCGTGTGTACATGCATGCACAAACACAAACAGAAAAATACACACACACACAGACACACACACACAGACACACATACACACACCACTTCTAAGAAAGATGTGTAAATACTGGACTGTCCAGAAAAGAGAAGTCCCTCAGCTTGACTGTATTAAACTCAGGCTTATAGTAACGATATTTGTGGGGAGATGGGGGTCAGTCAGTCTGGCCGCTATAACCAAGGCGCCCTTTTGGTGTATATAGCATGTATTAGGTGCTGTGTGAAAGAATTCTGAAATTGTATGTTGAGGTTCCTGCTCTTGAGGAGTTGACGAATTTTTTTGGAACCAGGCTCCCACTATGTACCCAAAAGGGGCACAGAAAGAGCACCTGTATTTGTGAATATATCTCTTTCTGAAAGCAGCGGCAGAGCCCCAGATGAGTTACCCTCACTCAGGAGACATCTTTGTTCTCTATTCTGCTACTCTTTTCCTCCCCTTCCCCCTCTCTCCCCCCTCTTCTTTTTCCTCCTCCTCACTTCATTTGCTTTTTCTGAGGGATAGCACACCTACAATAGTCAAGCCTTAAAACATTTCAATGGGCAGGACATCAAAATTCTCCTTTCCTACCCCTGGCCATGCACTGCCCCTCTCTGGACTAACCAGCTTGTCTAGTTCCTGGTATAGATAGTCTATTACATATAATTATAAATAGTTTTTCCTTAAGTTTTTAGTTAATGACTGGTTAATTCTTATTTCTTTTATAATTTCATACACAAATGCTGCGTTTACACAATTCCCTCCTCTCACTCACACCATTCCCTCCTCACACTCATCTCAGGCACCCCCATTCCCCACACTCTCTTTCAAATTCATGACATCTCTTTTAGGTTCGCGTGTGGGTGTGTATAAATGTAGCCTGTTCAGTCCATTTGGTGATGCTCATATGCGTGTGTATTTAGGAAGGTCCACTTGGAAATGGATCACCTTGTGGAGCTCATCCCTAGAGAAACTTCTTCTCCCTCTCCCAGCTGTCGTTCATCTCCTGTGGGTAGTCATCTAGGAGTGGAGCCTTGTGAGACTGCCCGGGCCACGTTGGCATAGCAACTTGTCTTTTGACTGTCCAGGTCTTGTTTAGGAGACTGCATTGATAAGATTTCCTGGGTACAGCTCTCCTGTCATATGAAGAAGAGACTATCTCATGGCAGATAACCTGGTCCTTTGGTTCTTACAGTTTTTACAGTTCTTACAGTTTTCTGCCCCCTCTTCCAAGTGGTTCTCCGAGCCTTAAGTGTAATACCTGTTGTGTCATATCATATTCGCCATTTTACATCTGGCACTGTCCATTACCTGACATTGTATCTCAGAGATCATTACACATCACTAGAACCTAATGGCCCTTCCTCATAATCGTCTACAACAGCAGTTCCCGTGGGTCGAGACCCCACTTTGGGAGTCAAATGACTTTTTCACAAAGGTAGTATATCAGATATCCTGCGTGTCAGATATTTACATTACAATTCATAGCAGTAGCAAAGTTACAGTTACAAAGTGGCAATGAAAATAACTTTATGGTTGGGGGTCTCTACAACATGAGGAACTGTATTAAAGGGTCACCACATTAGGAAGGTTTAGAGCCACTGGCCTAAAACTTCTTGTTTGGGAGCACCAAAGTTTATCTTACCAGTCTCTTACTGGTTAAACGTGTAGGTTATCTGTAGCCATTTGCTTGTGAAAGAAATGATAGCAATGGATGATGTCTTTATACTCTGTGATATGTGTAAGCATGGGCCTAGGTGGGACCAATCATGTCCCAACCTGAATCCTGCTGTATTCAGACTTCCTCCTCATTAGCTTCAAGTCTTCATCGTTATCCTTCCTACCTCCAATCCTCCATGCAGGTTGTTCTCCCCTTTGGAATTCTCTTCCATGGCCACTTCCAGTTCTCAGTTCAAATTTCTTCCTCAGAGAAGCCTTCATCCTCCTAGCATGCTGGGTACTCGTAGTTACTCCCTAAGATGCAGGTGGCCCCAAAGCCCTTATAAGCGTAGAATTTTAATAATTCCACTTTACATTATGTAAATAATTTATACAATGGAATTTGGAGAAGACTTGATCATAATTTATTATGTTTAATTACAGAAATGTTGGCTTTCAACATCTCTGACTTCATTTTAGATACATTTGGATATAACCATTCCACATTGCGAAGGGATTATTGCATAGAAAATTAAAGGGAGAAATTACAACAAATGAATCATTAAAAATTTTGTTGAAATCTTGAGAAAACTTCTCCTTTGTTGCATTTTGAAAATTGTTCAGCTGTTTCAGAAAAAATGAGTTTATTAAACCAAATGGTGGTGCACTACAGCTAGTCCAAATAAATGTATTTTGCCATAGTTTATCTGATGCTCACATTCTCTTCTCCTCAGTGAGATTTTTCTGAGGTTGAGGTTGATGGTGCATCTCACTATAAAATTCTGTCTTGCAGCATGGGCTGGACAGTGGTCATGACTGCTGGTACCCATTGTCTGAGGAACCATAGGTAGGTCGTGATTGTTCGAATCAATATCTCTTTAGTTGAATTAGGTGTGTGATTGACAATGCATATAAGAGGTTGAGTTTATATTTAATATACCTTCAAAATGATGTCAGTCCAATTTGCCCCTGAAATAGACATGTTTATGTGCAACGGATACAGACTAGGAGAGTATTGTTTGATGTTAGCAAGTGAAGCAGATTTTAGCATTTAAAAGACAACCCTACTTCAATATTTTATTGCAAAGTAACAGTGAAATGCTTTACAGGGTGGTTATGAAGTGAATTTTGTCCCCCTAAAGTTTCTGTATTGAAAATCTAACCCTGAGAGTGACTGTTTTTGAAGTTCAAGCCTTTAACGAGGTCATTAAGGTTAAATGAAGTTATGTGGGTAGGCCAGAATCTAATAAGACTGATGTCTTTATTAGAACAGGAAGAGACACCAGAGTTGTGTGGCACAGAGGAGAGGACAGATAAGGTCACTGCAGGTTAGTAGTCACCTACAAGGCAAGGACAGAGTCCTTGGGAGAAATCAAACCAGGCCTTATTTTGACCATAGTCTTCCAGACCTGTTAACTACTAAAGTCACTGTGGTGTGGTGCTATTTTGGTACAGCAGCCTAAGCAGGCTAATATTAGAGCCCAAGAAAGAAAGAAACACTCACAAGTGGATGAAACCTAAGGGATGTTTCGTTGCTGACATTAGTGTAAAGTAATTGTCTATGTGGGCACGTATGGGAAGATGAACATTCATCTTTAGTGACAGGTGCCAAGCGCTGGCAAGGAAGCCTTGGAGACTATCATGGGATACTTTTAGAGTTGCTGCCTCTCCTGTCATCCATCTGAAATGCCATCCTCAAGTCCAAGTTGGAAAGGGACTGAGCAGACTTGGACTCTAAAGTACTAGGAAACACGTCATCTACTCACTTTGCTTTTATTTTCTTCCTGCACAGCCCTGCATAAGATTATCAAGAAGGCATCTATCTTAAGATTCTTTAAGAAACAAAACAAAAATGAACTGAAGAAAACATTTCAGTAAGTCTGAAACTAACAACTGAAGTCTGAGTCTAGTGTAGTGACAAGTACTTTAGCTAATAGTTTTCAAGGTGGTACAGAGATAATACTTGCAAAATGATGGTCTTGGTTTTATAAAATAGGAGGTATTAGTCAGCCCAGGCTCCCGTAACGAAATTAGGTCATACAAAAAGCAGGCACTTTTTTTTTCTCATACACTTGGAGGATAGAAATCTATACCAGGATGCTAGAAAATTTGGTTCCTGGTGAGCCCACTCTCCTTGGCTTTCCTCTGTGTCTACCCAAGATTCAGGTTCTTTATATATGCAGCAGAGAGCTCTGCTCTCTCTTCATCTTTGAAGGGCATTAGTCTTACTGAATTAAGAGTCCACTCCTGTATCCTTCTAACCTTAGTTAATATCTTCAAAGACTGTCTCCAAATACACAGGTTAGGGGCAAAGGTTTTAATATATGAATTCTGGGGGATGCAGTTTAGTTTATAATCTCTCATAACTTTTATTGATTTTGAGTCTCTCCTACTGGTATAGTTTAGATCTTAAATATCCACCAGAGGTCTACATGTTAAGATTTCTTCCCCTGGATAGAATTATAAGACTATCTAGCATGGAGTCTAGTAAGAAGTCTTTAGGGCACACTCATTAATAGTGTGCTTCTGAAGCAGACTGTGGGAATAGGTATCTCCCCTGGCTTTTGTTCTTTGTCTTGAGATGTAAGCAGTTTTATTCAACCGTGTTCTCCCACCATGATGTGCTTGCTGTTTTTGCACATGGCTAGAAGCAGTGAAATCACCTGGTCATGGAGCACAACCTCAAAACTCTGAGGCAGCGTGACTTCTTTTCTCTTTGTAAGATACTTATCTCAGCTACTTTGTTAAAGTGAGAGAAATCTGACCAGTACAATGTTCTACCCCACCGACTGTGTGATCTAGCATACGGTAGATGCTCCATGCTATGTATTGACTCATTGACATCTGTTTGTAAGATAATTACCTCAGACAGCTTGTTATAGTGAGAGGAATCTGACAAATACATCGTTATAACCCACCTACTGTGTGTCTCAGTTAGGGTTTCCATTGCTGTGAAGAGACACCATAGCGAAGGCAACTCTTATAAAGGACAACATTTAATTTGGGCTGGCTTACAGCCTCAGAGGTTCAATCCATTATGGTCAAGGCAGGAAGCATGGCAGTGTCTAGGTAGGAATGGTGCTGGAGGAGCCAAGAGTTCTACATCTTGTTCTGAAGGCAAACAGAAGACTGGTTCCCACGCGTCTAGGTGGAGAGTCTCAAAGCCCACTCCTCCAACAAGGCCACGCCTCCTAACAGTGCCTGTGGGCTAAGCATATTCAAAGCACCACACCGTGTCACCTAGCATACACTAGATGCCCCATGATGAGTATTGGTTCATTGGCATCTCTATCCTCTCCAATAACAGAGCAGTTTTTGATTTGTGGAACAATGCTAAAGATGAGATCTCCTATGTAAACCCCTGACACTTGTGTCAAAATACCAAATTCTTGAGAGGCTCAAGGCAAGAGGATTGCCAAAAGTTTGAGGCCAATGGCTACCAGGCCATCTAGGGCTACTGAAGGCTCTGTTTCAAAGAAACAAAACCAAAAAGCAAGAAACAAAGCAAAAGCCCAATACTGAGGTGTTTGAGGGCACAACTTCCTTGGGGAAGAGGTATGTGTTGGAGTATGGTGTGAAGCATTCTTCCACGTCCCTCCTCCCATATCCTTTGCGTTCATTTGTCTGTGTCACTCCCAATCCTTTAAAATACGAAAGCTGAGGGATGAGTTAGGTGTTCCCGAGGAATACCAAGTCATTGCATATCTGACGTCTGCTGCGTTTCCAGAAGAGAACGTATCCCGGAGAGCTGCTGGCCTCAGTCTCTGCTCTGCTCCAAATGGACTTCTCTATTGGAGTGCGGTGTGGAAAACATGTGGGGTGACATCATGTAAATCAGAGCCTCTTAAAGCCGTGGATGATGCCAGAAGGACTTGCTGCTGCTCCCTGAGCCTCACATGGTCTTACTAAGGAGCCTAATTGCATGGGGACTTTCAGATATTTGCCTAGCAACTGTGGGATGGAGGTGAGGGTATGGGACAGCAGCTGGGATGTGAATCTTTGATGTGGCCTCTGTATTCCAGACTCCTAGAAAGCCTGTTCCAGAGGCTCCACAACAAACACACTAGTCTTTATGGAGTCTTATGCAATCCATGCAGTTAGCAGTCCAGGCTGTGAATCTCAGCTCCCTTCCTTAGCACATCTTCCTGCCTCTGTGTTTCCTTTTCTTCTTTACCAAATGGTCAAGGCAGGCCTAGAATGCTCTGTATAATCAAGGATGATCTCAAACTCCTGACCCTCCCATGTTTCCCTTTTGACTGCTGAGATCACAAGTGAACCCCATCATTGTCAGTTCGTGTGGTGCTGGGGATTGGACCCAGACCTTTATTCATGCTAGACAACACTCTGCCAACCAAGATGTGTGCACAGCCTGTGCATCCCCTGGTCTGCCCGGCCTATTTGTCTTTTTGTTGTTGTTTTGGTTTTGTTTCATTTGCTTTTGTTTTGTTTTGCTTTTGATCTACCTGCCCCTATATCGTCTATCATTCTGAAGAAGCCCCTTGAAGGCCAGCCTCTAAAGTAGTGGTTTTTCACCTGTGGGTCTCTATTTCTTTGGGGGGGTGGGTTGGGTCAAACAACCTTTTCATAGGGGTCACCTAAGACCAACAGAAAACACATTTATTTACATTATGACTCATAACAGTAGCAAAATTACAGATACGAAGTGACAACAAAAATAATTTTATGGCTGGCAGTCACAACAACATGAGGAACTGTATTAAGAGCCACAGCATTGGATGGGTTGAGAACCACTGCTTTAAAGCCTTAGGATGCTATAAATTCTTGAATAGACAGAGCCAGCGTTAGATCCAGGGCCACAGGTTTATTGCGCCCCCCTCTCTCTTCATATATATATTTGCTTAGAATATGATGCTACCAACTAGGTATGTTATTAGAGAGGCTTCTATTGGCTCATTGTTATGATACAAGGTCAGGGTCTTTATCTTGTGATTGCAGTCTTGCTGGCAGAGTTCTAAGGTGGAGCAAAGTATCACATGGCATATTCGTCCATATGTCTGGTGTTCCTACTTTCCAGAGCCTCAAGGAGTCAGTCGTAGAGGCCATGTCTTAATAGGCTTGTTTAATTCTAATCATCTCCCCAAAGTCCTACTCATGAGTAAGCACAGGGAAATTGTCTCCATCTTTGTATTTCCTCACAGAGATTTCAACAGAGAAAAGCTCTAGCTAGTGACGTGGTCAAGCCACACCCAAACCATAGCACCACCCTTATCTTGAGATAAAAGTAGACTGTCTTCCTGGTCCTCACTCTGCTCTAGAGCTTTTCCATAGGGATGTCACCTTCAGGAAGCTCAGTATTCAGTCAAACGGTCTCTTGTTCTAGGATCTCAGAGGCTTCCTCATTCCCCTGTGCTTCCTTCAATGTCGTGCATAGATGAGATGTGATCTTCCTCTCTTTGGAAGGTACCACGAGCAGCCATTCAGACTTTTGAGTTTATTGAACCTGGTCCTCACAAAATTCTTGCACTGTTAAATATATAATTTTTTTTCATCCTGATTGGATAAAGGTTTGAGAACTTGCCTGCTGGAGTCTTGAGGTAAAGTATGTGGTGCTGGGTTTAGAAGGAGCCCGTCGTAGGAGCTGAGGACATGTCTGTGTATTTCTTCCTCTTTAGTCCTCTAGAAACCATTAGCAGTGTCCACTCACAGTTTTCTTTTTTCTGCTTTCTGTGAATGATGCACATTCTGTGTTCTAGCTCAAGGTGGTTTTGAATCTAGCATGGGGTTGTCTCACATCAGTAGGCGGCATGTCTCCAAATAACTTACCAGTTCATGAGGACAGAGGCCATGTCTCACCTGGCTTTCTGAGTAAAAGAACACAGTTTTAAAAAATCTATTTGAGTTTGGGCTGTGCTGCATAGAGAAGGCAAGCCTAAGTGTAGCATGACCTTGTCTCCAAAACATAAGCATCGGAGACAATTCAGTGTGGCACGGTGATGGTCAGAATGAGGTATGAATGTACATCATCCCAGTGACGCAGCTTAAGATAGAGGCAGGTGGCAAAGGGAAGGCTCACAGAGATTCCTTCAGAAGCTGAGACCTCCCTCATCAAGGTCTGCAACATTAGGTAGGAATTAGGTGAAAAAGAAGAGTTGTCTGTACACAGTGAAGCGTGGCAGAGGCCCAGTGGCACACATATGGCAAGTGTGATTAAAATTCTGTGAATGCTCTGCTGGAGGGCCCCATCTTAATTGCTGGTGCGAAGAAGAAACCGAAGGGAGCAGTGAACTGGGTTAAACCTCCATCTCAGAAAGCCTCATTCAAGGAATTTGGGTTATGGAGATACCTGTCAAAGCTGCCTTCCCCTGAGTGCTGATGAGGGTCAGAGGCAGAGAGCAGCTGGGGAAAATGTGTAAAGTACCTCAGAGGGAAAGAAGGACCAGAGCAAAAGCCTTACTTTTAGCTCTTCAGTTACAAATAAACACTTTATGACAGTCAAACCAAAGAAGACACAACCCACAAAGAACAGGATGATAGCCCCCCAACCCCCCCACCTCCGTTTTATCAGTCACCTTGGGCAGATGCTATTTGTCTTCCTTTGTCTTGGGCAATTAACTGCCTTGGCTCATTTTCTCCTTTTCAGATCTCTGAGCTCAGAATACTGTCCTCAGACCACTGGTCTCATTGTTTTGGTATGTTCTTTTCCTCCCTCTCTCCTCCTCCCTCACTATCTCCCTCCCTTCCTCCCTTTGTTCCTCCCTCCCTCTGTCTTTCTGTCTCTCTCTCCATTTCTTTACACACCTCACCTTACACACTGGCTCCTCTTGGGCCCAGGAATATCTGGAGCTAAAGGGAGGGTGGGAAGTCCACTTGGGATGAAGGATGCCTTGGGAAAGAAAAGATAGGAATTTCTCCCCTTGGAATGTTTCCAGTATTGGAGTCTAGGGTCTGTCATTCATCTCCACTTCCAGTGGGCCTAGAAATTCTGCTCTGGGTCCTGAGAAAACAGATTTGAAGAGATGATTGGTGACTGCAAGGGACCACAGCCGATCCCAGATAGTTCCCACTGATCTTCAGTAAAATTTGAAAAATGAGAATATACAGCTTTTTGTAAGTTTGAATTTGTTCTGCTTAAGAAAGCGACTTTATCCTGAGATTATTTCTTCCCATTTTGTGGTGTTAACAAGTCATTTTAAAAATGAAATGATAGTGATAACAGGATTTATTTTTAATGTGCTTATGTGGCAAAACAGAAACTTGGCAATCCTGTGTTGATCTACCCTCCCCCAAATTATTTTGAAATTTTCTTGGCATGCAAAGTCTGGAATCTGGGAGTTTTGTGGTAGATGTTATGCTTTTGCTTCAGGGGGTGGCCAGTGGAGCACAGCCTGACCTGGAGCCAGGGACAACACAGGCTCACACCTAGACCCGGAATTATGAACCATGTGACTCCTGAGCTTAGGATTTCCAATCCATAAAATGGGAAAAATGTAGAGCCTACCTTTAGAGTTGTAAAGATTGAGTGAGGATTGGGATCTTTACTAGTAACATGTGATAATAAAACCAAGGTTCTCTCCAAGGAGCCTGGGATGCTTTCCCACAGCTGATTAATCCAACCCACCTCCATTTCTTTTACATGTGGAGTTTTATAATAGGAAAGGACAGAAAGAGAGGGAGACCAGAAAGAGGAAGAGTGAGAGAGTGTTTATAGAGTGTGAATAGTTGTTTCTGGGAACCAAGGAATCTAGTAAATACCAACATGGTACCACAGACACTCAAGTCCCTAATATAAAATGATAATACAGTCTTTGCACACAACCTGTGAAGATGGTATGTTTTAATCTGTTTCCAGGTTATATCCTAAGAAAAAGATTTATTTTATTTTTAATTGTGTGTATGTGCCTGAGTATACATACATGAGGGCAGGGCTCCATGGGGGCCTGAAGAGAGCTTCAGATCCCCTGGAGCAAGAATGACAGGCGGCTGTGAGCAGCTGGATGTGGGTGCTGGGACTGAATTCGGATCTTCTACAAGAATAGTGTGTGCTCTTCTCACCGAGTCATCTCTCCAGTCTCTAGATTGCTTTTGAATACCCAATAAAATGTAGAATCTATATAAACAACCGTACCTTCCTGTTTAGGGAATAATGCCAAAGAAAATGTCTGTACGTGCCCAATACTCATATACTTTTTTATGTAACCATTTTGATCCATTGTTGGCTGCACCCAAAAGGCTGGAACTTGTAGATTTGGAAGACTAAAATGACAGACTCTGAGAAAAGAACCAAAACCATTTTGAATAACTGTCTCCACCCCTGAGAAGCTGTTTAGCTTTCTGTTTCTTCTTGTTGTTATGGATAGACTTGGCTCTTAGCTATGTTGGAAAGTTGAGAAAGTCTGTTAACCCCAGAGGAGTTTCTCCTTGCAGAACTCTCTAACTCTATCGCTCCTAGAAGCTGTCTATCTGCCTCTTTATACCTCCTCACTCTGGGATAGGAGAGAGTTCCTATGACACTTCAGCCTTGTTTCCATGTACAAGGAAAGACCATGTGATGGATAGCCTTAGTTGCCAACTTAACAACATCTGGAATGAACTACAATCCAGAAATGGAGGACATAGCTGTGAGATATTTTGCTTGGTTTGAAGTGGGTGAATCTACTTCCAGTCAGGACCTTTGAGGTGGAAAGACATGGGCCTTTAATCCGGATCTTGAGGTGGGAAGACATTGATCTGTGTCATACCTTCTGCTGAAAGCTTATATAAGGACATAAAGGAAGCTTTTGCTCTTTGCCTGCTACCCTTGCCTTGCCAGCACATCCATTCCTTCACAGGCATTGGGGCTACTTCTTAGGGATTTCAGATTGAAGACCAGCTGAGACATCCAGTCCTGTGAACTGAGCAACTACTGGATTCTTGGACTTTCTGTTCATAGCCAGCCATTGTTGGACTAGCTGGACTGCAGTTTGGAAGTTATTCCAATAAATTCCCATAAATGTATGTACATATATATGTATATATGCATATACATGTGTATATATGTATACACACATATGTATACATGTGTATGTCTAGATACATGCATCTATACATACAATATTTATTCTGCATATTCATTGTAATATAAATATATATATATATATATATATATATATATATATATATATATATATATATTCTATGAGCTCCTTTACTCCAGAGAACCCTGACTAATACAGACCAGTAATTCACAGATTCACAGGAAGCTTTTCTGACCTCAGAGGGAGATTGCTTTAAGTTTGAGGTCTGCTGCGCAGTGCTTACAGCTGACTCATCTGTATGTTAAGATGAGCCCTGCTTCAAGAGTGTAACTTTTCACACTGGCTCAGGCTTCTATTATAGATTCAGTCGTTTCAGGTATTGTGTTCTGAATGACATGTCTTCACTATTATTGGGCATTTTGGGTACTTGTTTCCTCATGGGTAGCATTGTTTGGGGATGCTTAGGATGTGTGGCCTAGCTGGGTGAGCTTTGAAGTTTCAAAAGCCACATTTCATTCCAGGTTTGCTCCCTGGTTCTGCTTGAAGCTTGTCTTAGTTAGGGTTTTACTGCTGTGAACAGACACCATTACCAATGCAAGTCTTATAGAGGACAACATTTAACTGGGGCTGGCTTACAGGTTCAGACATTCAGTCCATTATCATCAAGGCAGGAGCATGACAGCATCCAGGAAGACATGGTACAGGCAGAGCTGAGAGTTCTATATCTTCATCTGAAGTCTGCTAGCACAATACTGACTTCCAAGCATCTAGGATGAGGGTTTCATAGTCCACACCAACAGTGTCACACCTACTTCAACAAGGCCACACCTACTCCAACAGGACCACACCTTCTAATAGTGCCACTCCTTGGGTTGAGCATACATAAACCATCACAAAGCTTGAAACATGAGCTTTCAGCTGTTCCTGCCACCATGACTGGCTGCTGCTGTCATGATGGTGATAGACTCTTACCCCTCTGGAATTATAAACCCCAAATAAACACTTCATTCTAAAGGCTGCCTTGGTTGTGATGTTTTATCACAGCAAGAGGAAAGTAACTAATGTACAAGGCAAAGAGGTAACACAATAGCCTGAGGCTTCAGGGCCAATGCTCACCCAGAGAGGCAGCACCTCTAGGATCTTAGGGAAAGAGAAGAGAAGCAAGAACACTTGGAAAAAGCTCCCCACCCAGAGAACCAAGCAGAATCAATGAGTGACCATGCCTCCTCTAGTCTGAAGCTCAGCTCAACCACCTACCTGATTAAAGATGGCCCTTCACTCTGCATCTAAATGAGAATCTTTCCTCAAGATTCCATCTGTTTACTTCATTCACCAAACACCTGGAGGTAGCTCCTAGTGGCCTGTGCTGTGTTTGCTGTTGGAGATAGGATGAGAAGGAGGTTCCTTGAGATCCTAGACTTAGTCTCTTCAACTAAAACGTGTGTCCCACAGAGATGCAAAACAACGAGAAAACATGATCCATCTTCCAAACGATCATTTTTTTTTTTTTTTACTTTTTTAATTAGGGGAGGAAAGGAAAACAAAGCCACCTAAATGCTAAGTAATTTAAAATAATATTCTTATATTAAATAAACAGAACTATTACAGAATTAAGGGTAAAATTTGCATACAGTTAAAAAATAAAACTTGAGATTTCAAAGAAATTCCATGCAAGTGGTTTTGTCTTTTTTGGATATCATCCCAGAAACTTGAGAGTAAACATGTTAATTCTCTTCTGATGATGGGTGCATTGGTTAAAAGTTTAAAAGTGCTTTCTGTGTATTGCAGAAGGGGATAAAATAGTTTTAACAAGGGAAGAGACCTAATAAAGATGGAAGATTAGAAAGCTCACTCCTGGGGAATACTGAATTTACAGATGAAACACTCGTATTTATTTCTGTTGCCTTCCCCAACTCCACTGAAGTGCCCATAAAGTTCTCTTTGAAGGCAGATAATGTTTGTAAAGTTGTGTGAGGTAGAAGGCAGTGAACACGTGACAAGTGACTTGATGGGAACAAAATTCTGTAACTGTGCCAGGACAAGAAGAAACACATTTGTTTACAGCAAGAAACAGAACATAGGCATCCTTCCTGGAAGTCTATTTTTACATACGTATTATAGACTGTGTAGTGGCTGCCCCTCATTCATATGCTGAGGCTTTATCCCTAAGATGATTGTATCTGTGCATAGGAACATTTGTAGACAATTAAGGTTAGACAGTGTCATGAGGGTGGGTGGATTCCTCTTGTAGTTAATCTTGACTGTTAGCTTGATGGGTTTAGGATTATCATGGAAACACCACTGTGTGTATCTATGATGGCATTTTCAGAGACATGAAAGGTTTGGCCTCAGTGTGGGTGACACTATTCCATGGGTGGTGCTCCTGGACTTCATAAAAGAAGAGAAGAAACTGAGTACCAGCATTCATCTCTTGCATTCCTGTCACTAGTCTCCTCAAGCTCCAGTCACTGTGGCTCTCCTGCCATTGTAAACTATACTTTCAAACTGTGAGTCAAATGAACCTTTCTTGAAATTTTTTTTTATTGAGTATCATGTCAGAGCAACGAGAAAAGAAACTAGTACAACCCCTAATCTGATAAAATTATTTTTCTTATAACAAGAGGTGGTGAACTTTCTACAGAAAAGCCATATGAGGACCAGGCCAGAATACAGCTTTCTGACCCTCATTGGAAAGTAAAACAGCTGCATATTAGTTACTTTTATATTGCTGTTATAAGTTACCACAATAAAAGAAACTTATAGATGAGTTTATTTGGTTATATAGCTCTGGAGGACTGGAGTCTATGATGGTGAATAGAGGGAGTAGTTGGAGCGCACATCTTGAACTGCAATCTAGATACAGAGAGAATAAAAGACCCCGAGAGGGGGGACCCTCACTCAAGTCTTGGGATATATGGCACCCAATAACTTGCAAGACACCGATCTTGATGCAAACAGCAAGAGGCTTTATTTCGGGATCAGCCGACTGAGGTCAAGACTCATAACCCACGCAGAGGTAGAGGAGTTCGACCCCGGGCCCAGGGGGAGAAGGGTATTTAAAGGAAAAAAAAACACAAACCAGGGGGTGAGGAGGAATACCACTGGAAAGTACCAGCCCATCATTTAGTTACTCACATGGGGGAACACCCTGTACATGTTTTTCTCAGGAATTTAATCTTGCTCAACCATCTACTTTGTGGTTAGCCAGGTTCCTGGAACCTAGAGCTTGTGAACCAGATGACCTGCATTCTTGGTTCTGCCTTATTGTGGTCAGCTAAATTCCTGGAACATATCTGGCCTGGCTCCACTTTATCTTCTAGGGGGTCTCAAAAAGTTTCTATTCTTTCAAGAACTTTCTATTCCTTTCAAGAACATACTTAAAATTGCAGTAGTTTTTAAAGCCCCAAAGTCTGCCTTCAGGGACATACTTCCTTAAACAAGGCCACATCTTCTAAACCTCCCAAACAGGTCCATCAATTGGGCGCAAAATCTTTAAATTACATGACTGTGAGGGACATCTCATTCAAACTATCATAAGCTAGAACCTTAATTTTATAATTTTATCCCCTAGAATTCTAAAAATATAACTTTCCATTGTGTGTATCACTCATTCTATGATGTTTTGTCATGACAACCTAAGCAAAGCCATTGTGGCTGTTGAGAGGAGAAATGGCTGAAAGTGTTTATAAGGAACATTTCAATTCATAATTCTCACTTCTTAGAATGTTTCCATTCCCCGGGTACATTTCATCATGAAATAATTTTTTTCTGTCTACTGTGATTGGTAGTTTTGTTGAGTATAGCAATCTAGGCTGGTACCTATGGTCTCTCAGAGCTTGTAGAATATCTGTCCAGACCCTTCTGGCTCTCTAAGTCTCCATTGAGAAGTCAGGTGTTATTCTAATAGGTCTGTCTTTATATGTGACTTGGTCCTTTTTCCTTGTATTTTTGAATAGCTTTTCTTTGTTTTATATGTTTAGTACTTTGGTTATTCTGTGTCATGGAGAATTTTTGGTCTTGTTTGTTTGGTGTTCTATATGCTTCTAGAACCTGGATATGCATTTTCTCCTTTAGATTGAAGGAGATTTTCTTCTACTATTTTGTTAAATATAGGTTCTGTGCCTTTGATTTGGGTTTCTTTTTCTATTCCTATGTTTTTTTTGGGGGGGGGAGGTTTGGTATTTTCATGGTGTTCTCAATTTCCTGGATGTCTTGTGCTTGGACTTTTCTGATTTAACTTTTTTTTTGCTAAGCTATCCATTTCTCCTACCTTGTTTTCAAGACTTGAAATTACCTCTTCCATGTCTTTTAGTCTGTTGATGAGGCTTACATCTGAGGGACAAGATCATAGAAATGAAAAGTAAAATAAAGGAAATAAATTTAACAGTGACAAGATAAAGTTGGGGGTGATCCTCAAGATATTAAATGAAAATACTTAGAGATTGAAATGAAAGAGAAAAAGAAAATTCACAAAACTTCAAATTTAGATTAAATACATTCAGAAAAGAAGATGAAATGGGGAGAGAGGGTAAATGTCTTTAAAAGAAAATGAACATAAAGAAAAATATTTTATATATAACAATGAGTTGAAACAATGAAAGGTCTCCCTGAATGCTTAGTGTAATGAAGGAGGAAGACTACACTTAATTGCAACATGGGTTTAAAAAATGGTATAGTTTCAAAGCTGAGCAATTAGTCATGGGAATCAAGAAAGCAGAGATAAAAGAATGAATGATGGACGGAAGGAATAAGAAAGAAATGTAAACTATGAAAGAGTAAAAATGAATAATGCGTAGATCAACAATATTAGAAGTTAGACCAGGAGATATACCTTCAGAATTCAGTGATAAAATGTACTTGAATCTAAAATTCTATATTTAGTCAACTTACTTCAAATGAAAGGATACAGTAGTTCTGCATTGAAATTCTCAGAAAACAAACAAACAAAAAACTCATCTTAGGTATGTGCCTTTTGTCAGGAATTCAGAAAAATGAGCTTATGAAGCTCATGCCTGTGGCCTAGTAAGCTACTGTGCCAGAGGTGGGAATTCTGGAAAAGAAAAGTACAGTATCTCATTAAAAGACTGGAAAAGTATAATATCTCATTAAAAGACCAACTATTCTACCTATCTTTATAGCATGGCTTAAGGCAAGCCTGACTACATAGAGGTAGTTCCTTGGCCAGGCCAGTGACCCTGTACAACTGGAATATGAGGTTTCCATCCAGGCTAGAGATTTGAGTCTCTTGACCAGAAAGACATTTTTTCCTACTCTAATATTGCCCTCTCCTAAGAGATAACCCTAAAATGACTGGAAGTCAGACAGAGATCTGATCCTCCAGATACTTTTAGCATCTCTGACCTCTGACAAGGAAACGGGTGCCAAGAGACTCACTGATTATTCATAAGGAAGGTTATTTAGGGATTGGTGGTAAAACTGATTCTGAAGCAGTGGTAGGGTGTGGAGAATCTAAGCAGGTCAGCTTTTGCAAAATTCACTAGGAGCAGATGTTCAAACTGTGGATCGCAAAATACCAAATGAACAACCTGTGAGTTATGGGGACCAAGTTCACAACTTATATCAGAGCTCAGAAGTTACAGTTTACAGGCTCATGCATCCTTTTCCAAGACTGATTAATCCTCAGATGGGGCCTTGCATGAGAAATGGGGCCCGGGTTTTAAGTCATTTTCTGGGCTATGAGGATGAGTTTGTGCCCCAGTGATCTCTGGAATAGACATTTGAGTGTTTGCTGACTTTGTGATGTTTCTCAGTGTGAAGAAGACTTTGGAGATGTGTGCGCTACCACTCTGGCATATGCTTATAACCAGGAAGTGGAGTCAACCCATACTTTGCATATTGCTATAACCTCAGTGGGTTCTATTCCACCTTCATCCCAGCATTATGGTGGCAGCATCATAGAACCTCAGAGGTGATGAGTGGGAAAAGCATTGGGACTTGGAAGCTGAGGATGTGATTCCAGGGCTGCCCCACCCTTGACCACTGTGTCTACTTGTCTATTGTACCTCTTTGCAATTTCATTGTTATTAGGAAGATGGAAATCTCTGACTAATTTCCTGCACTGATGCTCTGAGGACTGCATAGGACAACAGAGGGACAAGTGCTACATAAGCACTGAAGTTTGATGTGACTATTTCTGATGGCAATATGAAAAGGAAGCCTCTTTCATTCCCTTGTAACAAGTACCTGCTGTGTGGTGGATTATAAGGCAGATTCTGGAAAGACAAAAAGCAAAAAGGCAGAAAGCAACTAAGCAGAATGCAGAATGTCTTGGGTCTAAGGTGAATATTTTTACTTGCTCATGTTTGGTGTCACCTTTCGGTGTGGGGCCATACATTCCTGATATTGCTTCCCGCCTTATCTTTGGATGACAAGACATTTGCATAGGCAATTTATTTAATGTTCTCAGGAAAGCCCAGGAGTGCAAGAGCCCACAGATCAGAGAGAGAACAACCACAAGAACTGGTCCTCCCCGTGTATTCTGTGGGACTTGCTTCCCTTGGTCTTCTTTGATTGTTTGAAAATTGCTACTTTGGTTGCATTAGCTGGACAGCCTGTATCCTTGATCTCTCCTAACTTTTGCATCTGACTCACCAGTGATTGTCTTTTGAAGTCCCTTTCTCCATCCCTCTTCCCAGTGGTACCCAGAAGCATAGACAGCTGGTCATCATTGATGGAATGCAGCCAGGGCATCGGAGCTTTAATTCCAGTTCCTAAATATAATGAGAAAAGGGCTGAGAGGATGACAAGTCACCTAGAGGTGTGGGTTGGTTTTCTTTCATAGATACAGGACAGCAGCCTGCACACATGGCTTGTGATAGCCACCCAGCTGGGTAGCTGTGCTTCATGAAATATGCTGTCCATATTCCTGAGGATTCTGCCTCAGGAAATTTTTCTGCTCTACATAAAGTCAACCTCAACATTCAACCATGTAGTGGTTTCATCACTGGCCTGAACCTCATGAGCAGCATGCTAACAGCAAATGTTATTCCTATAGTCTCTGACCTCTCATGAAACAATTTTGCAGTCGTTCAGACTCTGCAGCAGTTGATGCTGGTGGTTGATAGGTCATTTCCAAGGGAACAGTCCCCAAGCCTGATGTACTGTCCAGTGACCAGAGACTCCCAGTAAGAGGTACTTCTGAAGCTGCTGTGGAGAGCAGGAAATTGATAATGTATCTTTCTTAGCCAAATTATAGAATATTCCAGAATTTCATGGACCTATTGTAGCTCCTATTTAGATGGCAAATTGGTGGGTATCTCTTTTTCAATAGACTTATCTTTCACCTGTGTTTCTACCATAGCTTCTAGGTTCTTTATAACTATTTGCATCGAGGTAGCTGAAGGAAAAACATGGACCAGTCCCAGAAGTGGGAAAAAACATTCCACATCAAGTTTAGTGACTGTGCTTAGAAGCTAGACTCTACTATACTGATCAGAAGCAAGCCAGTTATTCACAGTCATCTCAAGGAGCACAGGAGTGGATGAGGTTATGATGTCATGCATATTGAATGCTCTGAACATAGTAACCATCTAAGGAGCTTATCAAGAAACTTCGGCATCAGAGTGCTGTTACTGTCCTATAAGTCTCTAATTGTATTCTATATACAGTAGTATGGTACTATATATAGCAGTTTAACAGTAGGAGCATGGCTCCACAGATGAAATAAAATAGTGGGCTATACATGCTTGTTTTGTTTCTGGATTATTCTAGATCTTCTAGGAGTAGAAATGGAGGAATGAAAAAAAAACACTATTTTATTTGTAGAGATTTCAGTCCTTAGATAGTTTCTATTTCTCCCTTCCTCCCTTCTTCCTTTCCTCCTCCCTTCTTCCTCTCTCCTTTGGCAAGATCTGACACATCTAGGCTAGAATGTTGCTTGCTGTGAACCTGAGGCTAGTGTTGAACTCCTAAACTTTCTGTTTCTACCTTTCAATTTTTTAGATTAAAGACATGCACCACCATACCCAGTTATAAGTATTTTTGTTGACAAAAACTAATTGATTCATAAAATTTTCATTTTCAGTATTTTTTCTATAAAATTCTTAAAATCTGAATTTTGATGTTGCTCATATACTAGCAAGCACAGATAAGAGCAAGAAAGCAGGTGAACTAGAAGCTAGTGAGAAGCTAGTGAGCACCAGGAGGAAGAACCAGAGACACCTTCTTTTTGGTGTATGACAGCTAATCTTTCAGACATATATGCATAGTAACTGTGTTATAGTTTATATACATGATAAAATTACACTGTCTTCAGTCAGAATGGTTGGATTGTCAGTGCAGTGACGACTATCAGTGTCTCATGAGCTATTCAGACGCTATAATTTCTGGTCTTGGTATTATCTGAAAATGGTTAAGAACCACTGACACATGCTTCCTTCTTTTATAGGACTGTTTATTTTTCCTAAGGTTACAAAGCAGGAAAGAAATCTTCATGAGGAAAGTTTTTTGGGACTTATTCCTTGCTGACATTTTCCCAGTGTTCTGAGTCATTCTCTCTGAACCACAATTTGATAAGCTGCCAAGCTCATCAAGGGCCCAGAAACACAGCCTAACAAATTTTAAACTTTTCCCAAATAATTCAGGTCCTTTTCATGCATGCTTTGATATCATGAAGTCCACAGTGATACTCCTTAAATATATTCTTTCCTACCTACTTCTTTCATGTGGCCTGGTTATTCAGAAACTGCCCCGTACTTTCAACGTCTACTTCTTGTCTTCTTCTCTCCTCTTTTCCCCACAACACACATCCCAAGAGCCCAAACGTCATCTGGACTGAATGAGTCTGGAGGAGACAAAGACCTTGACCTAGAGGCAGGAGAAGACAAGAAGAACCAGAGGGAGAGAAAGGTTAGGGATTGATTATGGTTGTCCCGTGTTTCTATTGTCATTCTACTAACAAGATTAAAGCCTTCTGCTGAACCATGTCTCAGAGAAGCTATCCCTGGTCCCTTGAGTAGCTAAAATGAGAATCATTATGGAGTTATAGTGGAACCATCCAAATAATTAAGAGTGACATGGACCAGAAGACCCTGAAATATTCCACACTTTGGCTAAGAGAAAGACTATTCATGTGCTGGTCTCCATGGCAGCCTCAGAAGCATCTCTTAGGAGTGGGCTCTGGTCATTGGTCAGTGCATCAGGCTTGGAGAACTGTTCCCTTGGAAATATCCTATCGACCAACAAGGTCAATTACTGCAGAGAGTCTGGAGGCTGCAGAATTGTTTGTGGGAAGTAAAAAAACTACCAGACATACTCAGTTGTCAACTGATTCATTTTGCTCCCTTACCTACAGAGAACATTTTCCACAACACCCAAGATGCCTAAAAGTGGATCATATTGAACCCTGTCCTACTATGTTTTTTCCCACAAATAAATACCTATAATAAAATTTGATTTCTAAGTTAAACTGATTAAGAATAAGAATAAAAGATTATAAAAATGTACTATAAAAAGCTGCATGTGTGGACTCTTCTCAAGATATCTTATTGTAGTTTGTATAAAGGGTTTATCACTATCAGGGAATTACAACTGTAGATAAAGATAAGGGAGGCTACTGTGCACATCTATAAAGTGATGTAGATATAAAGTGATGGAGCCTGTGACACTAAGAAACAGAAAGAATCCAGCCTATGTCTTCATGAGATATGGAGACGAGTAAAGGATTGGCAATGTGGTATCTTGAATATTCTGGACCAATTGTACAGGTGAGTAAAGAACTAAGTGACATAGCAGAAAACTTCCTGAAGATCTCATGTTATTCCAGAGGCTGCAAATTATACCCCAATATCCCTTCTAATCTTCCTTTAATACAGGCATACCCAAAATGTAGTTGGTGACTACATTTCCCAGAAGTCCTTGCAGTTGAGTCTGACCACATGACTTAATTTTAACCAATGAGATACGGGCAGAGGTAATATACATAATATTTGGTTTCTGCCTCTAAGATGAAGAATGAACTTCTTTCTTTTAGTGCTGATGTCTAGAATGTATGCCAGGAGGTGATAAGACATCTGTGGCATAAGCTATTCTTGTTCAGTTTCTCTTTGTGTGTATGGACCAAGATACCTAGCCACAAAAGATTGAAAAGAGAATTCCAAATTCCTTCCTCTTCTAAACTACTTTAAATCTCATAATACAGTTCAGTAGCCATCCTTTGATCAGATAATCTGGAAGGCATTTGGGAAATTGTCTTCTACCATTATTTTGGATTCCATTAAGGTAGCCTTGGTTACCTATAGGTACTTTCCCTATGTAATACCACTAAATACTACTAAAAGACAAGGTGCAGCTATATAGGGGAGCTAGATCAGCCTTTAAAGAAAAGAGTTTGTGTTCTGGCCTTAAATCAAGCTTGTTTCTATTAGGAAGCCAGAGAACATACGGTAACTATCAAAACAGGGTCATCTCTCTTCTTGGCACAATGCTCTTTAGCCCAGGACTCATAGTTGGTCTTTGGGCTACAGCAGAAGCTACCCTTCAGTTTCTGGGCAAGCCTTCCCACATAGGGTCAGAAGACTCAATCTCACCCTTAATCCCTAGGCTTGGTCTTCAGAGATGGGTCATTTCTTACATCTTGACCTCTTCTTTAGCTATCTTTCCTTCTTTATGGTGCTTTGACTCACCATGACTGTCAAGATGTATCTGCTTGAGGCTGGAGAGATGGCTCAGTAGTTGAGAGCACCGACTGCTCTTCCAGAGGTCCTGAGTTCAATTCCCAGCAACCACATGATGGCTCACAACCATCTGTAACGGGGTCTGATGCCCTCTTCTGGTGTGTGTCTGAAGACAGCTACAGGGTATTCATATAAATAAATAAACTATTTTAATCTTTTGGTTTTTTTAGAGATGTATCTGCTCAGCTCAGTGTGACTCTCAGAAATACCAACCATCAAGAAACAAGCTGATGGTGATGGTGGCATTTATGATCCACACATAATAGTATTACTTGAGACAAGTCACAGTGTGCTGCAGTAACAAAACCTTCTAGAGCACAAAGCTAACATGACTCAGCAAGGCTTTTCATTTTAGCCATTCAAGGTACCTGAGACTCACTGACTGGACAAAACAAGTCATGTGACTACTCCTGACTTCAAGGTGGAGAAGGACAGGAAGTACTGATATATATAGTGGTAGTGTCCACCACAGAAGTCATCTGGGAATGGGCTGAAGATCAAGCATGCTGCACAGGATGCTTCAGAGGCACAGAGAGGCAAGAAGGATGGCTAGGTAGATTCATTATTTTAGCCATTCAAGGTACCTGGGATGACCCTCTCTGAGGTGTCAACCAACAAGAGGGTTCAGGCTTATTTATGAAATGAGAAAAGAGACATAGTCATTTATTTTTCTTTCTAATCAAAAGGACTCATTGACTGGACAAAGCAAGTCATGTGACCACTCGTGACTTAAAGGTGGAGAAGGACAGGAAGTACTGATATATAGTGGTGGTGTCCACCACAGAGGTCATCTGGGAATGGGCTGAAGGTCAAGCATGCTGCACAGGCTGCTTCAGGGGTACAGAGAGGCAAGGAGAATGGCTAGGTAGATTCGTTATTTTCGTCTCCCTTTACAACTTCTATTTTCTGAGTAGATCTGTTATTTCCATTATAATGAGAATGTCTATTTATAATATACATAATTTTGGACATGTGTTGTATGTGATTATATTTACAAATAAACAAATATGTATATACTGGGGGTGGATGCTCAAAAAACACTTTATGGATAAGGCAAGCAATTGAGAATATTTGGAGACCATTGGGCTTGAAGAATAGAAACCAGAAATTCTTAGGTGATGAGTGCTGAGGGACCTTTGGAAATAAGGCACCCCTTAACCCTTAATATGGGGTGCACATAATCTCAGTTTCCTTGGCCAATTCTGACTGTGGATCTCTCTTCAGAAGCTTTCAGGATCAACATCTGAGAGGTCCTCACAGAGCAGAGGCTATGGCAAAGTGAGTTGGGGTGAGTAACCATTCTCCCCATTTGTCTATAGAAAATGTACAGGCATCTGCAGCTCTGAGCAGAGGCACTACAGAAGCAGCTGAGTGAAGAATGTGGGGCAACTAGAAGAAAAGAGGACTCCCAAGGTGAGGAGGAAGACCAAAGAAAACAGAAGCAGGAAATCTGGGCATCACCTACCACTCCAATGGCTGGAAGCCTTTGAATGATTCACTTACAAGTAGTGGTAAGATGAGCCTGGCAGTTGTAGATAGTGATGGGGAGGGGAAAAAGGAAGGGGGAACAGAGAGGGGTCACTATAAAGAAAAGAGAGGAGTGGGGAGCAAGGGAAGGATTGGAGGAAGAAATTAATATTAAAAAAGCTAATGAACCTTACCAAGGAAGCTATGTTTATCCTAGCAGAGACTGATGCAGGAGGGTCCTGTGATTTCAAGGCTACCACGATGAGACCCAATTTCAAAAGACTAAGCAAGTAAAGCAAAACAAAATGATACCTTGAGGATAGAGAGTAAGAGGGAATGAATGAGTGTTTATGCATGCATGTGTGTGCACATACATGTGCCTGTGTACCTTTGCTCACACATCGCTGGGAGATGCTGTAGTTTTTCTGGTCACAGTGAGTGACGTCTCCCTCACTGGGGACATGAAGAGACACTTTGTGTCGATTTGTATGGCTACCTGAAAGAAGATCAAGGAGGAGGGAGAGACAGAAGGGGAGGTGCCTGTGGGAGCCAGGTGAGAGATTATATCAGGAGAAGACAGATTAGAAAGTATACATTGAAAAGCGACTCCAATGCTTAGTTCTACTGGTGGGTAGTGATCAGGAAAGCTGTATTATTCAGCACCACCTCTCTTATAATATAGGCTGATCTGCTCCCAAATATCAATAGGGCTGATGTTGAGAGACAGATGGAATACATATTTTTAGACAGAGAACGGAGTCTGTGACAGCCTGCCTGATGCCCCCTCAAATCTGTTGTCCCCTCTAAACTTAATAGAAGGCCAAGTTTTCTAAGGCCAGAATGCATCCAGCTACAAGCAGCATTCCTCAGTGCCCCATGAAGTTGTATGACTAGGTCCTGGCCTCTGAGATACAAGGAGAGAGATCTTATTTGGGGAGACAGTTGCTAATATGGAGCTGACTTAGCTTGTGGAAGCATCAAGGGGCCATTTCTCTCATGTGTTCCTACTTTTCTACTGCTTAGAGACGACCTTGTTGATGGCAGAGCACAAAGTCAGAAAGAACCTTGGTCTCTAATGGTTTTATGGTGCCTGTGGACTCCTTCCCTTCTTCCAGATGAGAGAGTGCACCTGGACTATTAACATCTTTGTTGCTTGAGATTCCTATACCTAATACACCAGCCCCTTTCTCTTTCTTCCCTCTCCTCTAGACTCCTCCCATTTCTTTTTCTTTTTTTCCTCCCCCTCATATTCACTCTTTCTACAGAGATGAGGCTTGGACCTAGGGCCTCATAATAGTAAGCCAAGTGCTGTACACTGAGCTGAATTACGAGATCTACCTGTGTGTCTGTGTGTCTGTGTGTCTGTTTATGTGTCTGTGTGTCTGTCTGTCTGTCCATGTGTCCACCCACCCATCCATCCATCCATTTATCCATCCATCCATTTATCCATCCATCCATTTATCCATCTATCCATCCATCCATCCATCCATCCATCCATCCATCCATCCATCCATTTATCCATCCATCCATCCATCCATCCATCCATCCATCCATCCATCCATTTATCCATCCATCCACCCATTTATCCATCCATCCATCCATTTATCCATCCATCCACCCATTTATCCATCCATCCATCCATTATCCATCCATCCATCCATTTATCTATCTATCTATCTATCTATCTATCTATCTATCTATCTATCTATCCATCCATCCACTCATCCATCCATCCACTCATCCATCCATCCATCCATCCATCCATCCATCCATCCATCCACTCATCTATCTATCTATCTATCTATCTATCTATCTATCTATCTATCTATC
>JANHMN010000016.1:39362606-39422985 GCA_030674055.1 Rhabdomys pumilio | reverse complement strand
ATCTATCTATCTATCTATCTATCTATCTATCTATCTATCTATCTATCTATCTATCTATCTATTTTAGACAAGCTGGCTTTAAGCTCTCTCTGTAGCTTACACAGGTCCTGAAACTCATCATCTACCTACCTCAGTAGAGACCACAGACCTGTACCACCAAGCCTGGAGAAGGGATTTTCCCACTGCATCACACCTCCTCTGGAGGCTCTCTTCTCACTACATCCTCCTGTGCATCTCTGTGCTGGTCGTCTCCCTCTTGCTAACCTGTCAGCCACCTTCACACAGTTGTCACCACTTTTGAAATACTAGGCCAGACTCTGTCTTTGGTGATATTTGCATTTAGCTCAGTCTTCCAGGTTGACACCCTGGGTTGTTTAATGAAATCTGTGCTTTGGAGACTCACTGTGCTGTGGGAGCAATATTCAAGCTCTTTGCACTCTGATCCCTCGCAGAAGAGTTCTGAAGTTGTGAAGGAGTGGGTACTGAGGAATGCACGTGGGGCCCCCGCTGCTGTTGTCACTTTTGAAGTCTGGAGTTTTGTGGCGGTGCTTGGATTTGGAAGCGTTAAGACGTGTTTGCCAAAGGCTGGAGTTTTGATGTAGAGTGAAGGAGCTGTTACTTTGAGGGGGAGGGAAACACCTTTCATTTCTTTAGGGAAAGATAAGTAATGTAACTTTGCTGGTTCACACTTCAGATCTTCTGGAGAGCAGCTGTTCCTTCAGGAATGGCTGGTCCAGAGGCGACATATTTAAGTTCGCAAACACCACACATTTCGATGTTAGACATTTCAGTGTTGCTAAAGAAAACCAAAGGAAACAGCCAACTTTCCCTCTTAGTTTGTCAAAGAGAGACTTTATAAAATTAACTTGGCGGCTGGTAGAGGGACTGGCTCATTTGCCAGTCTCAGAGATGGGCAAGCAGGGTGGGTTGGGAAGCCTGGTGATGGGAGGAGGGGCTTCCCAAGCCAGCAACCAGGTGTCTCGCTCTCTCTGATGGAGACAGGCAGAGTGCAGCTCCTGTGAGCCCTGCTTGCTTCTGCTTGCCCACCTCGTAAGTAGCCCAACTCTGCTCCTTCAGGAGGCAGTTATCTTCACAAGCAACCAGGAAGCCACTTCTTTGCCATATGGACCCCTAATGTTTATCAAGATGCAGAAGGGAGGCAGGAACGGGTAGGGAAAAGAGCCTTCAGTGAATGAATGGAAAACACTTCTTTGGATTTGGATGAATGACACCTGGGTTTAAAGGATTGCTTAGTTGGGTAAATGCTTCTCTTAGCCTTATGCCCCCTGCTATCATTTATGTGTGCTTTAGTTTGTGAATAGCAGGAAGGCTGGATGCTGGCACAGAGATCTTGGATATAGCTTCAAGAAGCCATATCCAGCATTTTATCTTTAGAGGCACAGGGAGGAACAGGGAGAATCTTCTAGAAGAATCTAAAGGTCTTTTTAGGAATGTGAGGATGAGAAACCTGGAGATAACTTTTCCCAATACTTGTCCACGGATCAGCCATAGGGCACATAACAGAAAAATGCCACTTACAAGTGCCAGGGTCTTGTAGAAACTGAGGCAAAGAGAGTTTGTAAGGACTTATTTCCCCTCCTCCATACATTCTAGGGAGGAGCAGGGCCAGCCAGGTCTCCTAGCATCTTGTTGAAGGGCTCTGTCAGTACAAAAGTGTTGGCTACATTGTATCACTTTCTGTTCTGGTTCTTGGAAGTGATCCATAAATGCCCTGTTCCGTGAAGCTCTTTCTTAAAATAGTAAGAGGATGAACTTATCTGAAGGAGTGGAAGGACCTTCTCTTAGAACTGGGCATAATTAAAAGTCACCCTGGTTTCACTAGTTCACACAGGCAGATGGTAGAGAGAACAGAAGCCAGAAAATACTCACTTACCAAATTAGCACTCCACTCATCTGCCACTACAGGAGAAAGGGTGGGCATCTCTCTTTTCACCATATAAGGCAAACAAAAAACAGAGCTCACTGAGCATTGGCTCTTCATGCTGTGTCATCCACACGACACCCCCATAGGTTACAGGCTTCCCTGTTTCACTCCAGTAAGAGGCAGCTCTGCATAGTAAGAAGAAACAAGGCTCCCTCGAAGCTATCACTCAGAGGTTCAAATCCCAATGCTACTACTTCCTAGCTGTGTGAAGTTTGGCAAATTAACCCCAGAGATGTTGCTTATTCACGCATAAAATGGAGCCCATGGTATTTAGTAATTGGAGAAAATGAGAGCAAATAAATAATAGGTGGGTATTCTGCAGCCAGAGATTCTTTGTAATGCTAACCAACCCCACTCTGGTGATATTCAGCCTTCTGCTAAAATGACGGTGGCCACAGGAGGGAAGGGGCCAAGGGGAGTGACTGTTTCAGGGACTATCCCCCTTCACTCTGTCATTGCTTATAGCCACATGGTCATGTAGTCAGGCTATAGGTGAAGGGAGGCCAGAGACACCATGCTCTGATTCTATGACAGAACAACTCGTGCTCTGTCAGAGTGGGGGTGGGTAGTTGGTATAATTTGGAAGCAGGAAGTTTTGTTCTGACTATATCTTTTACCAACCACTGCTGAGTTCCTCTACTCTGTATCATATAATGAGTTGGCTCTGCTGTCGAGGAATTCAGAGTCTAGGAGAATAGAAAGAACACACATTCTTGACACAGTTGAAAATACCATAATCATAGTGTGCCATTGTCTACTTGGAATGAGAGAGAAAAGATTGTCACTCCTGCGAATGCTGAGAAGGCCCAGTGGTGATAAGATTTTAGCAAATATCTGAGGGGAAGAAGGATAGTCCAGGCAGAAGAGACAGCATGAAATAATGCTTTAGGGTGTGGCCTTGCTAGGTTGGTTTTTCAGGAAGGAGTCAGTGGTATAAGGCTGCAAATATTAGACTCATCATAGAATATTAGACATGAGTGACTAGTGAGGTTGGATCCCACTGTGATATAAAATTTCAATATGAAATATTCCTGTGAATCATTTTTAACCTGGTAATGCTATTTGGGGAGGTTCTGGAAACTTTAGGAGAAGGAAATGATCTATCTGCAGGTAGATAGAGCCCTGGGAACACATTCCTGGGAGTGAATATTATTTCTGCCTCTTACTATTTCTGTGTCATATCTGTAAAGAGGAATAGCTTTCCTCTGCCATATGACTCTGCAGCTGTGACATCCTGCCCAAGCACATAGAGCCAAGTGTCCATGAACTGAACCCTTTGAAACCGTGAACCAAAATAAACCCTCCCCCTTTAATAAACTGTTCTGCCAGGTATTTTGGTCATATCAATGCAAGCGTAACTAATATGTACCATGAGGTATAGGCATAATGTTCTTGTGTACTGTGCAAAGGTCACCCATGTGTTATTCAAATGTTGATTTCTCTGCCATCATATCTTGTTTTAAACATGACACGGCATTGTAATGCTTGGGTCAGGAATCTCCTGTTGCGAGTTTGTGAAAGCAGTTCTTACCATTTATTCTCTGTCTTGTCAATAAATGCTGATCACCCAATGGTTGGGCAGAGAAGAGAATAGGACAGAAGCTTCCACCAGCTAAGGTGAGGAAAGAGAGAGAAGGAGATTTAGATTGGTCACAAGGAGGAGAGGGTCCAAGAGGACACCATGGGAAGAAACATCTAAAGCAGAGAGAGTTAGAAAACATTAAACTGCAGGTATCATGGGGCTGGGGCTGGGAGGTAGCCCAATTAGCATAGGAGGTTAGGGTAGATCATTATTGCACAGATACTGAGGAGAAGCCATACAGTAAGTCTTAGTTTCTCTGTGAGGCAAGGCTATTGGGGACTAGCAAAGGTAAAGAAATACAGCTGCCAAATTAATTTACTGACCAAACTTAAATTAAAATAACTCACTTTACAATGAGAATCCTTTAAGGGATTCTAAAGGTTCAGAGGGCCTGGCTCAAGGCAGCAGCTTGAAGAGCAGGTTGAAGCTATGCTATGTGGAGAGTCTGGGGAGCCACAGTGAGGGATTGACGGTCAGCAACGGGCCAGCAGCAATCACCTCACTGGCTTCTCAGGTAAGTAGAATCTCAGACCAACTTCTCCCTAGAGCACATCAGTCATAATCCTTGCAGTCCACTTCTTTGCTGGCTACTGAACTGGGTGATCTTTCAATGCAGAGACTATGTCTTAGTCATTATCCCTGCACTTCTTGTGCTTATAGAGAAGAGGGGCAAACAACCACAGAATCAAGACTTTGGTATCCCAGATGCCTATGTAAAGGAACAATGTTATCTCTCTCTGTTCGTTTGTGGGGGATAATGTGTGTCCAGCTGTTTTGTTACAGCCTCCAGTGTAGGGTCTTTTGGATGTCTATCATGCCCCTGGGGGGTGTCTGATGAGGATGATAGAGATGATGATGGTGATGGTGATGATGATGATGATGATGATGATGATATATTACACATTTCTCTCTTTTCAGAACACAATGTGTCTGAGCTTCACTGGGAACACAAGAGGCCTAATCAATAAAATGTGAGTAAAGTGATCTGATTGGACCCTCCAGGTTAAAAGAGGCTACGGGCTCCAGGGACAGCCCACTATATAGCAACTACAGCTCTGAAGGGCTTCATGAAGTCTCTTCTATCGAAGGTAGATAAAATTCCTATTCCCTTAGCCCTGTCATCATACTTTAGAACCAGCCATCTCTCCATCTATTAAGTACCCTCCCCCATTTCCCAGCTACTCAGATTTATAGCTGCTTTTCGGTTGTGTTATTTGCTGCTCCTGGAGAGTTGGAGGGAGCCCTATCTGCCCCAAGGAAGTGGGAAGAGCCCAGGGTTGGGGAGGTAGTGATGGGAAACAGGGAGAAGTAGCAAGGCTGCTTTACCTTAGACAAGCTGAGGCACACAGACAGTTTCTCCAGACTCTCAAGCTGAGATGTACTGTTCATGCTTCAAAAATACATCTGCTGTGGGCAGGGGAAGGCCAGCTGCTGCTAACTGAACTGCTCCAGGCATGGAAATCCCCATTGGCTGGATTACCGAACATCTTTGCTTTGGTTAGCCTGCTTACACTCTTTCTCTCAGTCTGCTTTCTTTCCTCAGCCATCTGAACATAGAACATCCTTTTCCATTGAGATAGTGATTCAGAAATCGCCCAGGATCCTGATATGAGGCTCACACCATCTGAAATACCAACTTTTATTACCTATTAACCATAGATGCGAGAGCAAATCTCTATATAAACCCATTCCAAGACACATGGTGCTTTCCTTGTCTAAATCTTTATTTCTTACAGTATTTATTTTCAAATATTTATTTATGATTTTATTTATTCACATGAGAGTTTATGTGCACCACAGGCATGTAGCTGCCCATAGAGTCTATAGGACATTGGGTCTCTTGGAATTGGGGTTATAGGTAGTTGTGAGCTTCATGATGTGGTGCTTTGCAACAGGACTAAATGCTCTTAACTGCTGATCTCTCCCTCCAGACTTTATTTATGTCTTTTAAAAATCACTTTATAAAGTCAATGACAGATGATTCTAAATATATGAGGATTTAGGAGTTGCTCTCTGATTAATAACACTTTGCCATGAAGCAGGCCCTGTCTCTTCCCTAATTGATTTCAGACTAAGGGGAGAGCTTCCTTGTGAATCAGGATACTTTCATGTCAACTGATTCTCGTCCCTCTGCTGCAGCCTCTGTGAGTTTGGATGTCCAGCTTACTCTGCAATAATGCTTGTTTTATAACATAAATCTGATCCAGGGCAGCTGACGGATCAGGGATTGATTTGAGCATAGCACAATTTTCACATCTGCTCATGTGTGATTTAGCCTGTGAGAAACACTAGGTGAACAGAGAAAGCTGCAAACAGCTGAACCAAATGGCGTCAGAATGTACCAGAGGCACGTAACTTCTTCAGATACCAACCCGAGACCTCAACACTCTAGGCACTGTAATCCGCAACCATCCACAACTGGGTTTTTGACTCCATATTTGATGTCAGATAAATGCTCAGTGTAGTCAGGATCTTGAGTATCCCCAGGGTGAATCTATTGAGATGCTGTGGGATCTTTGAGGGGCGGGGCCTACTGAGAGGTTCTTAGGTCATTGGGATCATGTCTTAGAAGAAAATAGTGTGATCCCAGACTTTTCTGGGCCACGATGAGAGCAATTTTGCTTCATTGTGACACTTGATGTAGTATGCTGTCTCACCGCAGGCCTAACACAAATGAGATCAACTGATCATGGACTGAGACTTCCAAAACTATGAGCCAGAGTAAGTTTTGAGAGGTTGAGTGTTTCAGGTATTTGGCTGTCGTTACAAGAACCTGACTTGACTCCCACACCTTGCTTTGTGGGTAACCCACAGCTGCAGCCATTCTTGTGCCCTCTCTATAAGCAAATCAAGAATTTGCCAAAGCAAACTGCTATCTTTATGTAACCTAGTATTTATGAATTTTTAAAAGTTCACTTTAAATATGTTTTATTGATAATTATTGGGGATGGGGCACATGACACAGCATGTATGTGGTCAGAGGACAACTTTGTAGAGTCACTTCTATCTTTAAGTAGGTTTCAGGGATTGAACTCTGGTTAGTATGTACCAAACACATCTTACTAGCCCTTTAGAATCACTTTTGAAGGACCAAGCATGGTGGCACATGCCAGTAATTTTGACATTTGGGATGTTGAGGGAGAAAGATTAGAAATTTAAGGTTAATCTGGGTCCACGGTGAATTCAAGGATAGTCTGGGTTCCATAATACCCTGTCTCAAAACAGAACCAGTTTATAAGCATAGAAATGTGTCATGATGCTGAGGTTTTCCCATAGCATAGTGGTCACCATGCTTAAAAACAAGTGTGTCATGATGAAGTTTTTGAGTGTTGTATTTTAGTGCTTTATTTCTCCCATAAGAATTATGGTTCATCTCATAATTTTTCTTTTACCTGATGACTATTAGGAACCCCTGTGTTGCATTATAGTAAATGGGGGGGAGGATGCCCCCCGAGCCTCATTCTAATCAGCTGGGAGAGTAAGATAGTTCTCATTACAGAGAGAAGGGATCTTACTGAATGCAGATGCTGGTTGATCCGACAGCAGAAAAGGCTGATTCCTCACATGCATTACTCACAAAGAATACTTCTAAAAGGTGCCTTTTACTTTAAAGAAACAGAAACCCAACAAGATTTCAAATAGGCATATTAGGCTGGTGCACAGACCATGTCCTCGCAGTCTGTATGGCACATCCTGGGATACATCGGCTGTGTTCAAAGACACACAAGGGGAAGAGCTGGCATGCACTCAGTCCTTAATATAGAATATGTGGGCTACAAGCTTTGCCTTATTTGTCATCTATGCCCCAGTGCTCCTGTACCTTCATGTACCTCCTGAGTCTTATCATGTAGGAGATGCTTATGACACTCGGGAGACATCATGGACTATCCGCTTCCCTGAGGGACCAGAGCTTCTGGTACAAGGAGCTAGACAGTAAACAAACAGATCAACGTGCCTTCTGCCAACAGGATTACAGGCTCCAGAGAAACGTAGTGCTAGAATTAGTCTTTGGAACAAGGGGGACAAGTGGAGGCACTAAGGAGGAAGTAGGCAGTGCTGTTGCCTTTGTTTCTGCAGGAGAGGTAAAGGGAGGAGGCTCATGTTGCTCTGATCCATTGGCGGACCTGCTAGGGGTGGTGGGAGGGAAGAAGGGAGGCTTTTGTTCCCTGGCCTATGGGGAGAAGAAGACAGTATAGATAGGGCTGGGCTGGTTTTCCATAGAAGCCTATCTTGCTCCACCACCATGTAGTTTTTGTGGTCTGAACATCATCTTCCTAACCATGGCTTTCTCTTTTCCCCCTTGGACCTATTTAGGGACCTGATAAGGTTCTCTGATGAGTACCGGGTTATTTCCACAGACCGGTATATCAAAGTTCCAGGAACTGGGTGGTAGGAAGCTATAGATACTTATTACCTTCGAATTCTGAAGAGTAGAAGGTAGAAATCAAGCTGTCTGCAGGACCATGCTCCCTCTGAGACTCTAGGTAAATAAATCCTTCCTCGTTTACTTAAGCTTCCGGTGGGAGCTGTCAGTCCTTATGATTCTTGGCTTTCTCTCTGTATGGCCCTGTCTCTGTTTCTTTGTTCATATGACCTATTTCTGTGTGTCTCTGTGTCCTAACCTTCATATCTGAGTAAGAATACTAGCCATGTTATATCAGGACTCATAACCTAATCTTGATTGTATCTGCAAAGATTTTACTTCCAAATAAGATCATACTCGGGTACTTGGGGCTAGGACACCAACACTTAATCTCCTAACAAGGACCACACCTTTCTCTTGGTCCATCCTTCTTCCTGGCCCAAATGTACTAGCACCACCCACACACTTCCTAACAAACCTGTGGTAGCCAGACACCTTAGGAGAACAAATTAGAAAGAGAGAGGCTTTCTCTGACTCATAGTTTCAGAGTTTCGGTCACTGTCACTTGGCCCCATTGCTCCAGGCCTGTGGGGTGGCAGGGTCACATACTGGGCAATGTGTGGTAAGGCTCAACCTCCTGGTGGCTAGGAAAGACAAGAAGGTTTGAGGTCCAATCCAGACTTTACTGGACCTACTTCCTCTATCTAAGTTTCAACTCTTAAAAGTTTCTACTACCCTCTGATGTGTGGAGAGCCAAGCCTGCAACAGAGGAAATTCTTGGGATGTTTATGCTCCAAACCTTAGAGTACAGCATTGGCTTCAGGTCTTAGCTGCAACCCCATAGTACTTCTACTTCCAGGGCCAAAGTCCTCTTATACTTTGCTGAATACTATGAATTCTTTGCTTTGAAGATTCATTTGTGCATGTGTGCATATGTGTGGGTGCTCCTGGAGGCGAAGAAAAGAAGGCTCCTGATCCCCCAGAGCTGGATGTGAAATGATCGTGAGTCCCTCAGTGTGACTTCTGGGCACCAAACTCAGGTCCTCTTCAAGAGCAATACCTGTGCTCTTATCACTGAGCTATCTTTCCAGCTCCTGAATTTTTAAAGCTATTATTCATATCATTCTGTCCTCATCTATATTAAATGATCTAACAGAACCAAAGGAGCATAAATTGGCAAAGAGCATGACCTTTATGAGACCCAGTGTGGATCTGGGCTTTATTTTTTTTGCCATTTTCTAACTGTATGACCTTGAATGAATTCCTTGTTCCTTTAGGGCCTCAGCCTCTGCATCAATAAAACGTGAATGAGAACAGCGCCAATCTCCTAAGTTGTTGTGAGAATTAAATGAAGCAGCTCCCGTGGAGTGCTCAGCGTGGAGCTTGCACATTTGCTATTTCTGTTGTAAATACTGAGGACTTCGCCGTTTTCAAATGTCTCTTTTTCAGGTAGTGCCCGGATTGAGTTATGGATGTTTCCAGAGGAACAGCCATCAAGGCTGGGACACTAGGGAGGGGCATGGCCATGTAAATGGCCAGGGGTAGGACCCTGACACAGAAAGGCATGTCCAGGGACAGGGCTAAGAGGTGTCATCATCTGCACATGAAATTAGAGGTATATCATGGTACCCACCCACCCTTGTGCAGAAAAGCACTTTAACAAATGAATGGACAGTGTAGGAGGAGTGACCGCTCTTGGTAAATAATTATGTAAAGTCATAGGTAGAGTGGGTGGTGGCGGGGAAGGGCTTAGGGAAGGATGGGAGAACATGTAGTCTATTTTGGCCAGTTCTTTCATTTTTTCTTATGATATTTACTGTTTATCAAATAAGATTGGCTTACCAGATTGAGCCTCTATTATGTCTAACAAAAGCCAGTTTAAGCTAACTTTAACAAGAAAGGAATTTTATTAAGAGAATACCGCACATATTGCTTTTGAAGAGGGCCTGAGTTTGATTTTCAGAGATAAGAGTTTCATGGAATCCAAGGCCAGAGAGGAGTAAGAAGGCAGGCATCCAACTTCATTCGGCTCTGTCTCTTGTCTCTTTTTCTTTGGTGTTTGTTCCTCTTCCAGATCTCCATTTGAAGACTAGCTTTGTTCCCTGCTCCCATTACAGCATTCAGTTTTATCAGCTCCTGATCTTATGAGGAGAGAGATTAGTATTCCTTAGCACCCATCTAATGCTGAATCCTTAGGAGAAAACATTTACATCAGCCAGTCTGGTCAACTGCCCACTCTGGACCATAAAGAAGTCATGAGCTGGTACTTTAGCTCTCACCTCTGCATATGTAAAGACTAGAGATAGACAGGAACCTCACCAAAGCGGAGGATGGTGGAGGATGGAAGCATCATAGCAAATAGCCCAACTCAAGTTGTGTCTGATGCTAGATTGCTGTGACAAAATGCCAGGCAGAAACCATTTTTAAAAGGCAGGTTTATTTGAGCACTGTGTCAGAGAGTTTAGTCAAGCAAGGTGAGGAAGGCACGACTGAGCAGCTAATGTGGTGGCAGCCTTCTGTAGTAGAGCCACCTTTTGGAGGATTGGAAGAAAAGAGTGTGTTAGGAAGCTACCAAGGACAACACACTCATAAGGACTAACTAGTTGCCTACTTTCTCTAGCTGGACCTCAACTCTTAAAGCCTCTAGCGCCTCCAAAAAAAAAAAAAAGAACCTGCAGGGGATATCACAAATGCAAACTGTAATGAGCCTTTTACCACAAGGTGGTCTGTTATTTTGATAATGGCATTTTAAAAATCTTCACCACAACCGTACAAAGAAAGAGTTTACCAGCTTTTTCAGTACACTGGTTTAGAAATGGAAGCTCTGGGGATGGAGAGAAGGCTCAGTGGGTAGAATGCTTGATACACACGCATGAGGACACGGAGCTTGCTTTTCTATCACCCAGAAAAAAGCTAGTGGTGGCCATGGATGTCGGTAACACTAGTGACAGAGAGTGGAGACAGGTGGTCTCTGAAGCTCACTGGTTAGATAGTCCGAGCACAGGGATCTCCAGCTTCAGTAAGAGATCCTCTTTCAAAAAAGTAAGATATCCAGTGTTATTCTGGCTTCTATAAGCACACATATACAAGTGCACGGTCATCTGCACATATGTGTACACACTCGCACCCATGCATCATACATACACGCACTGCCTGCATGAGTTGATTTGCCACTGCCAGTGTTAATTGGTGGCTAAAGGTGGACTAATTAATTCTATATTTTTATTTATAAACACAGAAAGAAAGAGGTTGCAAAGAAGCCATGCAGAGTCGCACTAGCCCTCCCTGCTGAGAGTGTAGCGCACTTGGCTGCGGCTGGCTACCCATCTCTCAAGTTCTAAGGCAGATCCTTGCCTCCTATCCTGGCTCTCAGCTGGGCACTGGGGATGTGGCGGCTTATATATACCAGTATTTATTTGCAAGACATTTGTCTGTAAGGTTGAATCCCAACCTGAAAATGGTCAGAAGAATACATATTAGGGGCCAGCTCTCCTACTTTATCCAGTAGCTGATAATGGTACCAGAATCCTCATAGGGAAGGTCACTGATGCTTCTGCTTAGAGACCAGACACAATCACTGGATTATCTGCAACTCAGGTCTGCCTGCCGAGTAGCTGGGCAGAAGTGATTTACAGAGGAATAATTCCCAACAAGGGATTCTGGTGACCTTATAAACTAAGAGACTGAAGCAACCGGGCTTTTCTTTTTCCAGGGTGGAATTAATTCCACCTAATTCTCTGCTGTACATTTGATATTTTTCTCTTTCTAAGAAAGAGTACAGATTCTAGCTGTCTGTGCCATTTCTTTGAGAGATTAAAACTACCAGTTTTAATAGTATAGGACCTACTTGAAGGAAAATGGAAGCCAGCATACTGGCTATGAGAAGAACGGAAACAGTGTGGAAAGGGAGGAAAACTGGGAAGCCTACTTAAAAAAAAAAGAAAGCAAAGCAAAAACACTTCCATTTCTAGGCACAAAGATTTTTTGGGGGTACTTTTAAAATGTAAAAATTTGTATTGCAATGTGTGTGTGTGTTTATGTGTGCTGTGCCCGTATGTATGCTGTGCATGTGTGTGTTAATATGTGTGCCATGGTGTATGTGTGTCAGAAGGACAGGGAAGAGCTTTGGAGAGTCATTTCTCTCCTTCTACCTCTAACTGATTTCCAAGGATTGAACTCAAATCACTTGGATTATGTGGCAAACATTTTTTTCCCCACTGAACCATCTTACTGACCCTTGCAATTAAAATTATTATTTTATTTATTATGTTTGCAGTGTAGCAGATCAACCCCAGGGTCTTATATATTCTAGGCAAAACACTCCATCATTGAGCTATATTCTTAGTTTTGTTCTATTCCTCAGTGACTTGTTATAAATGGTTGATGGGGCTAAGTATTGGGATTTGGGGGGTTGCAGTAGAGAGAAATGACTTTTCCCTGTGTTTATTTTTTGTTTATAGGATTTCACACGTACTTTCTGGTAGTATCGGGGTTATCTTCTCACTCTACTGACAAAGGAGGATTTCACTGTCAAGCCAGGTAGTGACACTCTGAAATCTCTTTGTCAATGCCTCTCCAGAGTCCAAGATTTGCATCAAAGGCTGATTCTATCTGTCTTGTACTCTGTTCTCTGGCAAAGATAGGAGGCAAATCTTGTCATCTCTTCTGCGACTACCCTGATGGCTAGGTGTTCAGAGACCAGGGTTGGAGCTTGGAAAGAAAGAGGTACTTGGTCTTGAGTCTGAACTTGCCTTATAATCAAAACAAACAGAAAAAAATACCTCCTAATATTTTCATTCCCTTTTAATACATGTATAGCTTATTATTTTTTTTTTTAAATATCTCAGTGCTTGGTCTTGAAAGCCACACACTAAGACCACAGGATCATTAAATGGTGGAGAAACAGAGGTCACGAGGCCTTTGAATGTGAGCATTAAAGAGCTCTACAAGGAAACTTTCTCTACTCAGCCCCTATAGCCTCCCTGTGGAACTATAAGAGATGTAGACCCCAAATCCCAGGTCATGTGAAGGAAATGGAGTGGCTCTTTGAGAGCCAAACCCACTCACCACAAAGGATAGACTAGGTTTTAACATTTTCATCTAATTGCCTTTGACCATCTTTTAAGAAGAACTGAGATTCTGATTAGGTATAAAGGCAGAGGGTCAGATTAGAGAAAAACCATTCCACATTCCGGAGAGTTAGGTTTTCTTGGGCTTGGCCCAGACAACTACTAAAGCTACAAACACTTGAGAGTTCCCCTATTCTTTAAGGTAAGAGGCTTTGGAACCAGCCTTCTCATTGATTTAGTTTAGAAGGGGTGAATTTGCCCAGAGGTGAATTTTGAGGTCTGTGTAAGAATACAAGACTGTCATCACCATCAAAATTTCTCCCATGTATGAAATGGAGTCTCTGTTGTGCCAGGATGACCTCTAAGAAAGGGACATGTGCAGTCTCTAACCTAATTCTAGTCTAATCAGCTAACATGTTCACTTATATGTCAAAGGTGGTTTCCTCTCCAACCACCCACCAAAGACCCCAAATAGTATCTTACAGGAAATAGGAGTTCATAATAAAGCCCAAAGTGATCATTGGGGACTGCCAAGGATGTTTCCTGACACAAGAAATCTGGGTGCTATTTATCTGCTGTTATAGAGAAGGACATTACTCCAAATGTTACTTTCTGGTCTATAGCCACTGGAGCCCTGTCCATTATATGCACATCACACAAAGCAAGACGCAGGAAGGGAAGAAGACATCCCTCCTGCATTTCCACTTTTAAGTTGACTTGCTATTACTATTAGTATATCCTTGACTAACTAATTGCTTGGTTTTCTTCAAAATGGTTGTACATTAAGCTACAATGAGAGTCTTATTACTAAGGGAACAGAAAAGAATGAGAAAATACGTTCTGAAAACTATACTACCTGTAGGGGGTAGTTCTGATGTTAAGGTCCTGTTCCCCAATTGGTTATTGATCTGTAAATAAAGAAAACCATGGGCCAATTGCCGAATAGAAGGTACAGATGGGACTTCTGGGTCCTTGGAGGAAAAGGAGACGCAAGGGAGGAGAACAGAGTTCACATCCTTTGGAGAGAGGAGAACCGGGCAGCCATGTGAGATCTCAAAATGGAGTGGCCACACAGGCAGCTCCTATAGTGCGGTGGTCAGGGGAGTTCAGCAACTGAAGTTTAGGGCAACAGGAAGAGACTGAGATAAGAAACTAATAAAGGCACACTTTTCCAGGTGGGAGATAGTAGCACCTAGCAATTGTGCCAAAGCAAGTGGAATTGAACAACTGTATGTCTGTGCCTTTTATCCTGGGATTCAAGGGAAGCTGGGTGGGGGCTGGTAGCATGGTCACTTCCTGGAGCTAAAGCCAGGTAGAGCCTAAAACTGCATTTAACAACTATAAACAATGAATTATTAGAAATGCTTGAAGGTTTGTTTTTGTTTCATTCTTTGACTCAATTATTTCAAGATGATTCCTGGAGGTTCCTTAATAGAGTAGAGGGTATATTTATTTATATTAAAATTGTTGGTAAATATTCTAAGCATTACTTAGATCTCTCGTTGTTATACACATAGTTGGATTAAAATGGACAAGACAGGCTGTCAGATCTCAAGGTGTTTACACTTCATTTCTCTATTCAATGAACATTTGATAAAAAAAGAAAAACCCTCTGTATATTAAGTATGTGCTAATTTCTGGAAATATAATGTCAAAATGCAACGATAGCATCAAAACAAAGAAATAAGAAGAAATGAAATAAATATAAGAACAGATATCAATAAAATTGAAAACAAAAGAGAAATAATACAGAAGATTGATGAAACAAAAGTTGATTATTTGTTGTTGTTAATAAAACAGAGCTCTGAAAAGAGTAATCAAGATTGAAGAGAAGATATAAATAAATAAAATACATACTAAAGAAAAAATAACTATAAAGTCAGGACTAAAATAATGACCATTATGAGTATATTTATTAGGAAATAGAAAATTCCAAAATTGGCCCGAGATAAAGAATTTAGAGAACGGGATACAATTAGACCAATAAATGACAAAGAAATTAGAATGGAAACAAACCTTCTTAATTTATTTTTCAATTCAACCACCTAGGGCCAGATAGTTTTATATTTCTATGATAAGGAACTGTGAATTCTAACTATATATAAATATATACGGAACTGTGAATTCTAAATTTTACATATATATATGAATAGAAAAGAAGAAAATCTATTCAACCTAGTTCCTGAGGTTAACATAATATTTATTTCAAGCCCCCAAACCATAACAAGATATAAAACCATAACTAAAGTCTTAGCTGACAAAGGTCACATATCATGGTCAAACAGGATTTATTCTTAGAAAGCATGGATAGTTTTAACTGCAGAAAATCTACCAATATTATTTACCATATTAATAGACTAAGCAGAAAATTTGTATCTTATCTCAATTGCTATAGAAAAACTAATTTATAAAGTTGAACTATTCATGACAAAACTCTTAACAAACTAAGATAGGAATGGGAATTTCTTCAACTGCTCATTTCATACCAGAAATATGTAGCAAATCTTATCATTTTGGATGTTAAATGTATATATATATATATATATATATATATATATATATATTTAAGATTGAGAATAGAGTACCATTATCATTGCCTTGTTCTAAGACAATACAGAAAGACTGACTGTAACAAAGGGGGAGAAATCAGAGGCTTAAATGCTGCAAAGAAAGAATTGGATATTACTGTTTGAAGTTGATATCTGTCTAGAAAAAATACAAGACAAATGATTAACATAAAGAAAACATTTGTGGTCTCAGATCTACCTAGAATCAAATAGCATTTTTCTACCATAGCAATAATCAAATTTAATAAATTTTACAATCAAACATTATCCTTATTAGTGATAAAGCCAGAAGTAAACTTAAGAATAACTGAGGATTCTACAGAGAAAATGTTAATACCGATATAATGTCCAGAGCAGTTGATGACATATGACCCATGCCATGTTCAAATATAGGATTCAAATATAGGATTTCAATATTTTAAAGATGTCAGCTTATCTCTAAATAACCAATAGATGTATTGAAAATTTGAATAGAAGCTCTAATTTGTTTAAGAAAGTCAATACGTCTGTATTCTACAACTATATCACCTGAAAAGAGGGAAGAAATAGATCTCTTGTATTAGGAGGAGCCTGAGAGATGTAATTCTATTTCAACTAAAAACATTTATAAAAATATAATAGTAAGAAAAAGTGAGTTTTTGGTTTCCCGTGACAGAGTAGGAACTAAGATATTCAGTTAAGGTAGCTTACAAATCAGTGAGATTGAAATGGGCTATTTAATTAGCAGATGGGTAAAGCCACATTCCATGTAGAAAAGCAATAAGCTTGACTCCCATTAGTTCTGCATGTAAGTAAACCCGAGGTGAACTAAGAGGGAAGGCTACTCTATCAGGTCAACAGACCACCTTTGAGACCTAGGATAAGGAAAAAGGTCTACAGCAAAATTTAAAATAGTAGGAAGTAAGATATTTAATTATGATCTCATCAAAAATTCAGGGTTTCTCTTGGATGAGGGGTACCCCAGAGAGTTAACTGGCAGTGGTAATTGGGATAATTGGGTTAACTGTGTCTAAAATTGATTAAAGCCTGTTATCTAGAAAGCATGGGGCATTCTTGTAAATCAATAAGCAAAGGATGAGAATGTCAAATGAAATATGGGCAAGGTTATGGATAGACAACCCACAGATTTGGAAACCAGAAAATGCTAGTCAGTACATACCAAGAAGAACCAAATCTATCTTTTAAATAAGAATTAAAAGATCACTTTAGCTTATGAGATAAAGACAAATCAAGACGTGGGACTAGGTCCTGTGACCTGTATAGCTTGAGTCTAGAAACCTGACTGGGCTGCTGAGGGAATGAAGAAAGGACAGACACACAGACAGGGAAGCTGGGGTGGAGCAGGCTATAGATAACTCTGGTCAGGTAATATTAATTACCATAGCTATCCAAAACTTCAGTTTATACAGCACACAATGCTGTGAAGAGGAGTTAATTAGTGTCAGTGCGAGGTCCCTGTAGCTGACTAGTCTTAGACTATAAGCATCAGGAGGAAGAAGATGCAATTACTAATTTTTCCCCCATGTTAGTCAATTGTTTTATAAACATGAGTATGTGGGCCAAAGAATGTCCTCGCCTTTCTAAGCCCAACCAAGACTTTGCCAATTTTTCTGGCCTTGGTCCTTGACATGGCTCATGTCAGACAATATGCATCCACTCAGAGCTTCACCAGCCCTGTGACTTCACTCCCTCCCTACAACTATGGGAAATTTTGTGTTCTGCTGGTAGGAGCGTATGTTGCTGTAGACACTCTGAAGAACAGCAAGCATAGCTTACTCATAAATATTCCGCTTCTAAGCCATAGGCTTCTAAGGGGACTCAGAGGGAATCTTGGTGCCTATCAATGGGAAGAGAATACGTAGAAAATGTGACAATATTCTACATAGTAGTTAAACCTTATAGGTTGGATGTATACTTAGCAATATGGTTGGATATTCAAAACACAATGTTAAGGGGAAAGACTAGGAAGTAGATGAAGCATGTGGTCTGTGTGCTTAGGCAAATTAAAAATTTAAGTGCATAAAAGATTGACATTTTATAAGAATACACGCGATAAACAAAATAATGTCATTAAATTAATAGTAATAGTAGTCACCGATTAGTGATCCCTTTGAGAAAATGGAATAAAGGGAAATAAGAAAGACATGAATGAGAATAAGAGAGAGAGGGAAGGATGGAGGGAGGGATAGAGAGAGAGACAGAGATAGACAGACAGGCAAACAGACAGATGGAGACAGAGTGATAGACAGATGGATGATAGAGACAGAAAGATAAAGACAGAGACAGAAAAAGACAGAGACAAACAGATAGATGATAGATATATATAGAGAGACAGAGAGACAGAGAGAGGCAAAGAGAGGCAAAGAGAGAGAAAGAAAATGCTTGAATGAACCCGTTAGGAACTAGGACTTATGGTTGAGTTAATTTTCTGACCCAATGTCTAGTAGACTAAAAAAGGAAAAAGAGGTGATTAAATAAGGTCACCAGGACTTAGAATTTTGCAAAGGAGAGAGATACACCATGATTTAAATCCTATAGAACATATCTGCTCTTGGTAGAATACTGACGTAAATGATGGCTTAGTGACTACCGCTAAGGTGGGGTCTGGGGAGATGAGGACTGCACCTGTAGACGAGATATGAATGGGAAATATAGAAACAATTATAGACATGGGTATATACTCATAAGTGTATACATAAACATAAATAATACAATTCACAAAAATAGGAAAGAATTAAATGTGAATAGCTATGAATAAATCTGTTAAGAATGCAAAGGACAGAAATGATCAGTCCTGAGAAAAACTTCTTGATACTAGGGTAACCCCATAGCACTAGGCAAGTGACACAACCAGTCTGTGGCCACACCTAGTTTTAGAAGTAGATGCCATCTGACTACATAGGAAAACATATTGAAGCTCCGCACAGTCAGATGCCAACATGGCTAGTACAGTAAACGTATTAATCAGTAGATGAGAGCAAACCAGAAACTGTTAGAAAATGTAAACTTGTAATTCACATCCTTAGAGTGGGAGTGAGTCCCTTTAAAGCCAGCCCTGCCACCCTTTTTAAAAAGAACCATGGCATTTAGATTCTGCCACCGACTCCGAGGTGTAATGAGATGATTTATCATGGAAAATTATTGCTTGATCATCAAAAAGTAATGGAAGTTGTCACAGCTTCCCTTCTTAATGGTATTTTGCACTGACCTCCTTGCTCTACCCCCAAAACGAGCTTAAGGATGAGCAGGGAGCCAACCCGGTCGTCTGATGCTTGTTAATTGACAGAAGCAACCAACCATAAACACATTTTTCAGAAGTAAAGATAAATTCTGTAACTTTTTAATTAAAGCATAAAAGCCCATCGTTAAAGGTACATAAATCACCAAGGAGCCTTTAGATCTTCTTAATGTTTTGTGAGGTTGCATGCACTTTTCCAGCTGGGCTCACACCAAACTCAAAGGCAACAGACTTTGGAGCAGTAGCCAGGCAGGGCTGGGAACTGGGAGTCTATGCTGTGGTAGGTCCCGTGGCTGCACTTACTGGAGAGAAACATGAGGATTCAATTTTGCTTCCCTCTTAATCTCCATCTACCTTCAAAGGTTCTGGGAAGTTAAGATAAGTATCAAGAGAGGAGTCCAACAACTCTGTGGAGAAGCAATTCTAGAAGGTGAGAAGATAAAACATCAAACCATTAGGCTGGTCTCCTCAAACAGCAGCATGTAAGAAAGAAACTTGGAATTTATACTGATTCAAGTCTTATAGCCAAATGTATGAGCTTTGATTGGATCTTGGTGTTCCAAAACCAAAACCAAACCTAAGACGGCTAGTGTGGTAACTCATCCGTATACTCAGAAACCAGAGGCAGGAGGATTGTCACAAATCTGAGGCCCGGCTGGTCCACATAGGGAGTCATGTCACATAAGAGCTAGAGCTACATGCATGGTGAGACTGTCTTAAACAAACCAAACCAAACCAAACCAAACCAAACCAAACCAAACCAAACCAAACCAAACCCCAACCAAACAAAAAACTATTCTTATATTTAAAAAATCCATGAAATATATTCCTATAAAATCACTATAAAACACACTAAGAATAAAACACAACAAAAGTCAGATAAAACAGATGGAATTATGTATGATAATGATACTGTGAGTATATGGATAAAGTTTTATTCAGATTAGAGGAATGCTAAAATGTCTAAAGTAAATTGTGTGATGTTCATAAAGGTGGAAAATAATTATAGTGTCTATAGAGCAATCACATGCTCTTCTGCTGTTTTAAAAGCTATGTGTGAACTCATTTATAACAGCATGGGGGAGGGGACTAGCTTTTTCCCCTTGGTCTTAGAGTCATTTGTCTACTGGTATTGTGACAAACTCCTATTGGACAGATATGTTTGGGTGAGTAGTCGTCTGGCATAACTTAGTGTCTAGGTTTTATGAAACTATGCTTTTCCAAGTTTTGAAATAATATGAACTTTAGGGAGGAGGTTGCTATTCAGGTCTTCACTCTAGGGCACGCATCGTTTATCTATCTGTGTCCCAAGAAGCAGATAATGAGCATATAGTTTCAGTCACTGGGGAGCTCCTGGACTAGCATGGGAAACAGATGAACAGTCAGTCAAATAGTCCCCACAGCATAGTTGTTCCATTGAGAGGCTTCTGACCCAAATGTATCTAAGTTCAGTGTAATGCCTGGGGTCTCCAAATGTGACGAGAAATAAGGGCTTATCTATATCCCAAAGTTATACCTACTGTTCTGTGAGGTGTGGGACGTCACCACTGATGCTCTGGTGCTGGCAGTGGCTATTGGAAAAGAAGGAGTGGTTAAGCCATGGAGCTGACTGGATCTACTGTGGTACATGATAGCTGAAGTCTAGACTTCAGGATCTAAACTCAGCAAAGACCTTTCTTCCTCCCTTCCTCCCTCCTTTCTTTTCTTCCTTCCCTTTTCTGTCTACCTGTCCATTTGTCCATATGTCCATCCATCCATCCATCCATCCACTACCTATGACAATGTTACAGCACTAAGTTAGAAAATTCCACACTTTCCAGCTCCTGGATGGAGCAGTGTCTTTCTCTAAGGCTCACTGCCTGATAAATCAAGAGAAGAAACGTGGGAGATGGAGTTCTATATGGGGCACATCTCTGGATGTTTAAATCCACATAGGTGGAGAGAAAATTGTCCTTAAAACATTTCTTTCAAGATGTTGAATAGTCTTTTGAGAAAACTGAAAAGGGATTTGGTGTAGAATGAGATTTGCAGGGAGGCTGGAGATCACTTGGCCATAGCTTACAGAGTGATGGCAGGCTGTTTGAGGACTCTGAGCTCAAAGTTCAGAGGCAAGACCAGACTGAAATAGTTGGAAAGCCAGAAACTCAATCCCACTCACCCCATGAGAGACAAGTACATCAGTTTCCCCAGACTGTTGTAGCAAAGTGTCACAAATGAATGGTTTAGACATGTGTTGACTCACCATGAAGGCTGGAAGCCCAAACTCAAAGTGTTGGCAGGGGGAAGGATCTGTTCCAAGCCCCCTTTCTTAGCTTCTGGTGGTTCCTTGGCTTGTGACAGTGTGCCATTCTCTCAGTGGGAGTGTCTGTATCTAAATCTCCATCATAATGACGAGTGAGAGGGGACTAGGAGCCCACCCACTCCAGTATGACATCATGTTAGCCAAATATATCCACCATAGCCTCCATTCCAAACACACTTGCACTCTGAAGTACTGACTGAAAACTTTAAAATATAAATTTTGTTGGGGGTTAGGGTGGGGGGTGAGGTGGGGCAGGGCAGGGCATGGTTAAACCCATAATATTGAGCATGAAAATGATGTCCTTGCCAGACAACGATGCCCCCAAACCTGTGTCTACCTCTCCTGAGGTATCATAAGAAACTCATTGCAAGCTGCCTCATGCCTGATGCTTGGAGCAAGCACGGGGTTCTAGGGCATGCTTTTCTGAGCCTGGGCCTGTTAGTGCGAATTCAGTTTTGGAGTGTTCTTCCTTGAAAATCTTTGTGTGACTGTCTGATCTGGTTATGGGCAGTCCCCTGTTGTGCGCTCCCTTAACGACAGAAAGAGCAGACCAATCTCCTGTCACCAGTGAGCCAAGAATGAACAAATACCTATTGATGGAACAAAGCAGTGAATTCTGACAAAACCACACCATGTAACAGATATGCTAGGTTTATTGTAAGGAAGAGGAAAAGGGGAGGGGTAGAAACTGCCTCTGGGTGGAGGAGGGGAAGAAGGGGATAAGGGAGGGAAAAAAAATCACAGCTTTTTATCCGGTCTTGGCACATGTGCAGGAGGACATGCAACGGGGGTGTGTGTGGGGGGGGTGGGAGTGTGAGGGGTGTGGGGTGTGGGTGTGGGTGTGGGGTGGGGGGAGGGTGAGGGGGGTTGGGGGGGTGGGGGTGGGGGGACAACAATGGAAACGCTTCACCTCTGGACAGCCAGTGATGACGTTTCATGTTGCTCAGTCCCTTGGGGCTGGAGGTGCCTGTTGATGGTCCCAATGTAGCCAGATCACTTGGGGCTGGTTATGGAGGTGCCTGATTGCAAACATCTATGACTTAACCCCTTGACCTCATCTTCCTGGAATATGGTTCTTGAGTAAAGGCAGACACTTTGTGCTCCAGGCCTCTAGAAGCACAGGAAACAGTCTGCTCGTGTAGCATCGTCTTGCTTGGCTTCCTTCAGCCCAGAAGGCATCTAAGCCTCCCCTTTTGAACCACTGACTTCTTTCAGTAGGTTCCATCTTTGCCTAAGAGGCAGGTGAAATCCATTTCTGTGACTTACAAAACAAACCCCGACTGATGTACCCAGGATGTCTTGCCGACTACCTGGGAAGGTGTCACTCCATCCATTTTAATCTTAGAATGAGTCAGGATGTATCATCAGATTTAAAAGATGGCACATCTCTGTAGATGCTTTTTTCTCTTTCTGTGAGTAAGACCTCAGACTTGTTCTCCGAGACTGTGACTAACCCAACCAGGTTGGAGCTGGGGTGGGCAGGAAGGAGGTGACAACCAGCTGCCACATGCTAATTTATATTCCACAACAGCCCATGTCTCGTGTCAATTGTGCGGGTAAACAGCTTCACTGGTGACAGATCACAGGGCCCGGAGATTTTTATCTTGTTAAAATGGAGCCTCAACAAAACAGATAAGTTCAGTGTCATCTCCGAGAATTAATCCATGTGCGTTTGGTTTATCTTTTGAGATGTTTACTGTGGTGTCATTTGGATTTCCATAAACATAGGTAGGATACGTAAACTCTTATTTAATTTGCTTTCAGGTGTATGTGGGTGGGGGACATCCTCCAAACCAAATTACTTGAAAAAAAAATAATATCAGGGCAAATGAAGAAATATGTATGACAAACTGAAGAAGGATGGCAAAATAAGGGAGGAAAGACACGGGCGGGGGGGGGGGGTCATTTTTGATGAAATGCCTTAGGCTTGTTCTTGTATTTATCTTCCTGTGGCAGCGCCCAATCTAGTCAACAATGTGTATTTCTGTGAGCATTATCTCTCGATTCATTTGAGAGGGGCCTCAGCCTGGACAGGCCACATAAAGGACTATAGTGTTCTGGAAGCTTCCTTTTTTATTTCTTCAGCAAGTTCATTCCTTTATTGGCAGCTGGCTTAAAGACTACTAAAGGGGAGTCAGCTAAATCCTTAAGTGAGATTTTTAACGTGGGTTTTTTTTTTTTTCAAGGCAAACCCAAAGCTTTCTGAGGGGAAGTTTAAATTAAATAAATGAACAATGTCTCCACAGTATGTGCAACTGATGGCTAAAAGTACCATGGAGGGGCCTTAGTGTATAAAGAAGCCTCAGTATTTTCCACTTATTTATTGAGTTTTTAATGAGTGGGTTTTTCATGAGGAAAGTGATTTGGGCTGAATGATAGGATTCCTGGCTGTCTTCTAGCTGTGCCCCTCAGCAACCCTGTGACTATTTCTCTGCCTGAACTCCTCGTCCTTCTTTGTCTTTAGCCCACCACAGAGAGGATGCTGGGAAGAAGAAAGGCATGAGCTTCTTCAAGAGCCAGAAGTACCTGCAGAGGATGGAAAGGGCAGGTGGGAGGTAGACACTGGCAATTCTCATTTGCTCATGCTAATGGGACATGAGACTCCCAGGGAGAAAGGAATTGCAAGGATAAAGCAGGCTCTTCAGTTCAATCCTCCCCTCCCACGGGGGTCTTTTGCCTCCTGTGCTGACAGAGTGTGGTTAGCTTTGCTTCCCTCCCTTCCTTACCCCTGTGGACTGTTCCTGGAAATGCCTGTCAGTCAGAAAACAGGAAGGAAAGACAGCAAGTGGAAGGAGAAGATGCTAGGAGTGTTGGAATCGATAGGACTGGGAGTGGTTTGTATAGACTATACAGAGCGGCAATTCTGATCTTACTTTCTGGGAGAGGGCTTGGGAGGTGCTGGAAAAAGCACATGCTAGGCAACTTTTTATTGAGAGTGGAGCTGGGAATGACCGTGACAGATGCCTGTCCTCGCCATTACAAATGGTCAGAGCTATACAAGGGAGAACAGAGGCAGCCTTTTTTGAGGGTCCAATATGCACCCAGTCTTGTGGCAAATCCTTTATACTCACTAAAATCTTTAAAAAGTATTTCTAACTTCCAAAATCAGGCCTTTATGAGCAAATTTTTGAGCACTTCTAACATATGTACATGTATTTATTTATGAGTTATATATATATATGCTATTGTAATGTATTATGTATAATATATGCACAACTGTATATATATTTAAAGAACGAGGGACATAAATAGGGACAGAAGTTACACTTTCTCCCTGCATCCCCACAGAGCCGTGGGCAGATGCTAGGTGCTCATAGCTCACTCTGGCAGTTTTCCGTTCCTCACAGTCTGCTTCCCACGTAGGTGTTGTGGCTTCCATTTTGTAGATGAAGAACAGTGGCTGGAACTGTCTTAGGGATCTGTTCAGATCTGGGGCGATAGCCTATGTCTCAGATGCCTGATTTGGGGTCCCTCCATCATAGTGCTGTTCCTTCCTTCTTACAACAAAGGCCTGGAACTCAGGCAGGAGTTTCTGAAGCCCACATTTCCCCGACCCCGACCTTCTACATAAGGCTCCCACATCTGTCAAATCAGCAGGAAATAACTGACTGTTGACTAGTTCACATAAATGTTAAAGAACACCATCCCTTTTTTGCAGATACTCACTTTCCCAGCCTCTCTTGCAGCACAAAATGGTCATATGACCCAGTTCTGGCCAGTCAGGTACACAGGAGGTTTCTGAGATGTTTACTTTTGCTATTATATGGGAGAGCTCCAGAGAGGAAAGGTTGGAGCTCAGGGTAACCATTTTCTGGCTCCGGGAAGTATAAAAGTATAAAAACAAAAACTTGTCAGGAATACGTACTAGAAAATCAATAGGAAGCTGCCTCTTGGTAACCTCACAGAATCCCTGCACTAGCCTAAGGGACAGCACGACCTTGGTGCTCTGTGAATGTGAGGTACTATCATCAGCTCAGCATGTGGATTAGTACTTCATTACTTCAAAAGAGCCTTTCCAAAGGATGCAGCCTCTGTTTCTGATCTTCATCTTCCACCTTCAACCTACTTCTTCCATTTCTTTCTGTATTCAGTCTACCAGTGCCATGGCCAACTTGACAACTCTTGATGGTCAACTTGACAGTGTCTGGAATCACTCAAGAAACACAACTCTAGAGTGTGTCTGAGAAGACAGTTCAAGAGGTTTAACCCCAACCTGGATTCCCAGGTTGAATATAAAGGAAAAACGAGAGCTGAGTGCCAGGAGTCACCTCCCTGTATCTTGGCTGTGGATGCGATGTGAATGCCCCATCTTTCCTTTTGTGATAAACTGTACCCTCAAAGTGTGAGCTAAAATAATCCTTCTTCCCTTCTTCTTCAAGTTGCTTTTGTCAGGTGCCTTGTCGCCTCAGTGAGAAACATAACTTAATACAGAAAAATTGTACTGAGATGTGAGTGGTTGATATGATAAACCCGGTCGTTTTGGTCTGTAAGCTTTCGGAACTAATTTGTGGGAGGAATGTGGAAAACTTTGGAGCTGTGAGCTAAATAATCCTTAGAGTGCTCAAGGCAGAGCTCAGCAAACCATTCCGATTGGAGTATGGGCCACTAGGATACTGACCGAGCACAAACAGTATGAATTGCTCATGATGTTTCAGAGGAATGCAAGAACTGTGTTGGGAACTAAGCTGGGAGCCATTCATGTTAGAGTCTGGCAAAGGAACTGGCTGTACTGTACCCATGGCCAGAATACTACAGTGAGACTGAATTCCAAAGAGATGGACAAGATTATATGGTATAGGAAATTTCAAGACAGAATAATAGTTGATCTATGGCTTGGTTATCAATTTCTGCATTTACCCAGATTTCAGCAAAAGAAGAGCACAGCGTGAGCTACAAAGATACAGAACAGGAATTTGTGCCCAGTGAAAGATAAGGATAGGGTGTATTCAGACAAAGTATCTATAATTATTAAAGAGATTAATGCCACAAAGGAAAAAGCTTACTTTTTCTTTACACGGACAATAACAAAATTGTTTTGGCGGTAAGATCCTACCTATCAAAGGCTCCAACTTGTGAAAAGGCAAATTTGTTTGAAAGAAGAACACCTGAATTGATAATGCCATTGAGGGGCTCCCTGCTTGAGAAGAACTGGTCAGAGAGATTTTTCCCAAAGCCTATTCCCCCAAAAGTATAGCAGCAACTATAGGCGTAGTAGAAGGGGCCAATGTACATCTTAAATTAGCATAGTAATTGGCAGCATTGTCCAGAATTGTAATGCTGGTCTTATAGATATACAAAATACAAGAATTTTAGATCAAAGAGGCTTACTCCAAGGTTACAGAAAGAACTGAGACCAGGTAAGATGTATAAGGCTGGATTTCCTACAAGAAGGCACTAAAAATGAATTGTGTGCAAATATAAAGGTAAATCCCAAATTATGCTAGAGACCCCAGGAAGTTGGAGTGAGGTACCAGGCCTGTGGAACAATGAGGAAGGTTGCAGGATTGGAGCTTGCCCAAGTGAAAAGCTTTGTGTGTTGTGGGCGGCAAAACTGAAGAGGCACAGCTACCCAAGTCTGTAGGAGCCTGGACGATGTTACCACAAGCCCAGATGTCTGGCATGGAGCTATTGTATATGGGTAGTATGTTATCTCACAGGCTCTCGTAATTAAGATCCTGCATTCTTACTTAGAGGAGACATTGAACTTGACTCTTAACACTTTGGGGACTTTTGGAGATGAATCAAAAATTTTTCATTGTAAAATCAGCATGAGACTTTAGGGACCAGGGTTAGAATGGTATGATTTAAAGTGACATGTTTGGGTGCCAGGTTGCCAAGGGGTGGACCTATGATGATTGGTCCTGATTACCGACTTGACATGACTTGGAATCACCTAGAAGATCCTTCTCTGCACGTGCCTGTGAGTGTTTTTAGGGATGTTTAGCTGAAACAAGAAAACCCACTGGGAATGGCATCTCATAAACAGGGAGGATGGGGGTGTGTCACAGACTGAATAAAAAGTAGAGGAGGAGTAAGCCAGCTGAGCTTTAGCACGTGTCTCTCTCTGCTTCTGACAATAGATGCAATGGGACCATCTGCCTCCTGTTCCCGTTGTCTTAGCTACAGCAACTCTTGCCACCATGCTTCCCCCATCATGGTGGACTGTACTCCAAAACTCAGGTCCAAATAACTCGTTTCTTAGATTATATTGGCTAAATGTTTTTTATAGCAATGAGGAGATTGATGAATAGAATGGATTGGTTTTTAGGAAGCCGGGCTTGGTCCACACAGCATACGAAATGTTAGAACCCAATGATCTTTCTAATGTGCTGGCAGATTTCTCCTAACTCAGCTCTGTACTCTGCAGTCACGAGACTTGTGTGTTTGTCACGACTGTTTTACCCCCTTTCCTTTTGTAGTTGTGCCCATACTGACCCTCTCATGGTTCCCCTAATTTTCTTTCTTTGGAACTATTATTCCCCTATCCATCTTACCTCAGAGCCTTTGTGCCAGCTCCGCTCTCCTTTTGGGTGACCGTTGCCTGGCTAATTCTTTCTTATCCTTTAAGTCACAGCTCAGAGGTTATCACTTCAGAGCCATTTCTCTACCCTGAGAACCCTTCCCTTTCTCTGTCTACACCATGCTTTCATTTTTTTCATAGAACTTATTACCAATAGAACTCGCTGACTCACTGACCTTGTTCCTTCTACATACAATGAGCAACAGAGGAGCAAGGACCTTGTCTGCTATGAGTTCTGCTTCGTTCCTGGTACCTAGACAAACGCTTGCCACATCACAGGTTCCTGGGCGTATTTCCACAACAAACAAATAGAAGAAAGAACGAATGGACTTGCTTCTGTGAGCCCTTGGCTTTGGTCCACAATGGAACATTTCAGTGCTTATGAAACAAGTACTCAAGTCCAGCAAATCAGCTTTCCATGCCAAGGGCTAAAAGTGCACTATCATCAACTTTTCACCGTTTCAAATCCTAAACTTAGAAGAGCACACATTTATGTCATGATTTCTCCTGGAGGTGAGTCTTATTATTTTTTTTTTAAATACTGGAACAATAGAAACAGGATTGATAGATTTTTAAGAGGAATAGTTACGATGCGAACATGACTGTGCGATTACCTGTGTCTCGCAGTCCCCTCGCTCTTGCATGAGTCCTCATGTCTCAGACTCAGTCAGTGCTTATGTGCTTACTGTCCCCTCAACCCCCCACTCACCTGAAAACCCCAAGGGTAGTGACTATGGTTGAGACAACTTTGATCCGCAGCACAGTGCCATATGATAGGCGTCCCACGAGTGTTGGTGGAGTGGATGATTCTGAACATGATATGAGTTATGCAAACTATCGTGCTGGCACACTTTCCTCTACAATTACAATGAAATAAAAAAATCTTCATGGTCCCATGAAAATCTGTGATCTTGGGAAGATATTTTCACCATTGCCACCACCTTACCATCTCTTCCTTTTCCTCAATGACATCTCCCCTCTTTATCCCTCACACCTTCCTTTCTCACTCCATTCTTCCCTACCGCCCTCCTCTAACAAGATGTATTATTTTTCATTGTAGTTTCAGTGCCTGGGTGAACATGAAGACTCGGAAGGGAGGATGAATATGATAAGACCTGAAAGAAATTGCTGCCAGTCGTCGGGGAGGAAACAGTGAGGTGCTTCTATGTTTCTTTCAGGAGAAGAAGATGATGATGAGGGGCTCACAATGCTCATGGTAACACAATGGAAGCACAGTCAGGAACAGCAAAGAGACATTTGGACTGTCCCACGTGGAACTCCTGTGGAAGAAGCAACTTCATATTCCTCCCAGAGAGGTTCATTTGGTGATGAAGTAATTTCTCCAGGGGACAGGTGACAATGTGACTTTTCAGGACAAACTGAAGAGGACAAACCAGAAGAGGAAAGAGCAGCTGTTATTTACAGTTACCACAGTGTGGTCAGGTGTAGAACAATACCAACTCAGCCCCCAGGCTTACAGTTCTCAGAGTAAACTGGTATAAAATTACCTAGTTTCCTTTACCAGAGACCTCTCTGAGATGCTAAGGTCCTCAGCTTGGTTCTTAGGCCCTTGTTGGCTATAAAAAGCTCCTAAGGCTGAAAAGAACAGGGGTACAGGACTATAAAAACAATATTCTTGGGGAAAGGAGAGGTTGCCAAGTAAAAAGGAAGACAAACCCATTTGGGTCCTTACAGAAGAGACTGGACCTGAGTTACATGGAATGGAAAGTTGGTTTAGAAATTGTCTGAGTGTAGTTTTCTGATCCTGTGATAAAATATCCCAACAAAAGCACTTCAGGGAGGAATTATTTGACTCATGATTCCAGGTTATAATCCATGATTCTAGGTAAGTCAAACTTGCAAGAACTTAATGAAGCTATTTGTATTAAATCCACAGTCAAACAGAGAACGATAGCTCAATGCATGCATTTCAGTGCTCAGTTCACTTTCTCTACTCATATCATCAGGGTCCTAAGCCTAGGGAGGGTGCTGCCAATGGTGGTCAAGTCTTCCTTCAGCAATTAATGTAATTAAGATGCTTTTTCACAGGTATTATTACAGGTCAATCTGTCTTCCCAGCTTGTGTCATGTTGATAGTTAAAACTAGTAGTCACAGAAACTATTGAGAAAAGTTGAGAATTTAGAACCCTGGGTTATATTAGTGTTTAGGGGGGATTGGCGAAGAAGTGGCTTCATGCTGACCCATAATGACTGAGCACAGGTGGCATCTCTAAGGAAGGAGCAGTACAGTTCTGGTGGGGAAGAGACAGGCTTTCCTGAAGTGAAGCCTCTCCCTCCTTCCAGCTCACTTTCTGGTGCTGTGCTTCTGACCCCATCCCTGAGTTCTCTCCTTAGTGGTGATCTTTGGTGGGGTAACAGTTATCCCCCTTAGATGTGACCTCATACACATTGTAGTTCAAGTCAATAGGTATCTACCGAGTCAATGCCAAGCCTATGGCAGTGTGACAGATACAAGAGTAGACACAAAACAATTAAAATGTCAGGGCACGAGGATGTCACTGAGTCCTAATTCCAATTCCTACCTCATCATTACCAACTTCCTTCCTGAACATGTCAAATGACGGAGCGCTCAGGGCCACTGCAGGAAATCTATTCCTTCAGAGAGCTCCGACTCTTAGAAAGACATTCCTCCTATGGAACCTAAATGGATCTGCCTAAACAAATCACACACATTGATCCTGCTTATGTAGCTTACAGTTCTATGGAACTGATACTTCAACTCACCCCTTGGCAGCCCTTCACATATCTGAAACTTCATGCTCCCTTGAGTCTGACTTTCTAGAACAGTATCAGATGCCTTTATTGTTTCAAATATACTGAGATTTTAAATTTCCTTTTGAGTTGGGCCACTCTCCCTAAATGTACTCTAATTTTTTTTATAAACTAGGTGGCCTTGGGCAGCATGCATTAATCCATGTATGATCCATCTTAAAATGAAGCAGTGGTTACCACTCCCTTTGGGACTCCACTTTCCACTTAATGTACCTTACATAGTACTGACCTTGGCAGCCTCCTGTGGTGGCTCATATTGAGTGTGTCATAGGTCTCAGCTTGCCATCACATCTCCTCGGTACTTTATTTGCAAAGCTTTTCTTTATACCTGTATATAGGATCCTGGGTGAATCCATATCAAGTGCTCCTTTTATAAAAGCTCCCCCAACAACTTAAATGCAGAATGTATTCTTTATTGATAAGCTCTGAGCATATGCTTACAGGATAAAGATAACAAGACTTCTTGCTGCAACTTGACAATGTAGCCAAAAGACAGCAAGATCAGCCCCTCAAAGGACTGAAAATTATAGAGTTCTTTACTGATGACTTCTCTGAGAGGCACATAATAAGGACACCCAACATATTACTCACTGTGAAGGGCTACCTAGTGATCTGGTGTGGTTGTTTGAGTATGCTTGGTTTAGGGAGTGGCACTATTAGGAGATGTGGCCTTGTTGGAGGAAGTGTGTCACTGTGGGGGTGGGCAATGAGATCTTCCTCCTAAGCATGTGGAAGCCAGTCTTCTCCTGCTTGCCTTTGGAATGAGATGTTGGACTCTCAGTTCCTCCTGTGTCATGTCTGCCTGGGTGCTGCCATGCTCCCACCTTGATAATGGTGGACTGAACCTCTGGACCTATAAGTCAGCCCCAATTGATCTTTGTCTTTTATAAGAGTTGCTTTGAGCATGGTGTCTGTTTACAGCAGTAAAACCTTAACTAAGACATCTGGTGACATACTGCTGTCTCTCTGTCTTCACAGCCCTTTTCCTGCCTGGAAGGCCCCACCCTCCCGTAAGCTTCCCTTCCAGCCTCCCACTCTAAACGTCTTCTCATTACCAAAGTCCATCTTTCTGGCACTCTGTGTCTGAAAACACAGAAGTGCTTAGCTTCTCTTGGTTTTCCATTTCTCAGCACAATGTCTCACATCAATGCTGGACTACCCAATGAACACCGAATATCCCCAAATCCAAAGTTTCTTTTTCTCTACAGCAAGAAAAGGATTACAGGATGTGTGTTCAACATTTGTAGTGAGGTCTAGACAAATTTGATAACCATGTCTCCTCTGTCCTCATCAAAGTCACTCGTCGGTGTGTTAAATAAGATCAGTTCAAGAATATATATCCCAGGGAAGCGTTCCTTCGTGCTGTCTTTGATGCATCTGTGAATATCGTTGCAATCTAACCATTGAGTTCATTTGTCTCCCAGCCCACATCACCCCCACGTTCTCCAGACTTTTATTCATCAACCGCCTTAATGCAACTCGGAAATCCTCTCTCATATTTTCTTTTTTAAAAATTATGTTATTTTTTGAGGATTTCATACAATATAATTGGAGAATAGTTTTTTTCTCCACCTCTTTCTCTCAGGTACATCCCCCCACAACTTTGTCTTTGAACTCTTTTTTTTTTTTAATTTCATGTGTATGGGTGTTTTGCCTGCATGTCTACATGTACCACACATGGGCCTGATATCTGTGGTACCCAGAAGAGGGTGTCTGATTCCCTGTGACTCGGGTTAGTATAATAATTAGTCAACATGTGGCTTCTGGGAATCAAACCTGGGTTCTCTGAAAGAATAACCAGTGCTCTTAAACACTGAGCCATTGCCCCAAAGCTCTCTTGCTTTCTTATCTCCAAGCACTATAGCCTTATTGGATCATGACATGAGACTAATGTAACAAAGTTTGCTTTTGAAACTGCTCTGGAGCAGATGTTAGTGATGTTCTTAAATTCATGTGGCCTAAAGTCCTAAACCTTGATGGTGATAGGGTTTGAAATAAGGTCCTGTGTGTGTGTGTGTGTGTGTGTATGTACCCACTTATGGTGGTGTGTGTGTGTGTGTGTGTGTGTGTGTGTGTGTGTGTACCCACTTATGGTGGAATTAATGTCTTTTTTAAAAATGAAGAAACACTTAAGATCTTTCTCTCCTCTTCTCTCTCCTTCCCTCTCTCTCCTCTCTTCATGAATCAAAGAAGAGGAACGTGAAGACATAATTTGGAGTGCTGTCATCACCAAGAACCCACTCATGGTACCCAGATCTCAGACTTCCAGCCTCAGAGTATTAGGAAATAAACATTTATTTCTTAAGCCCCCTAGTATGTGCTTTTTCATTACCGTAGCCAAATAATAGAGACAACAATTCCAGCCATATCTAGTGACAGACCAAGTCTTGCCCTGAACTACTACTCCCCAACCTATGAGTAAGGAACTGGTCAATTTCTAAACCATGTTTCTGTCTGTGGATTTTCAGAATTTACATTATTCTTCCTTTTGCAGCAATAGAGCGATAGAGTAACATTTACCTGCCTGTGGTTTTTCTTCACCTATTCCATTAGAAACAGTGTAAAGCTTTCTTCCATTGTTAATTTTTTTTAACTTCATTATGTATTTTTTTATACCCATACATGTCTGGGTGTTACTTTCTTTGAGTTTACCAACCCTGGTAGAGAAGAACAGTTCCTTTCCCTCGACCTAAAATGACTTGCTCTGGTGTGGGAAAAAGTCCCACACTGAAGTATCTACGGAGTTCCCTCTGATCCACGTAATATCAAGGAGAAATCTTCAGGCCAAGTTGACTGCTGCCTGGTCTTTAGGTGAGAAGATGAAGACTTCCTCGCTGGGGCAGACAGCCCACTGCATGACCTCCACTGAGGAGGAGCGGCTTGGAGCAGAGAGCAGGAGGGGAGAACAAAGACAAGCTTGGGCATGATACAGATGGGGTGGAGGAGTGGCTGGCTGGGCTCGAGAAGTGAGAGAGCAGAGGGCTGGTGGTGTGATAAAGATGTTTTTAGCAGCAGTATTTTTTTTTGTTCATTTTTAAATGAGCTGTTTTTAAAAAAAATAGAGAATGCAGTTCTTGCACATGGTAAAATTCCACAAAGAACAAAGGGTATGCAAGAAAACAATGAAGTATGTATCCTCATCTCCCTGCTTGCTTTTTGGTGCATCATTTCAGCATTTCCTTTGCCCATGCAGACCTGTATAGACAGGAATGCACTCTTCTGTATACTTAAAAATATGCAAATATATGTACCTAGCCATTTTTTTTTCATTCAGAACAGAAACACATATATTTACTTCAACTTATTCAGTTTCTGCGGAGTATTTTATATCATAGAATTCCATAATTTTAATAGTAGTACTTGCAGGGAAAAAAAAAAACAGAACTGATCCCAAACCCGGGCTATTAATTATACATTTGAGTGGAGGGAGTAAATGAGAGGTGCCAGTGGTGCTTGGGATGAGAATGTCCCCCATAGGCTCAGGTGTCTGAAATCTTAGTTGTCAGTTGGTGCTATTTGGGGAGGTGTAGAGGACGTGGCCTTGCTGGAAAAAGTATGCCTCTGGGGAGCAGGCCTTAAGGTTTCAGATCCATACACCATTCAAAGTTTGCTCTCTGCTTCCTGTTTGTGGTTTAAGCTGTGAGTGCTCAGCTTGCTGCTCCATGCTTGCCAAGTGCTTGGCTTAACCCAATATAATGGTGGGGAACTTACCCTTTAAAACCATAAACCCCAATAAATCCACCCTTCTATAAGTTGACTTGGTCATGGTGTTTTATCATAGTAACAGAAAAGCATCCATGAATAGATTTACATGTTGGCCTTCCTGGGTAGCCTGTGCCAGGTAATAAGTCACAGTTACTTGATAGAGCAAGAATGCAGTCACTTAAGTATAGAACTTGGAAAAATAGCCTATAGAAAAGTGTATGTTAACATTCTTTCTAAAAGTGACACGCTGGCAGAATAGAATTACTGCGGCTACCATGACACTGAGTTAGGCTGGTGCTGTTGGTGCCTCTGATGGTGTTACTGCTGGATTCAGTCTGAATGGGTGTTGGAGGCTTGATCTCCAGTGGGCCAGTACTGAGGTAGCACATTGCTAAGAAGTGAAGCCTTGTGGGGAGTCCTTGGGGAATCTTTGCCCTTGGGAAGCACTGTGATTGTTCCCCTGAGATACCTGAATTAGTTCTTGCAAGAGTGTTGTTAAAAGGGAACAAATATCGTTATTCCCTGGTCTCTTTGGCTTTCTACTGGCCATGTGACCTCTCCTTTTTCGAGTGTTCTAATGATTATGATGTTATCCAGCGTGGGATAGAGTTGAGGTAGTGCTGGCACTGTGTTCTTGAACCTAAAAAACTAAGAGCTAAGTAGACCTCTTTTCTTTATAAAGTTACTAACCTTGGCCATTATATTATAGCAACAGAAGGTGAACTAATACAGGTAAAATTTGTCACCTGAATGACTGCCAAGGTAAAATGGACCAATCACCCTTATCCAGGCCTGTCATTGGCCCTAGTTATAACGTGTGCTTGTTATCATGCTATAAATATGTCCATGGTGTCTTATTTCCAGGTGCCAGCATGGCATCACCGAATGAAGTGATGGGGAGAAATAGGCATGATTGGCTCTCCTCCATCCTCCCATGGTACCACACACCACTGCGGCCATGAGCCCTAGTTCCCCTGAATTCCATGGGATGTATGACATTTGCAAGTCTGTCAGCAGGAGAGCTTTAGGAGAGATTCCTCCAAAAACAAGGACTGGAAATGGACCTGGGTATGGGAACAGAGGCAGGAGAATGGGGCCTGTTACAGAGCTCTGGTGGGAGATATTGAAGGGGAAAGGGTTAACATGGATCTCAGAATTGACCCAGAACCTATCTGAAGGAGTTGTCAGGGCTTGCCTTCTACTCTGACCCAGAATAGGCACATTCTCTCTTTTCTCCTTCCCACCCATTGTTTCTTTTCCCCCTTTCCCCTTTTCTCAAACCTTTGGGGTTTGGTATATTGTTGGGTGTGAGGGGTTGAAGAAGGGTCTTGTTATTTAGTTCCAGCTCATTCATCTGGCTGTGTTGCCCAGAATGACCTTGAATTTCCCACCCTCTTGCCTCAGCCTGCTTAGTGCTGTGCTTGCAGATGTGTGTCACCCAGGTCTAGCTCTGGTCTCATCCTTGTTGCATGACCCTTGCAGCCTCCTGAGATTCCTACAAGCTTTACAGGGCTGAGCAGAGAAGGCATAGGGACATCCTTGTGGAAAGTTGTAGAAAAGATTAAACTACTGGCTGCTAGTCTTGCTCCCTACCCCTCCCTGTCTTTACTGTGCCTTCTAGCCACAATAGACTGTCCCTTTCGCTTGTGGTGCGGGGAGCATCAAGATCACCTACAGGCAAAGCTTGGAGGGAGAGGTCCCAAGGGGAGTGGTGTTCTGCAGATGCAAGGTCTCACACTAGGGTCCCCACTCAAGCTGGCTTCCAGAAGGCTCTCTCAGTCAGGGGCTGGAGCCAGACAGCTCATTAAAATGAATAGGACTTAGCAGGCCTTCTGCATCTCTCCTGGACATCTCTGATTGCTGACAGTCTGGAACTGATGAGAGCCTACTTCAAGCGAACACTGGACTTGAATGTTCTCTATGTTTTGCCTCCCAGACCCCTGGTTGGATTTTACCATTTTTATTTAACACATTGAGATGTACGGAGAAACTTAACCCCAGATTCCTGCAGGGAGATCGAGCCAGGGTGTGTATAAAAGAATACCATGGGTGAAGCATACTCTCCTTTTCCTTCTTATCCTAAAGCCAAATGGGCTCAGAAAAATTAGAGTAAAAGGCTAATGAGTCCAGAGGGATGATTTGTTCTATAACCTCACTGCATTGGACACATATTGCTGCACGACCTCCAAATCGCTTCCATAAAGCGCCATCTCATCCCTGCTCTACAATACCTTGGAAACACTGAAGATTCCAAAAACTAGAGTCATGTGTCTGTACCTTCTGTAGAAAGCCATGAGTCCCGACACATCTGGACTGTGCTGTTTCTGGCTGACAGACTTGGGCCATCCCATCCTTCTCTCACCTCTTCTCACACCACCGCATCCTCTAACTCGTTAATTTTACTACTGGAACGATATGTCTGCCAGGTGGTTGAAAGAGAAAGAATTCTATGGAGTAGAGAGTGGATAAAGGAGGTTATAGAGGAGACTGAGAGAAGGAACACTGGGACCATGGTTGAGGGACAGAGCTGCTTTTAGGTCCAGAGGATCAAGACCCCTTGCGTCTATGTACATGTGTGGTCAGATGAGGGGCATCCACCTTACCTTTGTATACTCCCCCTGTGGTCTAACAATCCATGGCAGAGCTGCAACATCGGATGTGAGCAACAGAATAGCCAGGCAGAGGCATCCTTCAGAGGCCACTGCATGGCTGGTAACGTCAAGATGTTTCCCCACCGAACGGCTGATGAACAGTGCATGTAATGAGGAACCCTGTGGAATTAACATGATCAGCTCCTAAGTACACCAACCACAGGTTAGCCCCCCTGGAGGAGGGTGGGGTCTCCTCCAGAGAGCTGACAGTGATGGACAAAGTGTTAGATGAGTAGAGGGGAGTGAGATTCAGATGTTAGTATCTGCAGTCATTTACACCCATGGGCTAGTGAAGCAGGGACTGTTAGGGTCCTAAGACTATCACAACTACGGTGACAAGGATGATCCACCCACACTTTCACAAGAAAATCCATTTCTCTGTGCAATGGCTCGGTACCTGGAAGACAGATCCATGTGTTCTAGGCTTAGTTAACCTTTTAGTAATGTGAAGGGAATAAGCTTGAATGGACTGAGAATCTGTAAATTGGCTGCTGATCTTTGAAATAGCAGTTTGCCCACATTGAAGACTGCTGGAGTGTCTGGAGGCCATCTGGTGACACACCCTGATAGCAGGGGTCCCTTCTGTCTGTCTGTAGCTCTGTCCTGGCCCCTGGTAGTGTGGGGAAGCCAGAAACTGTTCTCAGTTAGATTTGGGCTAACGTCGATAATTATGCTCTCCTGCAGGTGGCGCCACAATGTAGGTTTTCAAGCAGCCTTAGGCCAGAGCACAGAGCAGGACCCAGGTCTGGGGCTGCTCTTGTGGAAAAAAAGTCCCTGCAGCACCACCAGGCTCAGGCATTTTGTTTAATAAACAAACCTGGCTTTTATCAGTGAGAAAATTAAGACTTTGTTTCTAAACTGATGAGCTGGTGGAAGCTAAGTGAAGGGGGAAGTTAGGAGTCTTCTCTCTCCCCTTAAACCTGGCCTTTTTATTCAGCTATCATGAAAGATGAGCCAGTATGCTTCTCCTGAAATCTGGGAAAGAACCACAGCCAAATTCTCACACACAAAAAATAGTTTCTCTAGAAAACAGGGCTCTATGAAACGATATGCCATTTAACTTCTCCCTCTTGTGGCCATGGGGCCAGACACTGACCTACCCAGTTCTGCCACCAGGCCAGGGATATGGTGAGTGACTCACAGACCCATTGTGAGCAGATAACAGCTAGACTGCCCAGTATATGTCTCTCTTCACCCTTCATCAGCTGGTGGGGGTGGTAGGAGTGTGAGAGCTAAGAGGGCTTGTAGCAAGGGCAGAAGCATGATCTGGACCATTGCACGAAGCTGCCTTTTCCAGATTATTGATTCATGGGGAAGAGTCAGGAAAGCAAAAGGGCCTGCCCCCTAGCATTGTACCACTGGAAAAACAGATACTTTCCTACGACAGGGAGGACAGATTCCTTTCATGCACATTATGTTAGAGTTTCAAATCACGCTCACAGGGGTGGTATCTCTTGTGAATGCCACTGCAGCTGTAAGGCATTAATGTGACCAGCAAGTGAGGGAATGCCACCAAATCACATGACCTGTGCAAATGATAGTGATGGTCAGGTAAAGTCAAGGAGTCAGACAGTCTGCCTTACCCATCCCCCCATCCCATCCCAGACTTAAAGAAACTTTCAATAGGCCATCAGGTCTCTCGCTGTGGGTAGTTTGACCCTTTCTGCTATCCTTAACAATGGTAGGAAGCTCTAACTGTTGCCAGCCTGCCTTCCTCCTGGGGTACTCAATAAAAGCCAAGAAAGGGAAAGGCAGTGTGAGGGAAGGTCCTATTAAGAATAGGAGGACGGGTAGGGGCTGCACCTGCCTTCTGTTGGTCCAGCTTTCTGCACATTCTTTCCCTGTCAGTGGCCTCTGTCATTACTCTTCAGGTACCACACGATGTTCATTCCTCTGAATGAAAACAAATGATACCACACACTAGGCAGGAGATAAAGAGCAATAAACACATTTTGTTTGCTACCTCTGGGGGGGGGGAAAATCTTTGAATTCAGTCCATTCATCAGGACATACACACACACACACACACACACACACACACACACACACACTACAAGGGGCAGAAAAGACATCTAGGCTGGAATGATTGGCTGAGAAGGGCTTAGAGTTAGTTCTCACTCTCTCTCCCTTTGAGCATTTTTATAGAAGTCTCCTACAGCCAACTGACAATTGGGTTCGAACAGATCTCCTGTCTCCTTTAGTGAAGTGTATTATTTAAGTAGCCTGTTGGGATTTTCTGTAGGACTTTCTAGGCTGTCACTTCTAGTGTGAGCCTGTTATGATGGTGCCATGCGCCAATTTCAGAGGAGATTCTTACGACTGAGCTTAGGCCCAGGTGAGGCAAGCCTTATGAAGACCTGTGGGGACAACTTCCTTTGATTTTGCATGTTGAGTGTCTCTGAGGCATCATGTCAGACAGACACTTGGCCCCGGGGCTTCCTTAGTTCTGGAAGGATGTCAAAACAGCAGCAACATAGAATTATTGTTATGTGTTTCTCCCGGCTTCTGAAACTAACTTGATATTGTGTGCTTTATCTCGGATCTGGGATCCAGCGTTTCAGAGGAGAAAGGAGCCAGATCAATGTATTAAAGGGAGCTAATAAGATAACCCTTGCTGTTTTCTGAGCCATGCAGTGCTCGGCGGACAACCAGAGCCTAACAGGGCTCCATGCTGTCTCCTGGAACACCCTGTAACTAGAGAAATGTCTGGCTTTTTCATGCTTACACTTGATTCATTGCCTCCTTCTGGTGAGAGCACTTTCAACAAGGTCCTAACTGGGTAAGTCCAACCTGACCCTCGTGTGCTACCTGCCCCAGGGCTCGTCTAACTTGTCATCTCATAGCTTGCTTCAAAGTCTACCCAGTGTATAACTTTGATTTCTGTGAAAATATAACACCTATAGAAAGAGGTAGGAATTTATACCGCTGTCAACCTGTTTCTATTAAGCAGGTTCTGAGAGTCTGGGTGAGAGAGACTAGTTATGGACAGGAAGTTACTGAAGTTGAGGAAAGTTAAGTTGAAGAAGTGGCATGGGAGAGTGGGTCAGGAACCCCAAACCATAGTCTTCTCTAGAGGTCTTTATTTGATGAGTGGCTAGTCTTCCTGGACACGGCTGACGGCTATTTCCTTAGCATACAGAATTGGGTGGATAAATAAGTGGGCATCCTTAATTTATATTTATTTATATTTATTTATTTTGATGATTGGGCTCATTAATGGGGAGTGGTCTTTGTAGAGATATTCTAGATAGTTCTGCCTACTTCCTGTTCTCACCTATTTCCTGTCTGCCAGATGCTGTCTCAATTTAAGCAACCTCAGGATTTCTTCCTTCGGGCTTCTGAAACTACTCTGATGTTGGCAGTGTCTGGGTTATGTTTGGGACATGGCCCAGGACCTAGGGCTTCAGAGACAGAGAAGCAAGGTCAGCCTTTGGACAGATCAGGTTACCTAGCAAGCTCTGTGCCATTGGCCATTCATTTCTGTCCTAGGACTAGAAGAAACGTTGGGCTTGGGCATCCTCTAGTGCTCTGTGTAGGATTACCTTGGCTGGTGGGGCTGGCTGGACAGGAATCTAGGTTGGGAAAGGATGTATGTTTGGTTGGTGTCTGTTAGAAACACCCAGAAGTGCCTCTGACCGCCTGCACCCACATGCCTTCTTGGGAGTATGCCCCAATCCAAGTGTACTTGGTACCACCGTATATGCACCACTCTACCCTGTGTCTCCACGGCCAGAGCGGCTCGAAGAAGCCACGAAGACCCAGGGGGTGTCTGCAAACATCCACGCTGGGGAGAGTAGGCGGACCAGTGGCGGCAGCGTGCGGGGAAGCGCCCCCTGCCCCCTCTGCCGGCCGCTCTACCTTGGTCTAGATGTCAGCCGCGAGCTCCGAGTCAGCTAGCGAGCCAGAGAGGGAGCGGCGGCGGCGGCGGCAGCAGCGGCGGCGGCGGGCCGCGGGCGGCGGGGAGGGGAGGAGGCAAGGAGAGGGAGGGAGGAAGGGAAGCAGGGAGGGCGGGAGGGAGGAGAGGAGGACCCAGAGAGCGCCAGGCAGCTGGAGTTTTTGCAGCGCTTGGCCGGGCTTCAATGCACAGCAGCAGCGAGCCGCGGCGGCAGCAGGCAGCCCGGGAGCTCCGGCGGCGGCCGAGCCAGCGGCGGCCCCGCTCCCTGCCCCCTGTAAACTTTGCGAGCAGCCCGCCCGGGGGGCCGGGGACGCGCCTGGGAGGCTCGGCTTGGAGCACGGCCGCGCTCTTGGCCGCCGCAGCGCTAGCCGCCGCCGTCGCTGCTACCACCGCAGCTCCGCGCCTCCCCGGGGAGCTGCCGGCGGCTTCCGAGGCCCCCCAGCCCCGGCCCCAGGGCACTGCCCGGCTAGTCCCCGGACAGGAGTGGGGGCAACATCGGCGAAGCCAGCCCTGGTCTGCCAGGGGGTGGCCGTCACTGCCCAGGGAGGCGCGCAGAGGCTCGGAGAGCGCTCCCCGGCGGGTCCCCAACGTACTCGCCGCCGCGCCCGGGCAGCGGCCCGACCCGGCTAGCATGGGCGGCGCGGAGTGACGCCGCCGTGCCCGCTTGGCATCAAGGACATTCAGCCCGCGGGGGTGGGGACGAAGGGGGGCAGCCCCGCGTCGCCGCCGCAGCCCCCGAGAGCCACCGCTGTCGCTGCTTAGGCTCCGGGGCTGGATGGAAGATAGGGGTGCTTGGAATTGATCTTCATTTTCTGACCTTTTTGTTGGACATTACGCCCACCTTGGACGCTGCAAGAGGAGCTGTCAAGCCCGGCAGGCTCTGATTTGGCCCCCTCCGTTTTTCTCTGCTGCTCGTGGCTTCCCCGTGCCTCGGTGGAGTATTTGCGTTCGGGGCTGGGGCTGGAGGAGGCAGCCACACGCGCGCACACGCACACGTTCAGAGGAGGGCGAGAGGCAGCGGTACAGGCACCATCTGCAGTGTCAATGCGGCGCTGGGGCTGAAGGAGGGAAACGCCGCGCTTTCAGGTAAGGAGCCACCGGCCAGGCGCAGGGCCAGTTGGGCAGAGCGGGCGGAGGTCCGGTCCTGGAGTCCTCGCCTGCTCTGAGCCAGCCCACTACACACACACACACACACACACACACACACACACACACACGCAAAACACTAATCGCGTGCGCGCACACACACATACACACTCACACACAGGCACACACTGCGCTCATGCACCTGCCCACGTCCCACCTGGACACCCGCGTAGGTGCATCGCAGCCGGAGCAGGGATTTCCCGTGTTCTTCTCCTCTCCGGACCTAGACTTCTCTTCCCCAGGACTTTCAGGGTGGGATTCAGTAGATGACTGACTCTCCTATCCAGCCTGGTAGGATGAGGGAGCGATTTTTTTGCTGTTTCTAGCCCCTTTCATTTCCTAACTGGTTTTATAAGGCAGGAGAAGTCATGGGAGGTCTTACGAGACCCGCCCAGTGCAATTGTGCCCCTTAGCTTTTTGGACACTCGGGGATTTTTTTTTTCTTTTAAATAGAAGAAAGGCAGAGAGATATTTAAAGGGCAGAGATCTGGAGATCTTGGTGATCGGCGCCTGGGAGGAGGCCACATAGGCAACTGGGGCTGCAGTTCTGTAGGGCGGCGCATATGGAATAGACTCTGCGATTCCCCAGTAAAGGCAGCACACACGCCTTTCCGAAGCGTGGCACTGCTTCCCCGGAATGCGCCGGGATTTCAGGCAGGGAGGGGCTTTAACATCAAAGCTAGAGGAGTGTTCCTTGTCTAGGGAAGCTGCTGCGGTCCTTTAAGGAGGATCAGATCTTATTCACGTTGCCAGTCACTGGTAGACAACAAGCAGACAGGGCTTAAGGGACACATGTTTGCGGCCAACCCCTCACTTCCTTATCCTTCTCTGTGCATGTGAGGCGACTCCCCCCTGTGCCTTTAGTTAACACCTGTCACACGTCTTTTGGGGTGTGTGTCTGAGAACACGAATTAGGAGGGAGAGTAGAGATGGATTTAGATTAATGGAGAAAGTACTGTGGATGTGATGCCATATCCACTTTATAAGGTCTACTAGTGCACCCCAGGTAACCCAGAGTCTAGATCTCTGAATGCAGGACTGCTCTCCAGAAACCAATGGTCCAAGTTGTACTTCCCCAGAGCTCCCTTCCTCCACCGCCCCAGTTTCAGAACCTGTTCATGTTGAAACTTCCTTTAATGGATGGGGGTGCTGGGGGAGTGGTTGGAGTTCCAAAGGGCTTTTTATGGCTCCCTTATTAGAGTCTAAGACAGACTTCTCTCGGGCTCAACTATTGCAGGGAGAAGAATAGAAAATTCAAGTAAATCATTATTTTAGGCTTGAATGCATATATAGCAAGTTTTTATATTTCTATAGCTGTCCCTTTGTGGTATTTTGCTGTTGTTTGTTTGTTTTTGGCATCCTGGCAAAAACGGGAATTTTTATAAGACAGTAGAACTCCACCCCCCCACCCCCCCAGTCCTGGCCAAAGTCTTTGGCTAAGCTTGGGTGGAAGAACAGATGCCCCAGGAGGGAAACTGAATTCCTGTTGTGTGTGGTGTATGCTGCCGTTTGATTGATTGAAAAAAGGTATAAGCCGGAATAAAGAAAAGCTCTTCACAATGGGGCCTAGATCCCAAAGAAACACTATTTTCTTTTTAAGGATGGTGGGCGTGTACATATCCAGCTGTACACATTCATTCTTAGATCCTTGCCAAGTGCAGTCAGCTTGTACAAGCACAGGTGACGGGGGTGTCCACTTCTGACTTCTGGGCTGTGACAAACATTGGCACATTTTGGCATGCACACACTTGGAGTGTGTGGACAGGGAGGACCCATATACACATGCATATGGCTGTGGCACATGGTTTATAACAAACAGTGAATTACAGTGACGGGGAATATCTCTCAGAGAGGCATTCCCCCACAGACCTGTGAGGGCAAAAGGCTGGGGTGCGGATCATCCCACAACCACTTCTGCTCCTTTCTCTGCCTCCCTCTTTCCTTCTTCATACATTTGCAGCCTCAGGATCTGTCATTTTAATGCAAAGTCAACTGTCATTATGCTGGTTATAAGCTAAGCACTGGAGCTCAAAGGAATCTGCACACTTTCTGCGCTTGCTATTGGTTTCTGGGAAAAGATCGACAGTAATTAACATCTGTGTATGTTTTTATGTTTTTTGTTTTTTCATTTCACGGCTCTTTCACCCATCCCTGGAGTATACCACATTATCGTTGCTCTACCATTCTTCAGTGGACTTTTAAGTTCTCCGGTCTGCACTGGAAGGCACTCAGTTGCATGATTTAGGAAAGGCCCAGACACAAATGCTCCTTTTTGATCAACCTCATTAAGCTGGAGGTTGTTCTGGAAGCATGCCTGTGAACACCAGGCATGGATCACCCATGATGTGATCTGCTTCTGCACTAAATTCTGTATGGCCCCTCCACCCCCAAAAAATGTTTTAGGGAGGAATTTTGCTCCTAGGCAGCCAATTCGCTCCGCTCTCCTTCCCTGTCTCTATTCTCTTGCTCCAGCTCCCTGCAGACCGGCAAATCTGCATGGCAGAATCTGCCTACACTTGGCCTACAGATCCTTTTAATCACAAGGAGGGATGCTGGGAATTAAGTGTGTGTGTGGGGGGGTTCCTAGGGTGGTAGCTGTTTCTGCCTTGGGGACAGAGCTCAGGGGGTTGGGTTAGTAACTGCTCTGAGCTCCTAGGTATTACCAGGCTTTGATGGAAAGAAATTATAGCAAGCGCCTCTCCTCCCAGCCAGCTAGGGGGCATTTCTTAGCGGCTTTAGCCCAGTCCTACTAGAGAAGGCACTGTACAGACAATGCACACTGGAGACCTGTTGGAGTGGCTCTCTGACTGTGATGGGGGTGAATACTGTGAATCTACTGTGATGTGATCTTGGCTATGATTACTCTTCCTCCAGTGTGCCGCTCTCTCCTTTCCTCTTTATTTGTGTCCAGTGCTCCCTGATGGGAAGCCAGTTCAGACTCCAGCAGTTGTGTGGGGTTCATTTCCTTCCCTCCCCTTTCCTCACTCAAAGCCGCGTTCCTCCCTCCCCTGCACTCGTGAATCCACCTTCCAGCTTTGTGCTTGGATCCACCAGCCCGTTCGCCCTCAGATTTGCAGCACTCCACGAAATCAATATAACATGAATTTAACGACAGCTGGATGATTAAGTGTTATTTATATTTAAGAGCGGTATTTAAAAAAGACATCGTGCTAATAAATCAAAGGGCTGTTTGGGAGATGCACATGATAAGGGTAATTGCCCTGGAGGCCCCATTGAGCAATGCTTGGTCCACACAGAGCCCCTGCAGACACTGTCTCTTTAAAGGCTAGTCCTTACTGTTCCCTCCTCTAACACCCACCTGATCCCCTCTCACTGTCCTGACTTACTCTAGGTTCCCTCCCACCCTCGCTTCCCAGACTGCAGACATTCTAGTTATGACAGGAAGGTGGAGCCAGCAAGGAGACAGGAGCCAGCTCTGCCGCTAAGTGGGAAGAGGTGGATCTGAAACAGGAAGGCAAGCTGGGGGGTGGGGGGCTCCCCGTTCCCCACTGGAAGCCAGTTCCAGATGAAGGAGCTTGCTTCTCCACTTGCTATAAAACAGAATAGCTTCTAGAAAGTCCTGAGAGAGGAGCTGTCCTATGATCATGAGGCATCAGCATCCCCAGGGAAACAGCTGTGAGAGTAGTACCATTGGTTATAGCCCTTTTGAAAACTCTGGAATGGAAAAGAATACTAATTAATGGTGGTCGTGGTAGCCAGTGTTTGTGAAGCACTTCCTTTGATCTCAGATCGTTTGGGTGCTGTAGATGGGGTTGCTCCATCACTCTCCCTGAGTCTCCAAAGAGGTGGTGGCTACTGCAGTCTCTCTATATCCTCCTAAAGGAACTGAGATGAGAGGTTAAGGACTTTATCCAAAGTCACACAGCCACCAAGTGGTGGAACCAAGTCTCAGTGCTAAGCAGTCTGACCTGGCTTCTTGTCAGCAAGCTGCTTACCATGTGAGGATATAGGTACTCAGTATGCTGCCTCTTTGTGCTGAGCGAGTGGGGGAGCATAGTGGGGTTTGTGCTTTCTCTTTTGGGTTATATATGACCCCAAGCAAAATTCCCTCTTCTTTCAGCTTAAATTTCCCTATTAGTTAAGGGGATAGGGTCTTATCCTTGGCTGATGGTGGAGAAGAAAGTTGCATAGGCTCTTCCTAGAAGACGCTTCGGGTCGATTGTTACTTTATTTGGAAATTTCTATTTTTCGATGTGGAAAACACAAAAGGTGTGGCTGAGGGAATGAATGAAGTCTCTGTCTTTGCTTTGGATGAGGGGAAGCTCCAGGGATGCTTGATGTCTGGTTCTTTCTAGTGAGTATTTCAAATTGCTGGTATTGTAGAAATGACACTCTCACTGAATGCTGAAAGTAGCCTGTAAGGTAGGGATTGTGGATTGCCATTTTGATGGCATAAGAACTTAGGCTGAGATGACAGTTAAAGATGCCCGAGGCCCCAGGTTGCTAGGCAACAGATGGCCAGTTCACTCTAAGGCACAGATTCATGTGATGACATTGCTCACAGGTGGTACTCTGTAGTTGTTCTTTCATTCATTCACATGCTCTCAGGATCTAAGCTTTAGGGTCCAGAAGCATGAAAATGTCATGTATTCATAGGTGGAGGTTGGTGCCAGTGGCCTGCACAGGGAGGGTAACCCTGTGGCTGTAATGCAATTTGGAATTTAGAATAGAAAAGAAGAGGAGGAGGAGGTGGAAGAGGATGAGGAGAAGGAGGAGGAGGAGGAGGGTGGAGAGAGCACAGTCTGAGTTGAGCCACTAGGAATCACATTAAGATATTAATAGAGATACAGCAGGGCCCCGGGAAGCTAGGTACCGTGGTGGGTACTGTCCCACCCCAAAGCCAGGACTCTGCAGTCTTAGTCCCTCTAGTGTGCAGACTCTTGGGCACAGAAAGGAGAGTGGTTATAGATTCATTCTAACTTTCAAAAGACAAAGTTTTATTCCATGCATGATGTAATTTGCTTTTATTCCCTGCACTGTGCAGCATAGAAAGTTCTGCTAAATTAGAGGTGTCTAGAAGGGGTACGCTTAAGATTTTATCACTTTGGGACAAGAGTAGGAGAGAGAGACAGGACTCATAGTTAAGCCAACAGGTGCCCGTGACTTCAGAAGCATTTTATGAGCCTGGGGCTGTAAGCTGGAATATCCACTCCCCTCCACGGTGCCTTCTCCATGAACCAGGATTCGCAACAGCAAATTGGATTTTAGGATGTTTTGTCACTCCAACACAAAACACATCACTAGCTAAGAGGATCTTGTCTGCACAGTCAATGTGCCGAACCCAGCCTAAGCACGATCAATCCCCCAGTTCTCACAAGGACAAGTCTTTCATTGTGAATCGGGAGAGGAGCGATTCGAGCCTGGTCATTGAAACTACAGCATTGCAAGTCTTTCTTGCTCATCACTGCAGACCAGCACTTCCTGTCGGACAGGCCCAGGAAACTCTCCTCAGAACATAAGAGTGAGGTTCACTTCTCTCAGGGCAGGGAAGACCCCAGAACTAGAAGGTGAACAAATTGGCCCTTGAGTTTGGCTCAGAGGCCACGAGGAGGGAAAGTAAGTGAAGCAGAACTGGTGGGTTGTTTTTCTACACTTTGGGCTTAGAGGCATGTGGTGGCACTGGGCACTGGGTTTTCTATTGAACCAGCCATGTGGCATGTCAGCATCGCAGATGGCAGGAAATTCTTCTTCTCACTCTTCATCTCAGACTTGCTTCTGGAAGGTAATACCAACAAGAGAGCAAATAGTTCCAAAACCCATTCTGTGGATGTGTGGATAGATGTTATACAGACCAAAGTTGCCAAGTCTAGTAAGTTTGAGACATCAGGCTTAAGAGCTAAACAAGTTTCCTGCTGCAGGATTTCTCAGAGACTTTAACCTACTGGGACGTTCCACTGTTGTGTATCCCTGGAATCCATCAATATAAACACTGCTACATGTGTACATATGAGTGTCTACATGGCTTTTGTGTGTACATGTTCATATGTATGCTTATGTATCTGCTTGTATATGTGGAAGCCAGAGGTTAATCCTGAGAATCTTCTTTTTTGAGACAGGGTCTCTCACTGAACCTTGAATTTGCTAAGTTGACAGAACTGGCTGGCCAGCAAGCCATAGAAACTTCCTGTCTGCAGCCCTGGTGCTGAGATCACAATGCATGTTGCTGTGTCTTCCTTCTTTATGTGGGTACTGGAGATTAAACTCAAGTCTCCATGCTTGCATGTGAGCACCTTACTGACTGAATCATTTCTGTAGCCAAGGCTTTCTTGAGTCCTTATTATTAAACGAATAGTTTCAACTGAACTTTTATAACCAAGCCTTGGGCTCTGGTGACTATGCGGTCTTCAGGTCCTTAGAATTGTGTCTCTGGTCACAGCATCTGCTGAGCCATCCCCACACTCTGCCCTTCCCTTTGTCCTTCCAAGGCAGGAGGATTCTCAGGAATGTGGACACATAGATTCATAAATGATTCCTATATATTCTTTTTGCTTCATAGCTACTGGTGTTGAGGAAAAGTAGGCTTTGGATATAGCAAAATGAAAACCTCAGCTTGATATTTTACCAGAAAAGGGATTTTTGAAGAGATTACCTTATGTTTAGTGCTACCAGGTACAAAATTGGGAGATTGTTCTAGAATGATAATTTTAAAGACATTAATATAAAGTAGAAATATAAAGTAGAAATTTAATATAAAGTCCTTGTCCAACTGAAATTTTATATGAAACCCTAGTGCCCAGAAGAAGTGCAAACAGTATTGTTCTGGTTAAAAATGAGGATGCTTGGATTTGCTCCCTAACCTGTTGTCTCTCACCCCTGATCTCAGCCCAGCTTCTCCAGAAGCTGGTGAGACATGACTGTATTGAGAGATGGTTAGGCCCAGGAGCTGGACCTCTGAGGATCCTCCTTTTGTGTCTGACACTAGAACCCAACCTTTGTTCCAAAGGAAGAAAGCCTGTGATACCTTTAGGATAAGAAGGTTGGCATGAGTTATCACATGAATGGGGGTAGAGGGGTTGGGACGGAGAATGGCTGAAGCTGGAAACTGTGGGATAGCACAGATCTGCGTGAATGTCTCTTGTGTAAAGAAGTCTCCAAACTCATAGAGTTGTGGCAGCCTTAGCCAACCACACTGTGGGACACCCAGCCCACACTCCCAACTGAAACCACATTAGGAATGAATGCTGGCATTCCTTAGGGCTATTGCTACACCGTGTTTGCTCTTATTGGTGAAATTATGACTTATAATTAGATAACACTGATAAAATTATTGAGTTGGTCATATTAACAATAAGAAGAGATACTGGGTGAGTATCAAGATGTTTCCCTGACATTGAGATATATTAGCCCCAGGATTGCCTTCTTCAGTGATATTGGAAGAATCACAGACATTTCTGCTCCTGTGAGCTGAAAGCACAGTTGCTGGGAAGCCTGAGATAGAAACAAATGACCTGTCTTTCCTCTTAGATTTGAGTACTGTTGTAAGTATCGACGTGTGGTACAATAGAGGGTATTTCTGCATAACCTATTTCTTTAAGTTGTCGCTATTAGTCAGCTCTATCCTCTCTGATGTTTATTTATTTATTTTTTTAACTCTTGCACTTTGAAGCTCTTCTCAGGTCAAGCTGGGCAGAGGCTCTGTGATCACACAGTGCTTGTGACCTCTCTTTCCCATTAGAGGCTGACCCGTCTTCCTCCCCTAAATGCTCTTGCCTTTAACCACCGACTGATTGTGAACAACTCACTGGCACAGAGACCAGGGTCTTCAGAGTAGCCTGCCTGAGGTCTGTGCTCCACTCCTGCTTGGAATCGTATCTTGTGCAATCAGAAACTCCATTCGTTCTTTCCCACAATGACAAAGAAGCTGTTGCCAGCAAGGGCAGTCGTAACAACTGAAATCATGTACAACCTGCTCTCTGTATCCACGGGTCCACATCTGTGGTTTCAACTAACTGTGCATTGAAAATATTAAAACCAATCGTATTGCTGCCATATGCGAACAGACTCTTTTTTCTTGTTATTATTTCCCACACAATGCAGCATAACAGCCATCTACGTAGCCTTCCCATTGTATTAGTGTTCAAAGTCATGGAGAGATGATTTGAAGTATACAGGGGTATAGGCCTGTGCTGCATGTATGCACGCATTACATCACTCTATATAACAGTCTTGACTATTCACAGAGGTTTTTATCCATGGAGGGTGGGATTGTCCTCCCCACCAACCACTTGCAGATGCCAAGAGATGACTATTATTTCCTAATGTCCTAGATTGAGAGGAACCGTTTAATACTTCTCTTATATTCAGCCCAACCCAGAGTGTATCCTCTTTAGGTGATCAATAAGTACTTGCTGAATGCGTAGAATGAGGGAAGATAGGGTGAGGTGGGCTCTTCATGTTGATGGGCATAGAATCAAAGTATTACTCTTTGTGTGACACTCACTGTGGGTTAGAGGCTGACAGATGGAGAGGGATGGCCAACCTAGTTTACCCAGAGCCTTCTAAAGACTAGTTCACTGGCTGTCCTCTCTTCATGTCCCAGTAAAAAAAAGTACAGGACCAAGCAAGTTCTGCAGATATGTCTCTTGTGTCCTCTCCATCTAGAGATGCATAGCAAGTGTATTAAAGTTAAAGGAGGCTTGCTATGGAGAAACTTGCTCCTTGTTAACCAAATGTTTCCCAGTTTATTTGGCAGTGGCTTTCTGTGGATGTATTTAAACCTGCCGACAACTCCTGGGATGAGGGTTTCATTGGGTAGGAAGCATTTTTGGGCTGGGAATATAGTTCAGTGTTTGCTTGGTGTGTGCAAGATTCTTGGCTTTGTTCTATAACTAGAGGAATTAGAGAGAAAGATGATGATGATGATGTCATTATTGTTGATGATTATGATGAAAATGATGATGATGAAGAAGATGAGGAGGAGGAAGAGGAGGAGGAAGAGGAGGAGGAAGAGGAGGAGGAAGAGGAAATAAGGAAGAGGAGGAGGAGGAAGAGGAGGAGGAGGAAGAGGAGGAGAAGGAAGAGGAGGAGAAGGAAGAGGAGATAAGGAAGAGGAGGAGGAAGAGGAGGAGGGCAATGAAGGGGAAGCAGGGGCAGAGGCAACATTTTAGGAGATGCTGTCCTTCAATGGGACACTTGTAACTTCAAGGTCAACTTGGAGGGGGCCATATTAGCAAGAGGAATCCACAGTATTGGAAAAGTGAAGACAAGTGAAGTCCAGCTGTCAGAGATGCCACCCACCTCTTGTCCCCGTCATTTGCTTTTCAGAGGTTCAAAGTTACTGAATTCTAGAGAACTTTTGTGAGCATGGCTATGGTCTTCAGGCAGGTGCCCTCTTCTGCAGGGATTGTTTTCAGAAGTGGGAATGCAGCTCTTGCAGATCATGGACTTGTTTCCAACAAGTGGTCCCTTTCGGTTGCACATCATCGATCAAGGTGGATGTTTGCAAAGCATGTGAGTAACGACATTTACCTTTTCCTCTCCCCCAACCTCAGCTGCACGTAAGGAAAACACACCTTTGTATAGCTGGCAAAGAGAAATAGCCTTTATCAAATTAACAAGCGAGGCTTACATTAAGACACATATCTCTAAATTGTGAATAGTTGAAAGCAGTTTTCTCCTGGGATATGTTGGAGAGACTTTGCCACCCTCAAGGGAGATGAAGGTTTGTGATTTGACTGTAGATTTACGGCTTTAACAATCAAATAGTGACCCAGAGGAATCGTTTTTTTTTTGTGTGTGTGTGTGTGTCTGTGTGTGTGTGTGTGTGTGTGTGTGTGTGTGTATGGATAGATGTACACACAAGTACACATGAGAGGGGGATTGTGAATTAAAGTTCCGGGAGTTTTTTTAGCTTGACTGGTGAGAACATCATGATTTCAGAGAGTCAGAACATTGCAGTTAGAGAACCCAAATCATCTTGGTTTATCTTTAGTTTTTTAACATAGATATTTATTGCCCACCCCTATATCTGACTACCAAGTAAAACCTTCAGAATATATTCTTAGTAAACCATTAGCTTCCACCATCCCCAAAGCTAAAGAATGTCATCAGATAGCATCTAAAACCTACAGTAGAGTTTTTCACACTTCGCTGTAACCCACCTGATGGTGGTCTCAGTACAGTTGGTGAATGCTCTGACTTATAACTGCCTTTTGATCTGTGTTCATACAACCATTTCCATGACGGATCATGTTGACTGAGGCAATGCAAATCTGTGTTCCCAGACCACACTCATATATGGGTCAGTGTAAACTATCTCTTATAGCCTTTGGAAGGAGAGCTGTGTTTTGTATTGACAAAGGTACCATTCCAGCGGTGTTTGGCCAGGGACATCAACTAATAATTCACTTGCCCAGTTGTTGGGCCTGCAGTACCCTCAGTGCATACTTAGTTCCAGAGTGAATAACAGTTGCTAACACACACACACACACACACACACACACACACACACACACACACACACCAGAACTCCCCTGAGACCCATTCATAACGCACCACACTGGTGATTCTATCAGCGTTAAACTGTTTGGTGACTGAGTTTAGAATTATAGGGATCGGAGAAATGAATTAGCAGTAAATCAAGTCCCAGCTGAGTTCAAACCCAACTGCAGTGAGTTTTAAATTTAAACTATCTTGCTCTGATGAGGCAGTTGTAAGTCAAGCGATGGAGCTCTGTTGCTCTCGACTTAGGAGAAGCATGGCAGTCACTCTTTGAGGGAAAACCTCTGAGAACAGCTTGTATTGATTCCTAGTGGTGTTGGGAAATTGCCACTTCATTTTTTCCTTATAAACTCTTCTCTCTCTCTCTCTCTCTCTCTCTCTCTCTCTCTCTCTCTCTCTCTTTCTCTCTCTCCAAATGTAGAAATCCTATTTGCAGGGATACAGCAGAAGGCAGATGGGAGAGGGGCTTCGGCCCACAGGGAACTATTCATCAGTTTCTCTGTGACCCTGCCCATGCCAAGCCACAGGGAATGGGAATCTGGGGCTGAGGGTGGAGTCATGTGTCTTGTTTTCCCGATTAGGACATATCTGAGTCTTCTTTCTAGGAGACCCACACAATCCACAAGGAGAACAGTCCAAGGGAGCAACAGACTGCCATGTTGCAATTGTCAGTCGTGGTATAATAAGAAGTCATTTACGTAAGTGACAGGGACCTCCGACTGGAGCTTGTCTGAAATGTTGCTACAGCTACTTCAGGCTGAGTTTTTTTCTCTCCTGCAGAATAATCCTGTGGTTTTCATTTTCAGAGCAATTGAAGAAGAATTATGTGCTGGTCAGGGAATAGGGAGGCCTGCCTTCCAATCCTATGTCTGCTGAGTATTCTCCAGTCTATCTATCTGGTCAACACCTCTCTTTCTGTTTCTTTAAAGCCAGGGACAAGCCTTTCTCCCCCTCACCTGCAGCCCAGGAGGATGAATAGGGCCATGCATATTAAAGGCCTGGCTTCAGAAAGCAGGGTCTATTTACGCACAAGGTCAGGAGAAAAATCAAGAAAGAGTGGGAGAGGTAGGCTTCTCACCATGATTCCCGGTGAGATTATATGGCATCTTCCATTTGCTGATCTGGTAAAGAGCTATAAAGGATTAAACCCATTTGCTTGGGGCCAGAAAGAACAATGCAGTTGGGACAGCAGGAGAAAGAGGGACTGGATGGTTAGCATCAGAAGCAGGGGTCTGGGCAGGGTAGGTCAGAGAATTGTGTTCCAATGTTGTCATTGGATCTTAGGCTGGGCACTTTGAAGAAGGAAAGAGGCACAGTCTTCCTACAATCTCACTTTTCATTGCACTCCATCCCAATATATGTTGCTATTTTAGCTGGAGAACTTTGCTGTGATGCTACAGGAGATTTCCCCAACTATCCTATCAGCCATTCATTCAGCCAGGTTCTGCTGAGTGCCTACTATGTGCCAGAAACTGTGGAAGAATTGGTTGCAAAGGAAAGGGCTTTCCCCACTTCTTTAGGGAACAGTGTATTATGGCTATAGCATAGTGTGACCAGAATCTAAATGACTCATGGGAAGGATGGGGGCAGAATGAGATCATAAGTAGGCATGTGTCCAGAAATAAGAAGGAGGATGTAGAGAAGACCCTCTGCTGGAGGAGATGCTAAACTGAGTCTTGAAGGGTTAGTAGAACCGTGAGCATACAAAGAGAGGCTTGAGGTGGAGGGAACAGCATAGGGAGGCAGGGAGAGGATGTGAGAATGCAGCCCTGGGGTCCTATAAAACTGTTCAGGGCCAAGTGGGAAGGGGTGGTGAGAGGCCAGGCCAGGACCTGCGTAAGTATCCCAGGGAGGAGTTTTCTCTATAGGCAAACGGTCAAGCTTTGGGGGACAACTCAGGGAAGAGAACCAATATGATCAGATTCTCCTGTAGAAAGGTCTCAATGGGGTACCATGTAGAGAATGGTTGGAAGTCAGGGCACTCTAGTAACTCAGGGGAGACCTGAGCAGGAGCTGAACACAGTGAAAAAACATAAGCAAGAAAGAGGCTTGAGAGGTGTGAGGAGTTCAAGTTAGTGACGGTAGCCATGGTAGTGTTGTTGGCCATGGTAGTGATGATAGCCCTGGTGGTAAAGGTGTGCAGAACAAGGGAAGTAGAGTTGGGTATCCCTCATAGGTGTCGAATTTGAGCAGCTGGTGGCAAGCGAGATCCTTTATAAAGCTGAGATTTCTAGATTGGGACAGGGCTGGGTGAGGGTAGGGGTGACCAGAGACCAGTGGATATAAACACCCTCTGCCTACCCATGCTGGGCTTGTTTTACCTCTGTTACTGTGGACTTTAAGAGCTTCCTTTGGGATCTGAAAGTAGCTTGGTAAACTAGGAAGAAGATGCATGGATATTTTTACATTTTTTCAAACGATTCATGTTTTGAATTAAACATGCTGTCTTGAACAATTTACTTGAGATGCTTCTAGAAGTTCTCCAGGCATCCACCTAGCTTTAGGAGAGCCCCACTATTTTCCAGTAGAAAAAAAATGGCAGTCCTGGGAGGTTGAGCAGTCCCCACAGGATTAAAGAGAAAGTTTGGAGGAAAGATGACAATGGGGAATGACAGGTCTTTGTTCCGCTTGTTTTCTTGTTCTGTTTCTTGGTACACACCCCCCTCTCCATTGCTGCAAGTCTGCATTCCAAACACTACAGTCTAGTGAAAGAAGTTTCACTGACCTAGGAGATGACAAATAGATTTTGACCTTGCCCCTCAGGAATAATGGCTTGTTTATCCAGTTCAACGTCCTGGGTGATAGTGAAGCCATGATAGAAAGACAGGGTAAATTAGAGGGGTATGTGACAAGGAAGAAGTCTCTCATCCTGGGGTCTAGTTGGCCTTTCCTGCCGAGAGTCATGGAATTTCAACACAACCAATACATTCAAAGTTACCCTCAGAGAAAATGTGTGTGTTTTCCTAAAGATATCTCCAATAAGAATGTTAAAGGCCACAGACTACACTTATGTCCAGAGTTTTTGTGGCCCTGAGCTTAGCCTTGCCAACAGTCCACTCTCATTCTGAAATTCAAATGATGTACCTTGAAAAACCATATGTGATTTCACTTACAAAAGCAAATTCTTTACATTTGGAGAAATGACTAAGCCAGTTCATTTATTTTAATGAAACCAGCTCATAGATTTTCATTCAACTTTTTAAATGACTTTAAATTTTTTCATAAATTATGTAACTTAGAAAGCCACAAGATTAATACACAACACACACAATATATATATATATATATATATATATATATATATATATATATACATATATATATATATGTACACATACATATATACATGTGGTGACTTCACCATGGAGATATAAATGTATATATATATATATCTCCATGGTGAAGTCACCTGTGCTGGTTAATTTTATGTCAACTTGACACAGGCTAGTTGTGGCACCCTGTGCCTAGCAGGCCATCAGAGGAAGGGATCCCAACTAAGAAAATGCTTCCATAAGATCAGGCTGTAGACAAGCCTGTAGAGCATTTTCTCACTTAGTGTGATTGATGGAGAAGGGTCCATCCTGTTGTGGGTGGGGCCACCCCTGGGCTGGTTGTCCTGGGTTCTATAATAAAGCAGGCTGCAGTAAGCCATGAGGAACAAGCCAGTAAGCAGCAGTTGATGGAAGCATGGGCTCTCCATACACTCTTGCCTTCAGGTTCCTTCCTGCTTGAGTTCCTGCCCTGAATGCCTTTGATGCTGAACAGTGACGTGGAAGTATGAGCCAAATAAGCCCTTTCCTCTCCAGGTACCCTGCTTTTTTTAAGTATCTCCCTCACTCTTTAACATTCACATTTACCTTAATAAACCCACTCGACTTTGTTTCACTCTGGCCTATACTAAAATTCCTTTCTATAGGTTGTCCAGGATTCAGCTTTACCTAAATGCAGGTCCCTAAGAGGGAACCCTTCAAACTGCTGGTGGCAGAGCTGGGTTGCATATCATTGGAACCACCACTAAACAGTAGAGCCAGTCTGCATAGTTAAGGTGACTGGATAGATCTGGCTTGGTCCAGAGTGTTAAGGGAAATTTTTATTGCTAAAAAGCCTTATAAGCAGGCCAATTCCCATGCAGGGAGCTCAGGAGCTACACTCCCTCTGTGCTCACACATTTGCTTCACACTGGTATAGTGAAGGCAGTTGAATTAATATGCCAAGTAGAGCTTAGTGCCTAGTAGGTATTAAAGCAGCGTTTGTTGCCTGTCATGGGCTTAGCATTCTACAGGAAGGGTTCCATTCTGTGGTCCCTATTCTCTGCAGGAGATATAGACCGGACTGCTGGTGTGAATCTGATTCTGTGTGTTCATTCTGAGGACTCAGCATAGGAACTGAAGAGAACATGCCATTTGCTCTGAGTGGAGTTTGAAGAAGAAATATACAAACTTTTTGAGCTCCCTGTGCCTCTGTGGAAGGTGATCGATCAATCTTAGGGCTCAGAGCAGGGTGCCTGACGAGCACCACCACTGTTCAAACCAATTCTTTAGAGCCAGGCTTCCAAGAGTTCAGCCTAGAGGTCGCCTGTAGCTACAGAATTACAATGCAGCTGCAGAGAAGATGATGGATCTGCTGCCTACGAGATCATTTCTGGGCATCACAGTTGATACTAAACATGGCTGACCTATGGGCTTCCTCCTGGAATGGAGCTGGAACAGGAGCTGGAGTAGGGGCACAGGCAGTGTTTTGGGGGTACTCCTCCCCCTTTTTTTTGGTTTTTCGAGACAGGGTTTCTCTGTGTAGCCCTGGCTGTCCTGGAACTCACTCTGTAGACCAGGCTGGCCTCGAATTCAGAAATCCGCCTACCTCTGCCTCCCAAGTGCTGGGATTAAAGGCGTGCACCACCACTGCCCGGTTGGGGGTACTCCCTTTTTAACAGATCCACAGAAGGAGCAGAATCCCTGGTCATATCTACTCATGCCTCTGTACCCAGTTTTGTGCATGCTTAACTGTTCTCAGTATATTGTGTCCAACGTGGCTGCACTTCTGGCCTTGGGAAAGTCAGTAGTTTCTCTGGTTCATCTGGTAGCACACTCTTTCCTTACTAGGGGGCAGAGAGCAGGGCTTGAGACCTTGGGAAGGGAAGTAACGTAACCGCAATGCTTGTGGCCAGAATGGAAGGAGAGCAGTGGACACACCCAGCTCTTCTGGGGAACTCTACACTGCTGTTGTGCCTCTAGAAGTGGGCATCTGAGTCCCACACACAGCTCTCTCCAAGCCCTGGCAAAGGTATGCATCTCCACTGCTCCCCTTCTTTTCTCATTGCCTTCTTATGCTTCTTTTTGGAGGCCTCTCATTGACCAATATTTTACGGGGACATCTTCAGAGGGGAGCCTGGGCATCTGGGGAAAGGAGAAGACTCAACAAAAGACATTAAGTGCTCTGGATTCAGTATGTCAACTGTGTACATCGTGTCAAATCCAATGGAGACTCTGAGCTGATGCCAAGCCCCGGACTGTGTGTTGGGTGGAAGTGGAGAGGGCAAACTTTGTGGATCTCAGCCTTCTCAGTGTTGACTGCTCCTTACTCAGTCCCCTTCATCCCCGTTCCTCCTTCCAGGACTGAAGCAAGACTGGCCTTTCTTGGCAAATACTTAGAAACAGGCTTATTAAATAATTTGTATAAACTGTGTTTATGTTACTGGCTGTCATTATCCAGTGAAATACTATTTTTTTTTTTTTTGCATTAGGATTTACAGTGATGTAATTGCTCTCGGTTTTAATTTGATGGGGGCCCATGTTGGTGCATTCAAGAGAGCCAGAGTAAAAGTCTCAGGCATATCACACAGCCAAATATAGAAAATGAATTCTGCAACTGTCAAATAAAATTTCCCCAGCACGTATTGTTTTGAAAGAATGGCATTTTCGCCTAAAACTTATATTTGCAAACTTTAAAATATTGCCGGGATTGGAAGAGATTTTAACTGGCTAACCAAGTTTTTGAATGCTTATATTCCAGCCATTTCCTGGGTCCAGGCCTTTTATTTTATTTATTTTTTCTCTGTGGCAGCTGTAGCTTACTTAGAGACTCTCTGCAAAGTCAGCCTGCCAAGAGTTTCCTGGTAAATTGCAATTTATTGACTTTATTTTGGGTATTTCCATTTACTTAATTGCACACTTCTTGAGAGCAACCATCTTCACGCACACATTTATAATTCCCGCTGGACCCAACCTAATGTTTGGTTTTCTTCTCTCTCTCCACATACTCACTACATATTTTGAGCTTCAAAAGAGGAATATCTTTTCTTTTGGCTTATTTTATTTATTTATTTATTTATTCATTTTTAAGATGGGACTTTTCTATGTAGCCCAGGCTGGCCTTGAACTCCAAGTAAACCCCTTATCTCAACCTCCCGAGTTGCAGGGATTATAAGCATGTGTTAATTTAGACTGAAAGGACTGTTTGAGTGGCCAGATGGTGGAGGGCATTAGCCATGGGAAACAGCGAGTCCATAGGAAGTAGGAAGCAGTTTCACGGGAGAATCTGCATGTGGAGATGGCTGCATGTTAGTGTGTTGATTCTATTAGTCATCCTTACTTCCCAGTGTGTGGTGAATGGGCATCCAGTGAGTTGAGGCTTGATCACACACCTACTGTATTTCCTGGAGGGTCAGGGGGTGGGGCTGTTAATTCTTCCTTTCCAACTTGAAAACACCAATACATTGGCTAACTTCCTGTTGTCCTGAGCCAGAAAATTCTGAGCTTTTATAAACATCAAACACACGCGCGCGCGCGCGCGCGCGCACGCACACACACACACACACACACACACACACACACACACACACACACGAACACACGATGGTTGTAAAAGTCCAGGAAATAGAGAGATCTTTCCTAGAGGGCATGAACAGCTGCCCCTGGCAGCTGCCTACCTATTTTCAAGTCTTTACTTCCCCAGTCTTTTTATCTTTGGCTAAGAAAATATCAACTAGCGGGCTTTTGCCAACTCACTTCCTATCTGTCTTGTCTGAGTCAAACACCCTGTTGGGGTTGGCAAGTTGGGATCCTTTGCAGTGGATGATGGGAACACCCCAACACTGGTAGTGGTTAGGAGGTTAGGAAAGCTTTCTCTTATTTTGGCTCTCCCTGTTCATTAGTTAGGGATGACTCTGCCTCTGACAGGGTAGTCATCACGTGCAGGGGGTGAGTATAGCAAATCCCAGGGTCAAATTTATGTACATGGCAGGCTACTGTTCAGAGGCGTCAGGAATTAGGAGCAGCCTTGCCCACCTTCATTTTGGGTATGTTTTACATGATCACTGCAGTCTGCAGTCTGGTAGTTTTTATCTATCTATCTATCTATCTATCTATCTATCTATCTATCATCTATCTATCTATGGATATATTATGGATATATCTTATCCACATATATGTATTTGCTTGATATTTAAAATCTGAACTTATTTTTAGAACATTTGATTTGGGGTGGAGGGACTTTTTTTTTTTTTTTTTTTTGACAGATTGCTTCAAACGGTGGGTTATGCCCGTCAGTGGGCTTAGCCTTACTGTAATACCACATGACTGTTTTTGTATTGTCCCATTTGACCTTCTGGAGTCCTGGAACTTGTCATCTGCAAGTTTGATAAGTGTGATTCTCAGTCTTCATTCCAATTACTGATTAAAAATGTGAAAGAGCCTAGCACCAAGGGCAGAACCCTTGCCATGACATTTCCTGTAGAGCATCCCTTCTGAGTTTGACAAATAACCATTGAGTTACCGTTTCTGGGTCTGGGAGTGCTGAGGACCCAGTCTAGAATCCCGAGGCAGACAGACCCATCAGTGCAGCCAATTTATGCCACACTGCCACAGGGACAGATTGTTTTCAGTAATGACAGATAGGTGACAGCTGTAGGCTTTCTTCTGTACTACCTGCCACTGAAAGCAGATTATGAACTCACTTCCCCTCCTGCCAACCTTTGTCTGTCACCAGGCCCACCCTACTCTTACAGGTGAGAAAGGACATGATGTCTGTCCTAGCTGCTCTACCAGGAGACATATTGCTAAGGCAGTAAGTCCCTTCACCTCCCACCACACACACACATACACACACACACACACACACACACACACACACACACACACACACACA
>JANHMN010000016.1:39246042-39362596 GCA_030674055.1 Rhabdomys pumilio | reverse complement strand
ACACACACACACACACACACACACACACACACACACACACACACACAAGAGGGTGTGGGAAATGCAGGTGACAGAGGCCCCTTCTTTTGGTTTTTAATTGAGGCAAAACTATTTTCTGCATGATACATAGACGAGAAACTCTGCAGCACACTGATTTGTGGACACTGGTGAGCTTCTCTGAGGCAAAGGCAGCAATACTTTAGGTACAAGGCTCCACTCGCCTTCTAGGGAAGTGGTTCTCAGCCTTCCTAGTGCTTTGAATCTTTCATATAGTTCCTCATGTTGTGGTGACCCTCAGCCAAAAAATTACTTTTGTTGCTACTTTGCAACTGTAATTTTACCACGGTTATGAATCATAGTGTAAGCATCTGTGTTTTCCAGTGGTCTTAGGCAAACCCTGTGAAAGGGTAATTTGGCACCCACCCAAGGGGCTCATGACCCAGAGGATCAGAGAATAGACTGCTCTGAAGGCTGGAACTCAGACATAATGGGAGTCCTAGGTAAGAATAGAGCTACAAAGGGCTCTGTGCTGCCAGACACTTATGCCCATAGGGCAAAGATTCCTGGAAGCAACTTCTAACCAATCCTCTGTCTTTGACATCAGTTTCCATTGAAAAATTCTTCCTAACACTTCTTATGATCATTAACAAATCCAGTGATGCCTGCTGAGACAGTGCAGTCGGAACGCTAAGTGTGGGCTCTGAAGGAGGCTTTCAACCCTCAGTTTGCCAGGTGTGTGTGTGTGTGTGTGTGTGTGTGTGTGTGCACATGCGCGACTCTCTGATCACAGTGCCCCCCTCCCACCGTGCATATGAGTTAAAGTGGAAAGATGAGGTAGCACAAAGCACCCTCCTTTGCTCATGGTTACACTACCCACTACCCAGAGTTTATGTTACAGTCACCTACAAGCCAAACACACTAAGTGGAAACTTTCAGAAATTTGGTAAGTTTAAAAATCATGCACCATTGTGAGTAGCACGAAATCCATGCCCTCAGGTGATTCACACTCAGGACAAGAGCGACCTCTTTCTGCATTGAATCCACACTGCGTATTCTACCAGCCCATTACTCAGGGCTGTCTTGTTATGGTTTTATTGGTCTTAAAGCACATATATTTAAACACTACCTAAGCAACTGTCTGATAGTATTTCATAGTGCTTATAACCTTCATCTTCAGCTTGTCTCATCACAGAGGGATCACACAGCCACAAGTGGAGCGAGTCACTACAGTTAGATATTGAAGAAGAGAAATATACCCAGGTTTACACTATATTCATTATAGTATATTGCTAAACTTGTTGCCTTTTATTATTACTTATTGTTGTTAATCACTTATGGTGCCTAATTTTTAAACTAAAGTCCATTTTAGGCATGATGTACATATAGGAATATGCAGTATTTATGGTATTCAGCATTATCTACAGTTTTGGGTACCCAGTGGGAATCTTTAAATGCATCATTTATGGATAAGAGGGAGATTACTGTAATTTACAGATTTCACGTTAGCTTCTTGGGCTCTGTCCTTGAATGTGTTGCTTATTTCCATTGCTATCCAATTTCTCTATCCCTAAAAGGTTAAGTAATACATTAAGGACCACTGTGACAATTAAAGGACACACACGGGAACTAGTTTGTGTACGGTTTGGCATATATTAATCGGCCAATTGGTAGAAGCAGCCACAATGTTGTGCAAAGCTATTCCCTGGTCTTCAGACCTAAAGCTTGTTAGTTCTGCTTCTTGCCACCCTGAACTTGAATCCTCTTGCTTTATAGTCACATCTATTTTTGTACTGGGCTTCAGGAATCCTTGGGGTTCTGTGAACCATTGGTAAGAGAAGTGAAGGTAGCTGTTCTTACCACATCTTCTCTCTCTCTCTCTCTCTCTCTCTCTCTCTCTCTCTCTCTCTCTCCCTTTCTGAATACGACCTCTTAAAAAAGGACTTCAGATATTTATAGAGATTTCTTCATTTATGGACGAGTCAAAAATTCCCCAAGAGTCTAGATTTAGCAGCCATATTTACACAACCAACCTGGGTTCCGTTTAGCCATTTATTTTTACCAGTACCAGCATGTAAGAGTACTTTATTTTTATAGCACTCACAGAAGTGATACAGATAATGCCCCTTCTCCAGCCATAGGGATGCTTATTGGCTTTTTTTTATTCTGTTTTTCTACCCGAGACTCTAAATGTGATTTTAGGAGAGAGAACACAGGAGACTCTTGGCAGTGACTAACCACTGCTAAGTACTGCATAGACGCTATGCCAAGCATTGTAGGACATGATCTGCTAATGTCTGCCTACAGTGAGTCCCAAGGCTGATATGGTTCACTGGAGACCAGAGAGGTATGTTCAGTGTGTGTGGCATCTACAGACTTGTATATGCTCAATTGCACCCAACAGGGATAGTTATGAAAACACCCCATTTCTACTGTGTTCAGCCCCAGGTCCTGGTTTCTTGCCAAGATAACCTTAGATCACATAGCAAGGCCCCCTGAGATTTTCCTGCATGGCTTTCACAGAGTGTGGCCAGCTATCCAATCAGAATCCATTGCCCTGAGGCATCCTAGTTGTCAGAGAATGTTCAGTTCTCCCAGGCACCTCAGCTCTGAAAACAAGTGCCATCTCTTCATAATGACATACTCTTCGGCTTGGAACACTGGGTTATTCCCAGGCACACTCATACTGGCACCATAGAAGAAAGAACCATGGGTTGACTGTGGAGAAATATGATTAGCTATGTATATTAGGAATGAAAGCTTGGAGAGCCTGGAAACTAACTCTCTCTCTCCCTTTCTCTCTACCTCTCTCCTCCCCCCTCTCTGTGTCAGTGTTTTAAAGATGATGAGTCTTCTACCTACACAGTGTAGCCTGATCTGAATAGGCTCGTTTTTCCACTGCAGAGTACACCATGCAGGAAAACTGTCCCTTCCGTTCTGTCCTCCAAAGAAAACTTGGCATCTCCGGTACTATTTCTCTTTAGAACCCCACCCCAGGATTCTCATCAGAGTCATCCTTTATTCTCCAGCCATCTACAGTGATGACAGAAGAACCTGTGGCCCAGAGAGCACATTTGGTTTGGAAATAGTTATCATCTCCATGTCTGTCTCTATAATCACCTGTCATCATCCAAATAGGAATCCTTAGACAAAATCGAGAAGTTACATTTTGCTGTAAGCTCACCATACAGTGTCTCCTTTGCATCTCTCCTTTACTTTCTTTAGATAGGGTCTCTAGTTCGCTATACAGTAGTTTATTTATTGATTTTTCTTATTTAGTTTTAGATAGGGTCTCACTCTGTAGACTAGGCTCGAGTTGAACTCACAGGGAGCGTCATCTGCCTCCTTTGCTATAGTGTATACACCCATGTCCCACAGGTGAGAAAGACATTTTCATACGCTCCATTAGCAGGTCTTGCATCTTCTTCTTGCACAGGGAAGTGTTTCCTTTCTCTTCCCACAACGATTTCTACTTACCAAGTCCTGAGGGACCAGAGGGACCAGAATTCCCCAATTTTCCCTAAGTTAATTGCTGAGGGAAAATACAGACTTTTAATATTTTCTGGCCGCCAACCCTCAGCATGTAAATGCCAAATTAGTTTGTCTTTGGATTGTATTGTGTCAGAAACTTTTTTAAGAGTAAGAAAGGCTATAAGGGAAGGTTGGAGTGGGGTAAGAAGGGGAAATAAGCAATTCCCTAAGTTAATATCCAGGTAAGCCTGTGAAGACCTCAGTGTCATACCTTCCTTTTCCCTCTTTCTCTTTAGTATTTTATAATCTCAGAGACATACACATAATGGAGGGATTCTTAACCTCCCCCCTTTTTTCTCTCCTTATTGCCTGAGAAAGTCTTAGGTGATTCTAACTTTATAGTTCCATGAAGTAGGTTTATAACGCAAACATTTTCTAACTATAAATCATAAAGGAATTTATTTTAAAACAACTCTTTGGCAATTACGTATAGTTTTACTGCTTATTAAAGATGAAAGTAAATTTATATACTAATAAGGTGGGTACACTTGCTTATTTTTTTCATAGAGAATTAAATCTTGGCTAAATATTTGATTCTGTCAGACACAGAACAGTTTCAGCATTTTTTTTTTTTTTTAGATTTTCTGAGTATTTTCATTTTATAGTCAGCAGTGCAAAGGCTGCTACTTCATACAGACATAGCACAGAACGTCAAAAGTACATCTAGGTCCATTTTAGAAATTGTTGGAAATTTTGTCCTAATCTGAGACCAAAATTCATTTAATGATTTTTTTTAAAAAAATGAAACTTAAATTGGCAACTCAAACAGCACTTTTAAAAAATATTTATTTTTATGTATGTCAGTGAATATTTTGATATGTACCATGTGCTTGACTGGTTCCCACAGAGGCCAGAAGTGGGCAGTGGACCCCCTGGAACTAGAATTACAGACAGTTTTGAGTTGCCACAGTGTGGGGTGCTGGGAACTAAACCCGTGTCCACTGCAAGAATAGCATGTGCGGCTGAGTCCTCTCTCCAGTGCCTCAAACAGCACGGTGTTTAAAAATCTGTATAGATTACTTTTAAAAAATTGTATTTTTCTTTTGTGAGATGACAACATAATTACATTATTTCCCCTTCTTAACCCCACCCCAACCTTCCCTTATAGCCTTTCTTACTCTTAAAAAAGTTTCTGACACAACACAATCCAAAGACAAACTAATTTGGCGTTTACATGCTGAGGGTTGATGGCCAGAAAATATTAAGTTTGTATTTTCCTTCAGCAAATTGTTAGGTTTTTACGGGATCAAAAAAAAAAGGCCGTGGGCAAGACTCAAACAGTGCGGTTCATCACGCACAGCACTCTTGGCCCTGAGCTGAGATGCTTCTCGAAGCTCCTCACTGGTGTTGCTGGGCAGGACGGCATGGCCAGGCTAAGGTTTACATGCTGTGTGTTCAGACCCAAAGCTGCAGCGAAGCTGCGTGATGTAACATAGGGAGCGCTGCCCGGCACACCTCGGATTCATTACATGCCTGATTTTGAATTAATTTTTGGTTGTTATGCTTCCGGAAACCTTTTACCGCTGCCAAGGTTTTCTCCACCTCCACAGTCAATTATGTGGTGACCCGCAGCATAAGAAGCTGGGCAGCAGGAATAGCTTGTTGAGAAAAGCATAATGCTTGACTCGAAGAAGCAGCATGCCAACGTGGCGCTTCCGAGGATGTTGACTGGTACAGGGAGACTTTGCTAGAGCTTCTGGAACCTGACAGGAGAGTGAGTGCGTCTCTGCTGATCCGCCACTTGTCTGTGTTTCCCACTAGGTCAGCTGTCTCTGGCCCCTGTGCATTTTATTTCACGTGAGGAACCTGACAGGAAGTTCTGCCCCTGAGCTAATGGTTGTCACTCCTTCGCTCTTCTAATGGGTCAGGCCAGGTCTAAACCTGGAGATGTTTCCATAGTGCTGGGAGCCTCTTGGGAAAACGCATGACTAGTCATATTGTGGAAAATCGCTCAAGAGCCACTGAGAGCTGCCTTCTCCCGTGTCCCCACGCTTCCTTTAATATATATCCTCACTGCCATTTTCAGGAAATGTGGGCTTCAGGGTGAGCGGGTCATAAGCCACAGCTGGTGCCAGAAACAGAGCTCAGGATGTAGGCTCTGCTAGGCCTCTAGGTCATACATGTGTACAGACTGGTGCCAGGGGAGAGGCAGGCAGACTAGAGGTTAACTGTGTGTGAGTCACACACTTACAGACTTCCTTCTCCAGCAAGTAGAATGAAAAAGGAAGCTAATTTCCATGGCATGGGGGTGGGGGTGGGAAGTGAGGGGGCATTGCTTCTCAGTAGTCTACCCAGGGCTAAGGAGCCAATTTTACCACCTGGTATGGCTTGCTACAGGTAATGCTAGGCAAGTAGGAAAAAAAATCTTGATTTCTAATTGCCTTTGAGTCTGCTGTATGGTCCACTCCTCTTGGTGTTCCTTAGCTGGCTTTGGGAGAGGGGCAGAGGCACCAACGGACTTTGTACACCCAGGCATCTCTTCTAGTGTTTTTCTCCAAGAAAATGAAAACTAGGTATTTGCAGCCCAAAGAAGTGGGGCCCTAGCTGGAGTAAATCAGGTTTCAGAGCTCACCTGAGTGAGTAATCAGATCCCAGTTCATATGGAAACCTCATACTTGCAAGGTCTTTTTTCTCTTATTTTGGGGGGGGGGTGGGGTGTTTTGAGACAGGGTTTCTCTGTGTATCCTGGCTATCCTGGAACTCACTCTGTAGACCAGGCTGGCTTCGAACTCAGAAATCCGCCTGCCTCTGCCTCCCAAGTGCTGGAATTAAAGACGTACGCCACCACCGCCCTGTTCTGCTCAGAGGTGTGTCACAGGAAATGGAACTGAGGAAGGGGAATAGTGGTCTCTTACAGGTGGAGACCTCTAAGGCTGCCTCGATCAGGCCCCCCACCAGGCATCTTGGGGTAAAAAGCCCAGACTTTGGGGGTGACTAAGACTAACGCCCCCTCCCCCAAACAAATGACTCCGACTACAAAGTCTTTTGGTTCCTTGAGAATTCAGTCGGTTCTCCTAAGCTTGTTCTTAGTATTTTGAATACAGGTCTAGGAGTTAGGCCTTCGTACTGACGTTCTGGGTAATTCTTCCAGCTGCGATCTTGGACACCAGCTCTGAATGGGTTTCCTAACACCAATTAACTTCTGTCCTCCCTGCTGGTCCCATTAACTCTCACCAGGAACTTCTCTGTAGAAGGGAGGAGGCAGGGCAAGCTCTTAGCTTCCCACCAACTGTCAACTTTGGCTGTGTCGTCATTGAATTCCGGACATTGATTTTACATGTCCCCTCTTGGCAAACCTGTTAATAAGATTCTTTTCCTTCCTCTCCTTCCCTTCAGCCTCTTCAGCCTGGCCCCGTCTCCTGGTCAGACCTTGATTACATGTCTCATTGATTCCATTTAGCTATTTATTAATACACTAATTAGTATGTTCATTTAAAGGAGAGTGACACCGTGTGCTTTTAAAAAGTATACGCACAGAGGTGCAGGTTAATGGAGACTCCTGTTTATTTAACATCGATGGTTGGTGTGAAGAGGATTCCTTTTGGATGTTAAAAGGACACGGGGAGGGTTTTTCCAGGGCTTAAATCACTTTAGTTGACAATCGGTAACACCCTTTGAAAGGTGACACCTAGCATCAGATTTCACTTTCCTTCTGTGATCTTAGTCTCCAAGGTTGGGTTACAGAAACCAGGAGAAGGCCAAAATGGGGCAGAGCTGGCTAGACAGTCGTATATAGACAGGTCTGATCTAGCTGGGTTGATCTAGAAAGGTCTGATCTGTTGTTCTTGGGCTGTTTGGTATTAATCAGGACAGGTGAATTCTCTAACAACTGCCAACTCTCACTGGGTAAATGCTTTACAGTCTCTTATGGCTTACTGTGTGTGTGATTGTGCTTCACACAGTCAGATTCAGGATCCCATCCTCCTTCTACCTTGTTGCTCTGCTGTCTCTGGGGCCTTGTAACTCAATACTGTAATTCAATTCAATACTTGTAATTCTGGGTTCTTGTGCATCCTGCAGATAGACGAGGTACAGAAGTCCCCACTCCTATGCTTTGGAAATAAATTCCAAGACCCCTTGTGGATACCTGAAAACTGATAGTTCATTGAGGAAGAAAAAACACATGTAATATGACTTTGTGTTTGATTATTTAAGTCTGGAGAAACTTATGAATCAATACTGAATGCTAATATTTTCCTGAAAGAAGGGTGTTAATAAAAATGGAGTGGAGAGAGGAAGAAGACCAAAAAAACCCATTAGAATTTAGACCTCTTTGGTGCCATTGAATGTTGATAGCTAGGAGTTGTGTTGAAACAGGGAGTTAAGCTAAGTTGTTTTACAGCTTAGAGCCATCTAGATGGCACGGCAGATGGGTGGAGGAATGTGGCCTCTGGGCTGGTTATGAACTGTCTTGTCACTCTGGTGAAAGGTGCTGGGGTTTGTCTCAGTTACGGTTGCTATTGCTGTGACGAAGCACCATGAGCAAAGCAGTTTGGGGAGGAAAAGGTTTATTAAGTTTACGCTTCCATATCACAGTTCATCATCAAAGGAAGTCAGGACAGGAAACCAAACAGGGCTGGAACCTGGAGGCAAGAGATGATGCAGAGGCCACTGAGCAGTGCTGCTTACTGGCTTGCTCCTCATGGCTTGCTCAGTGTGCTTTATTATAGAACCCAGGACCACCAGCCCGAGAATGGCACCACCCACAGTGGACTGGGCCCTCCTACATGAATCACTAATGAAGAAAATGCCCTACCAACTTGCTCCATAGCCTAATCTTATGAAGGATATCCCCCCTCGCCCCCACCCCCCCGCCAACCCCCAATCAAGTTTCCTGCCTTTCTGGTGAATCCAGCTTGTGTCAAGTTGACATAAAGCTAGCCAGTGCAGGGGTGGTAGAATAAGGGCGTCAGTGAGAGGGATGGAGAGGAGGTTTAGAAGTGGGCCTAAGTGGTAATTAGACAGTGCAGCTGAGGGGCATGGAGGAGCCAATAAGTAGCTGGCCTCTGCCAAAGAGAGAGGTCAGCAATGCAGAACAGAGGATGGGGGAAAATGTGGGCTCTTTTTGCCCATCTGACTCTGAGATAGCTGAAAGGCCTGGCTAGATAGAGACATATGAGGAAGAGGTGTGTGTGCAGCCTGGGTGTCAGGGCAAGAGAGAACAACTGAGGTCTAGACTAGGGATAAGATGAGCTGTGGCCAGCATAGCCACCCAGTGGAGTGGGTGAACTGATAACAGAGCCAAAGTAATCTCCGGACCCTTGGCAGGCAGAGTGGCTAGACTGCCCTCCTCCTTTGCCTGGTGACCGTTGGAAAGTAACTGTGTACAGCAGGCTTTCAGTGTCTTATGAGCACTAAATTAAGCCATGTTGTGGTTAAAATTCAAATTATGATATCTTTTTTTTTTCTTTTAGGCTAGTTTGCTGTGCTTGGCTATGTGTGTCCAAGGTAGCTTTTGCCAAGCAATGTATACTGGCCAATGGCTGCTCTCTTGATCTGATTCTGCAAATCTCTTTCTAGGAGCTAATGCTCCCTTAACTTTGAATAGATCTGATGGGTGAGGGGTAGTAAGAGGACCAGGAGAGTAACAGAGAAAGGAACTTGCCTCATACTATAGTTATGTCTGCATCTCTAGGCTTGGACTATCCTCAAGGGAGAGTCTTAAGGACCAGTGCCCTGTAGCCCACTCCTGAACATCCTGTTCCTAGGATCCTACAGCTGGAGGCACTCTGGAGTTCAGGTTGGATATCCAAATTCTGCCCCTCATCTTTTCTCCTAGGAAATGGCCTCTCCATTCTGAGGAAAGTCCATTCTGGGGTATGGAAAGAGATGTGCTGTTTCCAAAAGTCTGGACAGAATTCTAGCTTGCTCCTGGATCCTAGACTCAAACTTCCCTCCTCTCAAGGAAGTGACCTATCTTCTTGGTTTTCTCCTTCTTTACCTAACGAGCATACTATAGTTCAGGTATAACTTCACAAGAGTGAGCTGGGAGTCCCTTTTTGAAAACATTGAATTAATTAGTGGATTGATTAATTATGTGTGTGGGTTTACGCATCGCACCTTGGATACATGGAGGTTATAGGACAACTCACAGGAGTCAGTTCCCTCTTTCCACCATCTGGGTCCTTGGGAAGAAACTTGGGTCTTCAAGCTTGGTGGCACGTGCCCTCTGAGTTGTCTCACCAGACGCATGAGCTGAGAGTTCTAAAATCATTTTAAGAAAAAAAAAGTTTCCTAAGTTACACACTGCTCTACAAACAAAGCAGACCCCAAGGAGAACCTTAAAGATGTAGCCACACTTAATCCAAGCGTTAATTTGCATGACTGGTAAGGAGGCCTCTTTGCAAGCCCGTTTTCTAAGACATCAAATCAGGCAGTGGGCCGGGTGAAGGAAACCTGCCCCAAGAGGTATTTCACAGTCCATTTATTTTGAATGCTTTATTTTCAGGGTCTGTGGATCGGAGTTTCAAAAATCCTTGGAGGGGCCAAATATATCATAGTGTCTGTGTCACTGTGTTGGGCCCTAGGGATTTACCAAGAGTTGCCAGGTGCTTCTCCTGGGCAGCCAAGTTCAGAACTATTTCACTGTCTGAACTCAGCTGTGCAGTTTAGACCTCAAAGAGAGTTATAGCTCACTACGTGTTCTGTATATGGGGTGATGAGGTTTTCTGAAGTTTTCTTAGGTGTGGTGAGGATGTGGATATATGCTATTCATGCAGATTAGGAAAGAACAGATCGATGTTTTGTCCTCCTTGTCTGGCTGGGTATTTATTGGGAAGTGTTATCATGGAATTCTTGGTCTGGGTCATGGGCCAAATTGTGACTGGCTGATTGGGATGGATGGAGAAGATATCAAACCTCAAACATCTGCTGCCTTTCAGCTGCAGCTAGCTCTCTGACTGATGTTTCTGTTATCAGTCTCCATGGCTGAGTGCCCCCCTTCGTTTCTCTCCATTCAATAAACCACCCCCAAACGCATGAAAAATGATAAGACATAAACAATAATAACAAATAAATAAGTGAGTAAGTAAGTAAGTAAGTAAGTAAATAAATAAATAAATAACCCACTTGCATTTGAAATTGCCCCCCGGCTCATCTACTTATCACAAAAATCCTCTCAGTCATCTCCCAATTAGAATTAAACTCTACTCTGAATTAATTTTGTATTAGGATTTAACTTGATTGAAGACAGGGACTGGGTGAGTCCTGAGCTCTGTTTCTTCCTGTGACAACCAAGTGCATCTCAACAACCAGGACTCTCAAACCCCTTCCCAAACTCCACTGGATAGGGAACGTGACATTCCTCGAAACTCTTTTGAGGCTCTCCAAAGCACTGCTTTGTCTGTCTCGTCTCTCTCTCTCCCAGCAGCCCTGGAGCAAAGCCACCCATTGAAAGGGCTCTGTGTGGCTGGGTGTTTTCTTCAGTTTCATGTTTTGTTCGACAGCATTAGATCTGTTTGGGCTCAGACTCCCAGGGGCCGTGTGTGCGTCAGTGCAGACTTTTTGTCCTAATTTGGTCATGGTGATCCTGGCTCTGTAGTTTGTGACTGCAAAGAGGTGCTTTCTACTTTCAAGTCATCCCAGGGCTTGTTTGCAAGATACTGCATAAGGTTGGGGACAGAGCCACTCAAAGGCCAAAAATCTAGGCAAATCACTTGTTTCCACCAAATCTAGGGATTGGATTCTCCTGGTTTTTGGGTCTGTGGGGTCTTGATGTCCCCTGTCTCCTCTAGGCTTGCTGTTGGAATGTGTGTCCTTTGGTTCTTCCACACTGTAGAAAGGTAGTTCTTCTAGGAGAAACCCTACATCCAGGTCCCAGCTTCTCTTCTTGGCTTCTGCCACCTCAGCCATGTCTTCGTGCAGTAAGAAGAATCAGATGAGATTAGGATAAAGGCGGGCCTTGGTTAAGTGTGCTGGCTAAAGTTAATTATCAACTTGATTCCTAGAAAGAGGAAACCTCAGTGGAAAAAACTGTCATCATAAGATTGGTCTGTGGGCATGTCTATTTAATTTTCTTGATTGTTAGTTGATGTAGAAGGGCCCAGTCCACTGTGGGTAGCACCATCCCTAAGAAGATGGGCTTGAGCTATATAAGAAAGGTAGCTGACCATAATCCTAAGAGCAAGCTACTAAGCAGTACTTTTCCCATGATCTCTGCTTTAGCTCCTACCTCCTAGTTTCTGCCTTTAGTTCCCACCCTGACTTCTCTTGGTGATGACTGTTGTCTGGAAATGTAAGCAAAAAAAATAAATAAATCATCCCCCTGCCTCTAGATGCTTTCGGTTGTGGTGGTTACCACAGCAACAAAAAGCAAACTAGAACATTTAAGCAGTACTCAAACAACCAGCAATTAAAGCAGAGGTGTGCACAAGGAAGGTTTAAGAAAGCATCCTGGAGGCTAAAGGTAAAAAGTCTGGAATCAGATATAGACTAAGTTCACAGCTGGCCAAGTATTTAGCTTGGACAGTGACTTAATCCCCCTCCCCTATCACATTCCTATGGTCACTACTACTTTCGTGAAGTGGTGATGGTTCTGTCTTCTTCACAGGTGAGTCAAGATGTGTACAAAAGGTTCTACCATGATGCTTGCCCTAGACCATACAGTGCTAAAGAGGACGCCCTTGTATATCTTCCAACTTGAAAAGACTTTAAACTCTGCTCCTGGAATCAGGGAAACTACCACCATAGAGCTAATGAATGAATTGAAGTGAGTGCATTTTTCAGGATACTTGTAACTAATCGCTATCTATTCAGGCTCTCTTCCCTGAATCATGGAACCAGGGGGTCCACTTTGGCATTTGACTTGAATACGTTCAATTCGTGGGTGTCATGTGTTGGATTTATGATTTTCAAACGCTGCTTAGCTTGGGATTTAGCGGATGAACTTTGAAAAAAATCATTCATTTCCTAGCTTCATCTCAGACTGATTGAGTCAGAAGCTCCAAGGGGTGTTAGTAGTAAGGCATGGACATGAGGAGCCTTCTTAATACATATATACAGATTATGTAACAACAAGAGACAGAATTGGAAAGAGAGCAGGGGTGAGCATACATGGGGGCTAGGTTTAGGAGAAGGAAAAAGAAGGGAAAATGACATAGTTACACTTTCAGAATCTGGAAATTTATTTATTTATTTGTTTGTTTATTTATTTATTATTTATAAAATGGGAGGAAGGTGAGTTTGACAGTAATCAGTTTGGATAGCTCAAGGCAAGGTCATAGTCCACTATAACCCAGTTTGTTTCTGTCATCTCCATTAATGGTGTTTCTTCTCCCCTCTGCTCTCCAGAGTATCATTAAAAAGCTGAGTACTCGAGGGACACTCTTCATCTGCCCCCTTCTGTTCTTGAATCTAAATGAGTGTCTGGTTGGGAGTTAATGATGGCCCCTATTGGCCCAGTAGAACTGCATTCTGGAGATATTCTTACGAATGGCCTCCTCAATACTTCTACTTTCTTTGGATCTTTGAAACTTGACTATGAATTGTGTTCTTTCCTCTTGTATCTCCTCCAGCTCTGCTCTATAACTCTCTGGTATTGCTAACCTATTTACCAACACTACCAGGGCTGGTGAAGAGAATGGAAGATCAAATTTATCTTGGACAATCCCAGGGAAGTCTCTGTCTCTTCCCTTCATCTTTCTAGTCTCCAAACCCCTATATGAAGGTTCATGCCAGCTGTGTCCAGAGGCAGATGTTGTGTGGTTTTTCTCTCACTAATACTTGATTTTTCTTCATTTCTTTCTACTTGGTGCTTGTTACTTTTGCTAAGTTTGGAGCCATTGCTGTCTTCTAATCCTACCAAACTGTAGAATATGTATTCACTGTAGAATATGTTATTCAAAAAGGAAGGTGTACTTCCTTTTCATATTCTAGGAAGCATTGTGTCCCACCCCCTTTCTGTATCTCAAGGATAGGCTTTAAATATTGCAAGTGGTCATATTCTGGAATCATGCCAACTTTGTTTCTACTAGAAACTGTGGGACTCAAGAGAAGGCCTAGGGGCATCGAGTCTGTTCATTTTTGAGGATCTTCCAGGGTTTTGATAACATGGGTCAGGGTAGTCAGAATGTGTCTCCCTTCTTGTCAGATAACACTCTCAACCAGGAGGGAGCAGTCCTTTGTGATAGGAGCTGTTGAATCGGCTGTCGGTGACCTTGGAGAGAGAAATTAGATCACCTTGAAAGGTCTTTCACTCAGAGTCTATCTCTTCCTGCTCTCTGGGAGGAGCGAAGGTCTAAAGCCTAGCAATCTAGAAGCCATTGGTTCATATTGTACCTGTGCAAGGATAATCTTTTTGTGTGTTGTGGAAAGGTTGTCTTTGTCTTAGTCAAATGCTGATTTCTCTACTGCCAGACAGTTGAGTACAGGTGGTCTTTGGTATTGTTATATTTACAGAAACACCTGTCTCAGTGTTTTGTAAACATTCTTCTCTATTTCTGATTGACCAGTAGAGAGCTGATTCAGCCCAAGTCTGGGCAGATGAGATAGGTAGGATGGACTTCCCATCCCTGTCAAGGGTCCTAAAGTAGAGAGAGGGAGGGAGGAGGAAGACCACAAGAAAGGAAGAAAAGAGGTGGTCCTGAGGCAGAGAACCCAGAAGGAGTCTTGATGGACAAGTCACCAAGGGATTTACCAGGAGGACACACACGGAGTGGAGCAAGCCAGGGCAAGACTCAAACTGCAAGTAACATGTGACTAGGAGGGTTAGAGGGTTAGATATAGCTCAGAGACTGCCCAACTAATTTGGGAGTAAAAGCTGGGTTGCAAAACCCCCCAAAATTCTACTACCCACCTGTTCTGACTGATGTCCTAAAAAAGAAACATGGCTCAGAGATGTCCTAAAACCTGGCTCCTTTCGACTTGATTCAAAATAATAGTTTTCAGATGTGACTCTTCATCAGAGCTCCAAGTGCCAGATCATATTTTGTGTTTTGTTTATACCCATGGAATATTTTGTTGTGGCCAACATTTGAAGGTTAGAAGATTGTATTTTGACATTTTTATAGAAACACAGGCCTGTCTGAGCATACTGAGGCTTTAATCCTGATTGAGACCTCCTGAAAGACCTGGAGCCACTTCTTGGGGAGCAAGCTCTCCAGCCTGCAGGGAACACATCCTCTCCAGCTTGCTTTAGCACTTGGTGTTGTCTCTCTCACTTGTCTTCAGCTCTGGGTTGGCGCCTCAGTCTGGGAGTGCTGCCCATGCTGGAAGAATGACCTGAGCATTCAGAGAAGGTACAGGTTTCCAGACCCTGTCTCCCAGGGACTTTGCTTCCTGATATGGGTTCCTGCCCCAAGAAATTGTACTGGAGGGCTAGTGGCCTAGAGCCCAGGGTATGAAATGAGAAGTAAGTGTGTATTCTCCACAAGGACAATCAAGAAAAGTCTATTGAGGGCAAAGATCATGTATCTATCTTTAGTACAGAGTTTAGAGTACTATGTTCTGTGTGGACTTGGAAGACCTATTAGCTGGGTTTTATTCTCACACTCATGCATGTGGTCTGGAAAGTACCTTCTTGGTGATTGTGATTGATGGATGTCTGCCTCACCGAAGCTTCTGAGAAAATCTGTGGCTCCCTTCTCTCGGCTCTTTCAAAATGGAAGCTTCATGTTAGAGCCTGTTCTAGAGTGATTGGAAAGGATTCCAGAGAGTTAGCAATGAATGCAGGAGTGTGACCTCAGGTGGCCAGAGTGAGCAGGGCCTGACAGAACCCATAACAGGAGAATTTCTAGCACTTGGACTCTCTTGGTTGTTCTATGGTCCTTGAAGCATCAGTTTCCTCATGCCTACAATCTAGTCTTTTGCCTGCAGTGCTACCATTATATTTCAGTCTGAATATCAGCTTTGGATGTATACAAGGTTCCTGAGTCTGTAGCTAGAGTAAGGCACTTGTGCTTTGTAGAAGGCAAGTGTCTATAGGTCTGGCTTAGCAGGTTCATCACTCTGAAGAACATATATCCATCTGGGACAGTTGTGAAAACCAGGCTTCTCTTGGACAAGCTATTAATGACTGGAGTTATTAAGGGCAGTTGGCCACTTACTAATAAGTATTTAGGATTGTCTGGTTATTGATGATGCCACTATTCTGCCCTAGTCTCCTGCTCTAAAATGATCCCACCAATCAGTAGAAATAGAACCATCTCCCTTCTATTGGGTCTAGACCCAGTAGGCACCGGCTAACTTTGTAGTGGATGGTGTCAAGCAATCTTCCAACTTTTCCCTACCTAGCAACGCTGACTTTTCTTAGCCTCCCCTGCCCTGTCACAGGTCTTAACACCTCAGTCCTTACTTATCCTCATCTCTATCTTTCTTCTCTTCCTGTAAAAGAGCATTTGTGGAGCTCTTCATACTTCAGAATTACAGCAATTCAGCTGCTGCTTTCCTTTCTTATGGAAGAAAAGCTTTGATAAGAGAGAGGTCTGGACATGCTCTCATGGAAGAACCTTCTTGGAACTGTGTGATGAAAGAGCCCAAAAGATCTTGGGTCAATTCATGGCTGTGCTCTTGTTTAACAAATATTAGTGTCAGGTACCATAGTGAGCAGTAGGGATTCAGCAGTGAATTGGCAAACTTAACCTTACCCGTGGCGACTGAGTAATCTATTTCGGAGACAATTTCCCCCAGTCTTCACTTTGCTGTATTAAGGTCATCTGCCCACTTCTGTGTTTTAATGTTCATGAGTTATAGCAGGGCCATACACAATATCTTATGAATTGACATCAGGAGACAGGGTCCTTCGGAAAAGTGTTATGAGGGACTTTCATACAACTTGAGTGCACAGGATATCGGGAGATGGGTCTCCACTCTCTTGAATTCCAGGTATGAAGATCGAGAGGAGTCCTGGGATTGGATAAGGAAGAGGCTTTTTTGTAAGTCTTATTGATTTGGAGCAGACAATTAATAAAAGAAGGCAGCAGCAAGCAGGTCCTGTGGTGAGCTTTGCCGGATGTGGCTGGAACACTCTTCTTAGTAGCTTAGCTTCAGATCGATGCCAGCCTCTGTAATTTATTTATGAAATTATATAGCCCTTCCTCTAGTAACATTTTACTTTTATTTTATTTCATCCTCCAGTTCCCTACTGTGGACTCAGGAGTTATTTCCTCATAGGAAGCTGCCTTTTGACACTTATTCATATAAATGGAAGAGCGGATGGGGGAAAATAGCCATAGTGTATGGTAGACATTTAGACCCAGAACGATGTGATTATAGTTTAAAGGTTTACATTTCCATTGAATCCACTACCTAGAAACCTGGCAAGTTAACCCTTGTGGGCACTGTTTTATCCCTCAGCAGAGCCAATAATGATAATTCGCAGGGTCTGCTAGGATCACCTGTCTCCTGGGGATGGAATGTGCCCCTCTTCTTCTCTGCACGCTTGAGTTTATATTCTGTGTGTCCTTTCTTTTCTATGGCACCTCCTGGCTCATGTTTCCACAGCTCAGAAGCTCTGTATATTAACAAGCATCCTAGAGAGATTTCTCTCAAAAGAGTAACACTGCCAACCAAACTCTCTTAAAGCATGTTTGTTAACACAAAGTAGGGTACTCTCTCCCCAGGAGATTGTTCCCCCTGCCTGATCTTAGTGATGCTACATCTGGATGCATCCTCACATGAAGTCATCCCTCAGGGAATTTTCTGGGTTGGAGAGAGGCCATTGTCACTCATTTCAAACTGAGATCTTTCACTGTCGTGACTAAGGGAGGGCAGGTAGCGTTGCTTTAGACCATCTCTCTCCATTTGTGAGTCATTCATGCTCAAACCTCAGTGTCACTTGACTCACTTCTGTCAGCTCTGCTCTTAGTCATAGGGCGAATCTTATCATTCTGCTATTAGATCTCATTCCCTTCATCTAGATTTGTTACCATTCTTGAACTCCTGTCTTGGTCTTCTGGTTGGAATACCATGCTTACACAGTAGTCCTGCCTCCTGACCCCGTGTTTTGGGGGTGGTAGAACAGTAGAATTTGGTTTTACTCTAGATTCCTGGTATATCTAGGCCACTCAAGCAGAGTCAGATGTGAGTTCCATCTTATGGAGTAGATTTAAGGCAAATCAGATATTGGTTGGTGACTTCCATAAACTTTGGGCCACCCTTCTTGATCTAAGGGTTTGTGGCTAGGTAGGTGTTTATGTTTCTGAAAGACATTACCTTTCAAAAAATTTAAAATATTTTAATTTAATTTTATTTTATGTCTATAAGTGTTTGGCCTGCACATAATTTGTAACCAGACAAATGCAGCATCTATAAAAGCCAGAAGAAAGTATCAATGGGTCTCCTAGAACTGGAGTTACAAACAGTTGTAAGCCACCATGTGGATGCTGGAAATTGAACCTTTGTTATCTAGAAAAGCAGCCAGTGTTCTTAACCACTGAGATACCTCTCTAGCCTAGAATGGCCCTAATCTCAAATATTTCAACCCTAAAAATAACAAGATTCTTAAAGTATAAAACTCTGAAGATCCAAATCCTGAAAATATAACTCTGGGGAAAATAATACAATCTTTTTAAAGGTATTTACTCATATTTTTAAAACTAAAAAAAATAAAATCTAAGCTTATAATTTAATTATAGCATTTCTCCTCTCCTTTTCCTTCCTCCAGACATTCCCATATACTCCTTTTTCTCTTTTAAATTCATGACCTCTTTTCTCATTATTTGTTACATGGATATATGTATATACATATTCCTAGATATCACCAGCTCAGTTTTTTAATGATTCTGGTATGTATATGTCTTCAGGGCTAACTATATGGTGTAGATAACCAGTTGGTGTGTTGTTCCTTGGGGAAGATTACTACTCAATTCTCAGCGTTGCTTAGTTGCCTGTGGTTCTTTGCATGGGGTTGAGGCTTCATGGGCTTTTCCTCAGCCACTTTTGACATGTCTCTTGGTGTCTTCTTTGCTCAGCTCATGTTTGGACAGTCATGCATTTACATTTTTAAGGAGGATTTATTTGGGAAACATAAAAAAGCCAGAGTGGAACACTTCTCAGGTACTTTACATGAGAAAATAGGCAATAATAATAATAATAATGTATCTTCGCAAGCATAAACACTAAGGAATGCCAGTGGCAGTCAAATGAATAATAGCTGTGAGCAGGAAAACCACATTCACGAAGAAATAGGTTATAAAACAAAATGCATAAATGCCTGTCACTGTGGTTGGTGATTGTGTACACCCAGTTTTATAAGTGTGGTGGTCTGAAATGCCACGGCAGATGGCCTAGCCTTTAATAAGATCAATTAAAAACAGCAGAGGGTCGACACTTGCTTTCCCTGTTTCCTGAACATTCAAGACCTCAAGAAATTCTTTTTCTTTCAAAAAAATACAGACACTTAGAAAGGATAGCTCTTCATTTCTTCTGCAGCTTTCACTGTACTTGTATACAAATATGTGCTTACACACAACGCCAACATTATGATAACAAACTTTCACAGGTCTAGCAAATTTAGCAAGAAAACAATTGGCAATTTATTCTGAAAAATTAAGTGGGAAAAAAAAACTTTTAAAGGGTTTAGTGCCTTTCACCCCTGGAAACACTTTGTCTTAGGACTATAAGTGAGCTAGCCCTTGTAGGTCCTGTTGAGAACACTGTCAGTTCTTAAAATGCTAGGAATACTATGCTGTGTTACAAGAAGTTACCAGGTCAAAGAAACCCAATCCTGCCAGGTAGAAGACACCTATCTTTCTCTTCATTTTTTTTCATGTAGACGAATATTTGAATGCAAAGCCCCAATACAAAGTTGTGCCAGTATATGAGGAAATAAATCCATATGAACTAGAACCAGCTAAAGAGATAGACTTACAGGTTTTCTAGATACTCTATCTAGGAAGCAGTGGCTTCTAAAATAACAAGATTTACTATTCCTAAGTGGAAATGAAGCAGGGATAAAAATATTGGCAGCAGACAGGGAACTACAGAAATTATATAGCAGATTCGAAACAAAGACTAAATCTAGAATGGAAGAATGCAGCAATCTAAGTATTATTTCAATAGGCAGATATAAAAGGATTCTGAAACAACCAAAGAGATAATGGTGAAAGTGGGAAACAGGGCAAAAGACCTAGAGGTAACATTGAAAATGTCTTACGTATTTAATTGGAGATTTTTGAAGCGGGTGAATTGGGAAACTGTTTCTTGAATATGTAATGGCTGTATATTTTGCAGAACTGAGGAAAAATGTCAATGCACACATTCAAAAGGCCTATAGACTCTGTCTTACTTAGGGTCACTATTGTTGAGACAAAACACCATGACCAAAAAGCAAGTTGAAGAAGAAAGGGTTTATTTTGGCTTATATTTTCATATTGGCATCCATCATTGAAGGAAGTCAGGACAGGAAACCAAACGGGGCAGGAACCTGGAGGCAGGAGCTCGTATAGAAGCTATGGAAGGGTACTGCTTACTGTCTCGCTTTCCATGGCTTGGTCAGTGTGATATATTATAGAGTCTCAGACCTCCAGCCCAAGGATGGAACCACCCACAATGGACTGGGCCTTTCCCCATCAATCACTGATTAAGAAAATGCCCTATAGAATTACCTACAGCTGTTTCTTATAGAGGGAACTAAGGTTCCCTCCTTAATAAGTGACACAAGACAGGTCAAATGTTACATGCATTCACAGAAGAGCTAGTGACCTCCATATTTATGTAAAAAACTAACCAGGCTTTGTTGTGGGGTTAAAAAATGATGTGTGGCTGGTGGCAAAGACTAAACCTGGAGCTAATAGCAAAAGGTTTCTGAATATACACTGACCAAAAATTAATTTAAGATCAAATGTATAAGTGTCTTAGTTAGGATTTTTATTGCTGTGAAGAGACGCCATGTCCATGACAACTCTTATAAAGGACAACATTTAATTAGAGCTGGCTTACAGGTTCAGAGGGTCACTTCATTATCATCATGGTAGGTGACATGCAGGCTGACATAGTGCTGGATAAGGAGCTGAGAATTCTACATCCTGGTGCACAGGTAGCAGGAAGAGAATAGAGACACACTTCCTCCAACAACGCACCACCTATTCCAGCAAGGCCACACCTTGTACCCAGTACAGTAAGGAATTCTGGGTGTTTCTGTCACTGCTCACTCCTGTTTCAAGACATGACTTCACCCTAGCTTTGGTTCTGAGCTCACCATCCATGCACATGCCTTCACGCCACATCGTGCTATGCCCACAGATGATGCCTGTAACACCTTAACGCACATTTCAAACTGTTCTATGGTGTAGATTCCGGCACATACCGAACTTACCACTCTTAGGAAACATAATGGTTTAATTACAGGAAACAAAGTCCTATTGTTTTCCTTCCATCATTTCTCAGCATTTAAATATCAAATTAGTATACTGTTGGATCGAACTACATTAAATAAATGTTTATTAGTCCATACATTTCTTTTATCTTACGATTGGTAAAATTACACATATGTTAAAGAACTGTTTTAAAATAATTTTAAAGGATTTATTATCAGTAAATATTTTATTTGTATGCCTATTTTTTATATACTATATTCCTGTATTATGTAAACATTTCTCTGTTAAGATAGAGTCATTAGTGGAACAAATTTAAGATGCCCTGTGTTAGGGGGACATGCCTAGCACCTGGTATGGCTCACACATAGTAGGCACTCAGTCATGTTCCAAGTAGTCTTGCAGGTGGCTCTACCCCACAATGCCTATAATGTGCTAAAAGTCTGAACAGATACAAGCAGAGGAAACTGTGACCTTGTCCCCACACCTGCCCTAGCAGGTCCCGCTCACACATTAGATTGAAAGTAGCAACCAATGCTCTATTTAAAGTGCCGTCGAAACAGTACTCAAGTGTGTAACAAAGCTATGTCCCTGATGTGGGCAGGTATTTATGGAGGGCTTGTTTTTCCTTTGGATAGGGGCCTTTATAACCAGAAGCCATTATATGACACCTGTATAGATGTCAAAAGAAAAACAACAGAGGGGAAAAAAAAAAGAAAAGAAAAAACCTACCAAACTACTAGTTACCTCGGGCTCTATCAAGACAAAAAATAAATCTCCTCAGTTATTTTCTCCATCAGGCCATGTCTCTCCCATCAGTATCTAAGGATCACAAAATACGACCTGAGGCCAGGAAAGTCGAAGTAAGAATTGTCCAGTGCAGAAAGAATAATTGCAGTTTTGCCATTAGCATTCCAGGCCTGGCTCTCTCTGGGTTTGCGCACCACCTCGGCTTGACAGCTTAATGGCTTGTGGGACAAGGGACATTTTAGCACAGTCAGTTGCTATTCTGTGGGGAGGGGGAAACTGGTGAGAGCATGAGGTAGAAGTCCCCGGAGAGAGGGTGGCTGTGCCTGGGAACAGAGGTGCTAAGTCAGGAGAGATGGTCAGCAGCTTCATCAGAGCTGTAGGCCATCAGTGCTTCAGGGGAAGGGTGATTTGTGGGTGCGCCTCTAAGTGCTGTTGCGACTGCCTCCTCTCTGGTCCTCTGTCTGGACAATGTTACATTGGGCATCCTTTGAAATAAATCTTTATTGCTTCTACTGATTAAATCTCCCCCTTGCACTGTTGACTCACAGGAAATGTTACTTCTGAACAGTACTCAAATTCAACCTTCTTCTTGCCTTCCTTGCCCTTCTTTGAGTCATAAACAATAATGGATGCAAGGTTGTAAAGAGATAGCCATTACACCCATTCTTTTGACCCAACATTGGTTTCCCGTAGGAGATTTGAAGAGCATGGGTACCCTGAAAGGCCACATGGGGACTCCACAGCACCGAGATATGTTTATGTACTCCTATAGCCTAGGTTGGTAGAGGGTAAGTGAGGTAGAGGCCAACCAAGTATAAAGGGAGACAAGGAACATACAGGGTGGAACCTAGCAATGGCACCCAAAGTAATGCCATTACTATCTACAGTGCCATCTGCTGACTACAGCGGAAATGGGTTTCATGACATTCGTCATTCCTGTCTGACATTATTGTGATTTGTTTGCTATAGGGTGGTCTATAGCATAGGTTTCTGTTCTCCTTGCAGACTCTGGATGGTCAGGATTTTAACGGAGGTGCTGAAAGCAATTGTGTGTGTCATAACTCTTTATGATTGAGGGCCATCTTGTACCATCTGCAGAAGGAAGAGACTACTCTGTGATCTATGGTATCCTAGAAGCCAGGTACACCCAGCCTGTCACTGACACCACTAAGTGTTTCTAGAGACCCATAGCAGAGGGGACTTGCCCCTGACTGAGAACTTCTGAAATCAGAGAGGAAGAAGAGCATGGTTGAGTCAGGCATAGTGGCTCATACCTGCCATCTCAGCACTACAGAGGCTGGGAAAGGAGGATTGCTATGAGTTCCTAGCCTGTGCTACGGAATGAGACCTAGTTCACAAAGCCAGAAGAACAAAACAAAGAACAAAGGAGAGAATGGTTGACACCAGTCTGTTGTTGGATTCTCCAACCCCAATAAGCCTATATAAGAAACACACCATCCAGGTATCATGATTATAAGTAATAAGCCTAGATTGGGCAGGTCTAACATTCTACTAACTTATTCCCAACTATAAGACACCTTACTACTTGTGGTTTCTCCTGGCCACATGGTTCTGATCATCATGGCTTCCTCCTCCTCTTCTTCGGTCCTCTCTCTCCTTCCTCTCTCATCCTCTTCTCCTCTCTACCTGCCTCCATTCTCCAACCTCCAGTCCCACCTTTCCATTCCACTGCCCAATCTCAGGCTCTAGCCTTTATATTGACCAGCTAAAATGGCGAGAAGGTTCACATGAGATCACCTGAGTATGTAATCACGGCTCCTTGGGGCCAACCCCTCATGAGGAAGCAGAATTAACATCAGAATACAAACAGCATCAGGACAACCCACAGCATCCACATGTCCTCTTCCTGGGGACATGGGCTATTGGGATATATTTGAGAGCTCAGTGACCTTGAACAATTGGATTCAAAACTTCTAGGATCCTTCTCTAGGAGTGGAATAATCTCTCAGATTTGCTAAGAAGATAAATCTAACAAAAATTTATACAAGTATGCAAGGTCTCTTCTACTGTTTATAATCAACCGTACAAAGAGGCAGCCACCATCATTAGACCAATTTTAAGTTAGCAAAATTGCTTTGAGTTTTACCTTAATGTATTGTCTTAGTTAAGATTTCTATTATTGTGAGGAGACACTATGACCAGAGCAACTCTTATAAAGGAAAACATGTAATTGGGGCTGACTCATAGTTTCAGAGGTTTAGTCCATTATCATCATGGCAGGAAGCATGGGGATGCAGGCAGACACAGTGCTGGGGAAGGAGCTGAGAGCTCTACATCTTGAAGCACAGCAGGAAAAGAACTGTGAGCCACTGAGCCTAGGCTTGAGCATCTGAGACCTCAAAGCCCAACATCACAGTGACACACTTCCTCCAACAAGGCCACACTTCCTAATAGCGCCACACCCTATAAGTCAAGCATTCAAACACTTGAGTATATGGGGGACATCCCTATTTAAACCACCACATGTGTTAATTAAAGATATGTATCAAGCTGGCCTACTACTTCAGTCAGTGGTTCGTAAACTTGAGCATGCTTCAGAGTTCCCTGGTAGGCTTGAGAGGCTCAGATCGCTGGAACTCATGTCAGAGTTCCTGATTCTTCTGGACTTAGTGGGTTTGATTAGTGACTGAGAGTATGCAGTCCTAATCAAATCCCAGATATGGCTACTCTGCACATGTTGAGAACCACTGATTTGAGCTTTGCAATGCATGAATCTCAGTAATTTGCACTCCACGTCCCTTTCCTCTGCACACACAACCCCAGAGATTTGTGTGGCCTTAGATGGGCTGCAGAGCCTATGGCTGGGAAGCAGCTGGGCTGTAGAGTAGATCTACTGGGACTCCTGGGTCCCCCAGGCCCAGAATGGAGGAGACGGGGGCCTCAATAGGCACTAATGAGGCCCTTGAGACTTGTAGCAGAAGAAAGATGGGCAGGCTGGTTGGGAGAAGCAGCTACAGGGAAACAGATAGGAACTAAGAAGGTTGGAAGGTCACACAAGATGTAGATCATTATAGGACCAGAGAACTGCACTCAGAACACACAATTATTTCTGTGATTTTTTTTGAGATTAGCAGCTTTGTATTTTCTTCAACAAAATGTCATAGCTGGCTTCAGTTGTCAACTTGACACATCTGGGAAGAGGGAACTTCAGTTGAGGAACTGTCTCCATCATTGGAGGGCCCAGCCCTCTGTGGGTGGAGGCATCCCCAGGCTTGTGGGCTTGAGCTGTATAAGAAAGGTAGCTTGAACAAGCCAGGAAGAGTAAGCCAGTAAGCAGCATTCCTCCATGGTCTCTGCTTTGGTTTCTTCCTTGGCTTCCTTTGATGGTGGACTGTAACCTACAAGCCAAATAAATCCTTTTCTCCTCAAGTTGCTTTTTTAACAATTTGAATATTTTAAATTATTTGAGAATTTCATATATGAGTACTGTACTTGCATTATTTCCTTCTCTTGCTTTCTCCCCTCCAACTCTTCCTGTGTCTTCCCATTTCCTCCCGAATTCATGACCTTTTCTTTAATTATTATCGGACACACACATGTATATATGAATACTGTCTGCTGGGTCCATATAATGTTGCTTACAGGTGTATGTGACTCAAGTTGCTTTCGGTCAATGTTTATCACAGCAACAGAGACACGAACTAGAACACAAGGTCAGCCTGAGCAAAGAGGAAGCAAGGAAAGATTTTCATTCAGCCATGCTTAGACTAGAGTGTGAAGAGAGTTCTCTCAACAGTCACTTGTTTGAGTGACAGTAGGAACCAAGGTTGGAGAAGCCCAAAGAGTGGCAAACAAGGAATAACCCTGCTGCTAACATCACCCATGCATTCTCTGGCAGCTCTCCACCACATGCAGAGGTGCTTCCAGTATCAGCACTAGACCTACTATTTGCAGTTGTTAATGGCTTACTAAATGTACCAGGGGTTATGCACTCCACTTTGTTGGAGTTGAAGGGGTAGGTCCTGTTTTCAAAATCCATTGTATAGATCAAGAATATAAGTTTGAGAGATTTAGAGATGTGCTCAGATTCATACAATGAGCAAAGGCCAGCCAGGCCAGCAAAGCCTTAGGAAAACTCCATGCCTGCAATCCATTTACTCCAGTGTTTACTTAAAACTCTGGCTTCTGCTTGGCTTAAATCAAGGAAGAGCCTTTTGTTGCCTTAGGGACACCGAAGTTGCATTCAATAGTCAGAAGCAACTATTCCTGGAGCCTCGTGTAGGCTTTAGATAGCTACCCAAGGCACTGTCCTTGAACCTGAGCCGAGTATAGAACTCACAAGGCCTTAGTGCTTCCTCTGGGTGAGCACCCATTTCCTTTCTCTTTTGAGCTGCTATGTGGGTCCTGATGTGACTCTTATGATCCTGAGATGAAAGGCAGTGGCATCCTCCACTCAACCAGGCAGGTGGAAGCACCTCTGTGAGCCTGGCTTTTCCAAGCCTGCTGCCACACTTGCCTCTCGTTCCATGTGAGTGGCAGGTGAGGAGAGCTGGGGAAATGGAAGGAGACGACAGTGATGGTCAGATGTCTCTCCCTGGATGACCTAGAAGCAAGCAGCTTGCACTGGGGTGAGGCCATTAGTGTGCAGTATCCTGCAGAGACAAAGTTCTTTGATGAAGGGTTTTCTCCTCTGCAGGCTTGATAAATGATCCCTAGCTGTGGGAAGAGCTAAGCAGGTGAGGTATGGTGGCCCCCGCTGCCTGTTCACCTCCCCATGAAATTGACAATAGAGCTCATGGCTTGGAGGGGGTCTCAAGTCAGATAAAGACCTTTTCATTTGTTTTTATTTTGAGGCTCCCAGGCTTACTGGTGCTTTCCCTGTCTTTATAGATTTGACCCCTTATTCCCAGGGGGCTTCTATTTCCTTTTTGCTCTGTGCCTTCATCCTTATCCTTTCTCTTCTCTGTACAGCATGAATTCTGAGGAAATTCTCCCACCATCTGCAGGGTCCTATAGCTATACTATGCTATTTAGTCTCAAGGCATCTGGAATCCCATGTCTGGCCATCTGACCAAAGCAGGAAGTCACCAAGAATGCCCTTAAAGGGTTCTTGGGTAAGGGAGATGGCTCAATTGGTAAAGTTCTTGCCTCAGATGAGGGAGAACCTGAGTTTGGATCTCCAGAACATTTATAAATCCCAGTGATGGCAAGAGACAGGCTCTTACTCAGTGGCCAGCTATCCAAGTTCCAAGCCAATGAGACAGACAAAAGGTGAGATGCCTGAAGGAATGTGCCCAATGCTATGCTCTGACCTCCACATGTCCATGTCCATGTGTGCACATGCTTTCCTATATACACCTGTATACTCACTCAGATATGAACATGTGAGAGCATGTATGGGCACAGACAGACAGGCGGATGGACATACACACAACACACAAACATACACACATGCACACACACACAAGGTCTTAATTGACAACAATGAATAAACTCAAAAGATTAGAGTAACTTCTCCCAAATCTGCTCTACTATTTCTGTTCAAAGGGATTCCCTCTCTCAATTATGTTGAACATTTAGAAGGTGCCACATACTGCTGAGTGTTCCTAGTACTCATGACCTGTGCGGGAGAGAATGGAAGTCTGTTTTCAAAGTGAAACAGCAGCAGCCTAACCTGTTGCTCTCCAGTCCCAGGCACTGCAGATTCTGAGAGCATGGGGATCACTATCTTCTGACCTCTAGGGGACTTGTCTGTGGACTGGCCATTTAGGGGAACTTTCTGTGTAGCAGGCAGCCTGACACCTGCAAGTGTGGGTGGGGCTTCTAGCTCTTTTGAAAAGGGGCGGGGAGAACTCATGCTGTAGCTCAATTGGCAGAGTGGTCATGAAGCATGCATAAAACCCTGGACTGCTGCTGCTGCCGCTACCACTACCACTACCACTACCACTACCACTACCACTACCACTACCACTACCACTACTGCCTATATGTGCAGACGAGCAAATGCAAGTTTGCTTGTGTTCCTCAGGTCCTTTCCAGCTTTTGTTTGAGATGGCCTGGAACTTTGCCAAGCAGGCTAAGCTACCTGGCTAGTAAAGGTAGTTCCAGGGATTTGTCTGTCTCCCATCTTGCTATCACTGGAGTGAAAGGTGCATGCTTGTAATCCTAGCACTTAGAAAGGAGGTGGACTAGGAAAAAAACCAAAATTCAGGATCATCCTTGACAACAAGGTGATTCAAGGCCTACTTAGAACACACGAGGCCCCAATCAAACACATAAGAAACAAACAAGCACTTCCTCTCGTGGCTCTCACTGTCCTGACCTTGGGATCCTAGGACCTTAGACTTGATAAACCCTACTGCTATTTTCTAGTAGTTTCTGGTTTGGGAGATGGTTTAGAAGTCACTGCTATTGTAGGGGTCTCTGGACGAGATACTGTCTTGTGTTGGCTCGGTGCTCACAACCTGCCAGCCTCTCTCAGAAGTTAGCTGTCTCTTGTGTGGGGCCTCTGGGCCCATTTGCCCAAGGACCAGCAGCCTAATTAGTCTCCAGGTGTCTGCAGTCCCTGTAGGACAATCTATATCTGGTGGGTTGACGCAGAGAAAAAGGTGTGGTTTGCCAGGTGTGGGCCCTGCAGATGCTGAAGAAAGCCTTGTCCTGAAGTTACTTCTCCATTCTCCATTCTCTTGTCCTGAAGTTACTTCTCTTTCTCCATTCATATCCTGGGTCTACTCGCTGAGACCAGGATACAGGTGTGGTGTGTGGAGAGATGATGATGGTAAGAGTCTTTTAGAGCTTCCCACTGTAACCCACAGTTTCTTTCTAAGTCAATATTAGGTCTAAGTCAATATTGAGTTAAAAAAATAGAAAGTTATTAATCATACAAACAAGAGGACAGAAGAAAGCAGTATATTGGAGCAGTATAACAACAGACCTAACTGCTAACACAGCACTACAGTTACTCTTAAAGTACTCTTTGGAGCTTTTGTGTGTATTAACTCACTTAAAGCATCATGCAATATGTCCTAGAATAGCCTCATGTGACACCCAAGAGATTTGAGACTCAGAGTGAAATTTGTCCAAGGACAGATGCCAAGTGTTTCTTCAACTGCTTTCCAGACTACTGTGAGAAGCAGTAGAGAGGTAAGGTCAGAGATCCTGGGCTGAGCTTGAGTCTAGCTCTCCACCCTAAATGACCTGCCCTCTGGAACCCACCAATTCCTTCCTCTGTCAAAGGGTTTAAAAGAGACCTAGTTACCTTGGAGCTTGAGGTCAGGATAAATAGAGATAAAGGAGTCAAGTGTGCAGTCCAGAGTTTATCCTGTGGGGTGGCAAATGCTCAGTAGCTAGCTCTTGTTCTAGAGAGGAAGATGCTTTGGTTTTCAATCCCAGACAAAATGCCCTGCCTGTTGGGTCTGTAGAAAGGACCAAGGGATCAGGCAGCAATACAGGGACAAAGAGATCAAGGTTCTAGTTCTGTGATATACTTGTCTATGGGCTTCCTAGGTGAATTGGTAGGATATGGCATAAGGAAATGGTTGCCATTTAGGTAAGACAGGCTTGTGCTTTGCTTACATATCAGGGGACCTCATCCTCCATGTCCCCTGAAGTAAAAACTCTGCAGCTGGTGTGAGGAGGAAAGATGGTATGAGAAGAGATAAGTCCATTGAATGGTCTTAGCCACCACAAGTCTCTACAAGATGCTTCCTCTGCTGGTGTCCCCCTGAGGCTTACCAGCCAAATATCAGTCCTCCTGTGCCCTCGTGAGCCAGGACAACCCTCAGCAGAGTGGGGAGAGGGAACATGGTCCATGGTGTTACTGAGATGTGCCTCCCCCCAGTAAGGCGGTATCTATAAGCACATCAGGACCTAAGGGGAAGCTCATCATTCAGGAAGGCAAGCCACATCTAGTTCTCAAAATAGCCTCCTGAATGATTTTGATCCCTTTTGAGAAAGACAAGTGTCGATTCATATTCTGGTTTGTTGATCCTGGGGCTTGCGGTGCAGATGATGAAGAGCTTGCGCCAGGAGTCAAGGGTGACCTCTTCATTTTCTTATTGATTAATAGTGTTTATGTTATTTAATTTTCTACTCACACTGTCCTTATAGAGATCTCCTAAAACCATTTGCTTGTTTTTAAAAACCACAGGATTGTTGAGGTGGACTCACTCAATAAATCATAAATGGTCTTAATTAGCTGAGTCCCGCTGTAGTATCTTATAAAATACCAATGGCTGACTGAGAAGTGAGGACACTGGGTTAGTCCCTCAGTCTCATGGTGCTACCTACTCTTGGGTACCTTTCAGGGCACACATGACCATGAGTATGTCGACCCAGCCAGGGTATTAATTTTGTGTCTGGACTCTTAGATCTGGGTGCTTTCTTTCCTTTGAGATACAAATATATTTAAATAGAGTACAGTCATGTGCATTGTTTAATGATAATATATGTTCTGAGTAATGTGCCCTAAGGCAATCTCATCACTGTGCATGTGTTGCTGTCTGTGTATACTATTATCCCAAGGATACAATAGACATCAACTACTTGATGTGGTATCTTAATGTCATTAAGAGACATGGTGGACATCAGAGAGCAGAGGCTGCTGACAAACATGGCATCCAGCCATCTCAACATTTAATAAGAGACAAGGAACACACAGTAATAATAAGAAGTATAATGGACACATCAAACAGGAACATAGTGACATCACTATCAAGTCTTCTGTCTTGTGCATCACTGGGTCATGGGAGTCTCTCAGCTCCATTTTCATTTTCACGGCTCACTGTCATCTTGTAGTCTGTCATTGACAGACACAACTTTATGCAGAACATGACTGCTCCTCCTTCACCCTTTACTATGGACATCACTGTGTTAAAGCATCAGCACCAGTCTACCCATTTGTCCTACAGGCTGGCTTTTCTCATGTTCGAGTCACACTCCTTCTCTCAGCTGTCTCTCAGCCCTTTCTGCCATAGCTACACTTACTAGTGGATGATATTAAGAGATGCCCATATTATGGCAAGAAACTTAGCTTCTGCACTGGGCTTCAGTAAGTGGGTGCCAGGGATGGGCTCGGCAGGAGTGCTTGACTACAACCCTCCTTAGGCAGTAGGTCTAAGTAAGAAGTAGGTGGTAGGATATAGGCCATGTAGCAGGTTGCTTGTGAGCCCTAGATCAGTGTGGGAGAGGATGGGACTCTATTGAATTTATCCTCATTTTCTCTGTTCCAACCAAGAGAAAGAATAGTCCTCTATCTTTTCCTCACTCTGCCAGCCATTTTAATGTTTTACCAGGAACTCCTGTTCCCTGACATGCCTCGAGCTGCAGCATCCTTTCTTCTTTTTTTATGTATAAGTGGGATAAGCCCATAAAAAGGCAGCCATTTTTATTTCCCAGTCCACTTTTCTCCAGCCCCTCCCCCACTTCAAGGGATATCTTTCAATTTCTTTTTGTTTGTTGCCTGGATAGTTGCTTAAAACAAACAAGCAAAACAAAATACCGAACCCTTTATTTTGTTCTACTGAACAACACTGGGCTGAGGGAAGTGGGCTTCAGACTTCTGGCCTTATTCAAGGTCATGGGTTTGTGTGTCATGATGATGCCCAGGCAGGCTGTGAGCAGTGGAAGGACCAGACAGTCACAGCCCATGGGGGAAGGGCTGTTGAACACTTTGAGTCTACAACCTGTGTGCAGAAAAGCTGGCAGGCTCTACCAAGTCCAATTCCCTGTGGTGGACCAGTTGTTGCAGCTTCATGGACTAGCAGCACAAAAGAGAACAGATACCCCGAGTGTCAAATAAGAGAAAAAATGGTTTTCTCGTGGAGCCAACTTTTTTTTTTTTTAATTTTGTTTTTGTTTAAAGTAAACACAGGGGACTCCTGGTGTGAAAGGGATCCTTGAATTACTGGAAGATGTTTGGGGCTGGAATGCTGGAATGAGGCCATCTTCTGTGGATTTAGGGGAACCCTTTGAAGAGAGGATGTCTGGAGACAAGCTAAACCCATGCCTGCCAAAACTTTACACCCATCTAATTCCTAAATTCATGTCCTGCCCCAGCACTTGGCTCCCTTCCTTTGGGGTTCCAAGCACTTTAAGGGTACTCTAGGGGACAATTTAAAGTCATCCAACACTGATCATTTGTGCTTCTTGCTGAGGTTGGGCACTTACGCGGCTCTGTGCACTGGGCTAAAATTAGAAGTACTACTTCTCCTCCATGGGGTTTCCTTGGCTAATGGAAGTGGACCCAAACCAGATATAAACATTTCTGCAAACGCAAAGTAGGCAGTGATGAAGAACAATGCTTGTGCCTTTTGCCTTATTAAGGGAAGGGCAGATTCCTCCAGCTTGGAAGTCAGGAATGGTCTGCAGTGGTGGCCACCAGCTCTGTGGATCGCCCTATTTGATTTTTTTCCATTACTACAACTAGGAAGGTGGGTTTCATCGTCATTTTCTTCTTATGGGTCAGGAACCTGAATCATAGAAAGTAATTTTCACAGGGTAAAATCCTTAAGAATAGAGATAGAGAAGGAACAAGGAGAAAGGAATCCTAAGCAAAGAAGAAAAATGTAAGTCCTGAAAGCTGGAGGGCATAGGATGTCACCGAGTAGTGGAGGGTCGTTCTATTGGAGGCCGTATTTGAATAGGCCATCTGTCCCTCTCTCTATGGGTGGTAGGGGTCATCTGAGACTCTTAAATGGGAAGGTGTTATCATCAGATAGCCTTTTGGAAAGAGTGGACTCTGGAGATGCCAAGATCATTCGAGCTGACTCATACAGTGAGTATGACCGGCATGCTGCATGTACGGGGTGGTACAACGTGATGTTCATTTGGACAATAAAAAGAAGAAATTTTCCTTCATTGATAAGAGGTAATAGACTTCCAGAGAATAAAGAAAAGCAGTCCACATTCCAGTTCCTCCAACTCTTAAGCCATGAGAGAGCCTTTCGTCATTACCACCTCAGCCTCTCCTGTCTCTTTACCCAATTTCTTTGGCAAGAATACCAGTTATTTTGTAGATCGTTCTTATGCCAATTTGCTAGCATGGGCAAACATCTTTAATGCCTTCATTTATTGACTTGAGGAGTGAAGTTGGCACACAGAGCATCCAGCTCACTGGATGAAGCTTTATAGTAGGAAGTGCCCCGGGCTCAGGCTCTCTTGTACTCTGTGCTGTGTGGTCTCAGCATTTTGAGTTTCTGCCTCTGCAAAAGGGTTCTCTTTATTAGTGGGCTCCCAAAGTGTGGCCCTGGCTCCCCGTCCCAGGGTTAGCTGGGAACTTGGCAGAAATTCCAAATCATTTCCCACTGTGGCTGTGTGGTTTTACATTCACATGACAGTATTCAAGGGTTGAAGTTTTCATTTCCCCAAGTGACCAATGACACAGAGCAGGCTTTCATGTAACTGCTGGCTGGACTCTGGTGCATCTTCTTTGGACCAGTATCTCTTGAAGTCGCTTGCCTACTTTTGTCTGCCTCTGTGCTTCTGTTGTTAAGTTGTGAGAATTCTTTACATGTCCTGGCTTATGCTTCTTTATCTTTCATTTTGTAGCTTTTCTATAGGTGCATTTCAATACAGTATTATTGAGATATAGTGACTTTGCAGTTAGTGGCATAGTTAAATAATGTACTTTAATAAGTTTATGGAGCATCACAGTCAACTCCCTAACGTCTCCTCATGGTCTCTCTGTATTGATTGCAAACAACACTGGGAGGGCCCTGCAGTTGTCACTGAAGCGTAATGGGACATATCTAGTCTGGGATTCAGAAGACCAGGTCCCCAGTGCCCTGGATCAAGGCTAGCAAATATGTGATTGTGTTTAGCTCCCTCAGCCTGCATCCTCATCTACACATGACAGGACTCAGCTATCACAGGTTCCCATCCACTTTCGCTGAGTGGTAGAATATTTCACGTGAAGAGCATTTTAAAACACATGCCACTATCTCCTGCAGAGCATTTAAATCAGAGTCTCTAGGAATGAGATCCTATTACCTGTATTTCTTTAAATTCCTAAACCCCATGCCTCTGATGATTTCCAGCACAAGCCTTGAATTCCATAGCCCAGGTTTTATACTATATTATACACTTCATATTGATTTTTATTTCAGTCTCTGAAAAATAGGAAAGGAAGATGTCCCCTATTCAGGGCAGCAAATGAATTAATTTATAGGTCTCATAGTCACAGATTCAATCAATTGCACATTAAAATGTTTTAAAAAAGTCATCTGGACTGAATATGTATAGACTCGTGTCACAGTTGATTAAACAATACAGTGTAAAAATGATTGATATAGTACTTACATTGCATTAGGTATTGTAAGCAATCTAGAGATGAGCTCAAGCATACAGGTGAGTGTGAGTACGTTATATGTAAGTGCTGTGCTATTTTGTATAAGGTGCTTTAGCTTCTATGGATTTTGGTATGGGGGCGGGGATCCTGCAGCCAAGTCTCTGCATGTGAGATTGCATAGGTGACTTGAGTAGATACAAGATACAGTGGGGACAGAAAAGTAGCATATATTTTCTGCTGTTTTAAACTACTGGTACAGTGAAAGTTAGTCATTGGTGCTGGTGGCATTATCATGGGTCTGGGTCCATCCATACTAGTGTTCCCAGAGTAGAACAGAGTTCCAGAACCAATGCACTCAAATCTGAGATCCTGATGGCATTTAAGGAAGACTTATTTATTATCCACTGTGGTGTGTCTTTTCTTATCAAGTTAATAAAAGAATGGGAGTTTGTCCTTTTAGACCCCTCCTCAGTCTTCATGTGAACAGGGTATCTGATCTGTACATCTGTAGCCCAAAGACTTTCCAAGAGTCCCAGTGTGATGCTCTCAACTGCTGGCAGAACCAATGGCACTTGTATAAAACTGGAAAGATACTAGCAAGGGGAGTGAGGTCGGGGGAAAGCACTGGAAGATGGTTGCCTGGCAGAGCATGGGATCAGAAGCATCGATTGCTTGTCTTTAAGAGGAGTGTCACCCATAGGATGAAGCCTGACACACTGCTCCTATCACTCAGAGTTTACGACTCTGGTGGGCCAGTTACCACAGCGCTCTCTGTCTCTGAATGCTGGGAGCTTGAACCCAAGCACTTCTTGTTACTCGTTCTGCACTCCAGGCCACCACCTTAAGCTAGTTAACACTGTCTGTGGAGCTCACTGTCTCCTTTACAGCCTTCTTGAGTTACATTGTTGTGCTGAGGATAAAGTCTTGTCACCCTGATTGGACTCTAGTTCCCCACTCTTTCTGAAGCAAATTGGGGTGCCTTGTAAGGTGGCTTCTGCTGATATCTGGAGCTTCCACATGGATGTCTTGATTGTGACTAAATTAGCTCTCAGAAGGCCACCTTATCTCCCTGTTGCAGAGGCTTTCTTTCTCTAGCCCATGTGTGCAGGCTTCGCCATCCACCTTTCAGGGCTGTTTGAAGATGTTCAGATGGGGTCAGGTGGATGCCCCTATAGATGCTGACTCTGGTACCCAGGCAATATGCTGGCAGGTGGAGTGTGATGTTGGTTTGGGTGAATACAAATATGACAAAATATGGTTGGGTATCAATTCAGGCAGAAACACAGGCCATTGGTTGGTTGCCTCATCGATTTTCACAGGTTGAACGTTTGCTTCATTGATTTTTTTTTTCCTGCAAACTGAATCTTGTTCATCTGCTCTCTCGAGATTGCCTCATTTCTTTTTCTTTCCTTGTACCCGCTTGGCACTTTACTGCATTGGATTGCTCTTACATACCATCAACGCCAATCAGCTCGTTCTTAGGACAATCTCTATGACCTTAAAAAAAGATCTTTAACCTTACTGAGCCTTGTTTTCCTTATCTGCTAAATGGAAGTCGTAATTTCTATCTAGACTGTCTAGAAGCTCACTCAGCTACCAGAAAGAATAGTTAGTGTCTGGTAGGTGGGAAGATTTGGTCAGTAGAGAGAACTATCATCTTTGACATAATATATAAGGCTCGGAGTTTAGGCTCTACAATGGAGAAAGGAGTTCTACTTGCTGAGTGCTAAGAGACCACAGCCTGGACCTTTGTCTAAAGACTCTGACACCCACAGTTTTGGCCATGTTGCTGTCAAATAAAGGAATACATCTTCAAGATAATCCTCAGTCAGCATGCAGTACAAAGATTTGAAGAGCCTTCTAGGCCAATGAAAACGTGATCACAAAGACCATGAAAATTTAAGAAAAAAAAAGACCCACTAAGGAAAAGGTAGAAGGCTGAAGGACCAAAAGACAAGGACTAATCCTGGAAGGATGACTGTGAAGCCCAAGAGGAAGTGGCAGACACTAAAGGGCTGAACCATAGAAAGGAGTTTGTGTTTATCCTAAGTAGTATGAGAAGTCCTGAGAAGGGGCAAAGCAAAGGGGTGGGGCTGGCTGGCTCTGCCTGGCTGCAACATACAGAAGGGATTGGGTGAAAGAGGAGACCTGCAGAGTTTCATTAAGGAGTGTTGGCAGACCTAAGCCAGAGGACATGGAAGAAAATGAAGTGTGGTTGCTTCAACATGCTTTTTGGGGACTGGGGAGATTAAAGGGAAAGAGAGGACCATTTATCCTCCCTCCAAGGCTTTGAGTATCTATCTGAGTGGATGGTGCTGTCATTTTGATGATTAGGAAAAGACTGAGGAAGACCAGATCATAGGGATAAGGAAGTCAAGAGCTCTGTTTGGAACCTCAAGGGTCAGGTTGCCTCAAGAGGCTATCATGTCCACAATGGTGCCTATAAGAATCACCTAGGGGGAATGGGTTACAAAGGACAGGGCTTGACTTCTGTGGAAGGCATGGCATTTAAATGCTCCCAATAGGATAATGCCAGCATCATCACATTTTCTAGATAAAAAACTGGCTCTCTGAGATGAGCTGAGGCTAGCATACAAACCTACACTATCAAAGGACCCAAGGGGCAAGGGCCTTTCACCTGGGCTGACAGTGACAGTGTAGACTTTGCACTAAGCATTCTAGGCTGGAAGAAAGTGGCATCAACTTTATTGATATAAAGTGACATCAGCTTTATTTAGGACCTAGAATTTTATGCCCATATCTTGTGTAATAAGAATAGTGAAACTCCCATTTTATCAGAGAAATATAAAATGTCCTTGCAAAATAGGCTCTCTATAAACAAGGGCTCTGCCAGGCCAAAGAGCTGACTCAGCATCAGCAGGACTTCATGCAGGTGTTTCTTGTGCCTGTGCTGCAGTGACCATCTTGGGAAGAGTACTCATTCTTGTACTTTTCTCTCTCTCTCTCTCTCTCTCTCTGTGTGTGTGTGTGTGTGTGTGTGTGTGTGTGTGTGTGTGTGTGTGTAATGTTGGAAATGAAACCCAAAGCTTTATATATGTTAGGCAAATACCCTACCATTAAGCTACATCCCCACTTCTCTCTCTTAAGTCATATGTTTGATAGGATCAAAGGCCTTGTCTCTCTTATGCTTCACTCTTAGAAGGCAGGTGATTGGCACACAATGTGCAGGGCTGCACACATGTTGTTGAACAAATGCACCAATAGACATGAGACACTGGGCCTACTTGCTGGTTGGCTTTGACATCCTATCTGCTGTCTTCCTCCAAACTTGTACAACAGTGGCACACCATGTTCCATGACACGCAACCACTGAAATAACACTTCTCAAGGTTTCAGTGTGCCAATATGACCTTCTCTCTTCTCAGGTAGGAACTATGCTTTTTCACAAGGGCCTTGTCAGACTCATTTCTCCTACCTTTGATATATAATCTTCAGTGATGACTCTGATGGTAGCTTTGTACTGTAGGGGAAAATTGAATCAACAGATGCATTAGTATGATGTGTTGGTCAGGTTTATGTAACCTTGATACAACTTTGAGTCATTTGGGAAGATGGACTCTCAAAGGAGAAAAATGCCTCCAAAAGATTGGCCTGTGGGGTATTTTATTGATTCATGATTGACATGAAAGAACTAGCGCATTGTGGATAATTCCACCCTTAGGCAGATCTTATATAAGAAAGCAGGCTTGGAAAGCCATGGGGATCAAATCAGTAAGCAACACTCTTGCTTGGTCTCTGCTTCAGTCCCTGTTTCCCTAACTTTCCTCAGTGATGGACTGTGACATTAGAGTTGGGAGCTGCTTTTGGACATGGTGTTTTATCCCAGCAATAGAAACCCTAACTAAGGCACATGGGAATTTAGTGAACCTCTCTGAGGCTCAGTCCCCATCTACACAATAACCAGAATGAGCTGGATGGGGACAGTGACATGCTTTTAGAATCATGTGTGTTCAGTGTTCTTGAGTTCCTTGAAGGCAAAATGTCACACCCATGAGTGGCAGTAGTTATGCTGTGGGTAGACTCTTGGACCACACGTGAAAGACAGTGAACTGGCAGGAACTTCCTCCCTGTCGAGAAGATACTGTGTTTCTGTACATGACTGATGTGCAGAGCAGACTCAGAAGAGCCACTGAAAATACATGGAGGCCTGCTGGGCTTTGTAGAAGTCTTGACTGTGCAGCTGGCCTGCCTCTTGTGCCCCTTCCACTGGCACAGCTCTGAGTAGGTCTTGAAAGAGGAAATCAGCAACATCCAATATTATTGGATGGGTGGGGCCTTGATCTGGGGCCTCTTTTAGTTCTGAATTCATGTCACCTCAAAAAGGGGAAGGGAAGGTCTATTCACAGGGATGCTGCATAGGGGACCAGTATTCTGGGAGTGTTGGGAACAGGTTCTGGTCCTGACTTAGTGATACAGGTTAACTTCAGAGGTCTGGAGTATGCTGGTCTTCTTGTGATAACGGCACTTGGTAGAATGTCAGAGCTATTTGCACTGGGTTGGACACGAGCCTTATGGTCTTGCAGCAGAGCAGGTATGATGACCACAGGAGATCCTCATGAGATCTGGCCTATTGATATCCCCTACCCCCACCCCCAGCGCAGGGAGGCTCACGAGATCCTCATGATGTCCCACCCCTGTATTTCCTTCACCATTATGTAAAAAGTAAACAATTGTCCTAGGTGGAACTTCTCAATGGGGGAGTTGCCAATGAGTTACCAGTGCACCTGTAAGTAATGCCAGTTCATTAGATTGAGCACTGATGGGATCCTTTCTTTAGTTTGCCAGTCCCTCTTTACCTGGGGTGCATAAATGCTTCTTATGACTCCCCAGGAAACATCACACCTCACCAGTCTGAGTTTCATGTTTGAATGAGAGCAGGACAGAGGACAGGAGTTTCTGCTGCTTACCTCATGGTGTCTCCATAAATGCCGTGTCAGTGCAGTGGTGTTGACAGGGGGAAAGCAGCTGGTGGGTAGGGAAATGTTAGATAAGCTGGAGAAATCACTAGAAGCTGTAGGTTTCAGCTTAAGGAGCTGTCTCACATATTTGTGCTCACTACACAGGGAGAAGAGGACTGATGTCTTCCTGTCCTGTGACGGGGGACAGTGTTTTAAAGCATGTGTCAGTGCTTGGGAGTAAGGAGAGGGTGAGTCCAGGATGACTTTACAAGGAAGTGACACAATGTGCTGGCATTACTTAATCAATAGGAAGTGTTTTTAAAAGTCACTGTTGTCATGGTGATGGAAATGGTTTCCAAACTTTAGGGACCAGAATCCCCTGTTCTTTCTTCTCTGAACATTGCCAGGTAGTAGCTGTGCCTCGTTTCGAAACTTTGTTGCCTCCATTCCAAATTTATTTAATTTTTCTAGGGAGCAAATATAACTTCGTTCAGCTTCCGGCTGCAGTGGGGACTTTTGCCAGGATTCGAGGCACACAGCTGAAATATATTTCGTGTCTTACGAGCTTTGCCTCATCGTGGAATTAAATAGCACTAATTACTCGACTATAGACCGGCAAGGCAGACAACTGTTCATTTCCTGATTTCCTCTAGGATTGAAAAGGGAAAGGATGGATAGAGTGGGGACAAGGACATGTGAGAGATCACACCACCAGACTTGGGGGACAGTGGAGGCGCCATCATCTGGCAAAGTGTGCCCCACTCCAGTCAAGTGCTCCTCCACGGTACTAATGTTTGCTGGGGCTTTGGATTCTTTGCATGAAGACCATTGGATGCTGGAAGGCCAGTGGCAGCTTGACCTTATACAGGTGCCAGTGACAGGGATGGTGGCAGTTTCAGAATAAACTGAATAGATCTTAATCTCCAGGACCCAAGAATATAGACACTCAGTTTTGAGTACCTAAAACCCTACATTTATTTTATTGCTTCTAAACCTGGCAATTTTCTTGAATTATGAAAGTCTAGTTAAGAGTCTGTGAGATAGCTTGGTGGCAGAGGGATTGACTAGCACATATAAGTCACTGTGCTCAGTACCAACCTCACTCCAAACACAGAGTCTGGTTGGAAATGTTGCCTCTGTTTGAGGAAGGGAATGTCTGTCTCCTTCTTACTTGTTAAGGGAATGGGAGTACATGGTGCAGAATCAAATTATGTAGGGTTTTATATTAGACCCATATGTGTTTGGTGTGGGGGGGTGTTCAGGACTTGCAGACCTCCTGCCCTCTTTCTACACAGCCCTAGAGGCCAAAAAACCAAACCAAACCAAACCAAACCAAACCAAACCAAACCAAACCAAACCAAACCAAACCAAACCACAACAAAGGATTAACTCACAACATGAGTAGTCCTTTGGAGCAACGTAGAACTGATGAAGTGTGTCCTACTCCTTGGTCCTTCCTCTTGGAAGGGAAAATGTAAACTCTAAGGAGAGTGATGTGGACTCACTTGACAGAAGAGGACCCTGAGCTCTCTGAGGGCAGGCTGCAGGACTAAAGCACAGTTGGCATGCCAGGCACATCCCCAATTTAGGTTGGGCAGCTAGGCAGTCAGCTGAAGAAAGGCGTAGTCTCAAGAGAGTGACTGCGGCATTAGCCTACCATCTGGTAAAAACCACTCCTAGTTGTTGCAGACACTACCACTGAACAACTCTGCCTGGCACCCCTACAGATGTGGTCTGAGGACCCCTCCTCAAATCCGTGATAACTTTTGTTCTGGGAAATCTGAACTTCCTCACTTCTCCTGGAGTTCACCAGAAGAACAATGTGGGAATGCTCTTTCTTCTAGAAAGACCAATTTACAAATGGGTGGAACTGAGACATCAAGGAAAGTAGGCAGACCATGACCTGTGAGGGCCTAGTGTCCTCAGTGTCTTGATTCCTGGTGATTCAAAGAAAAGAGGTTTTGGGGAATGTCACCAGCATAAACATGGATGTCTGTGACCGTAGGACATCCGGCCTCTTCCTCCGCCTGTGAGAGGAGATGAGGATCTTCAGAGTGAGTTCTCATCCAGCAGACCATTAGATGTGGTTCAAAACAGCTGAAACCAGCTGGGCTTCGAGTCTTAGGCTTGAGGACCTTGTGGTCCTCCTTTCCAGATGAAAACCACTCAGCCATCCAAGTCACATGCATAGGACAAGCGGGCCTCAGGTCTTCTTCTGAGACCCAAATGTCTGTCCTCTCTCTCTCTCTCTCTCTCTCTCTCTCTCTCTCTCTCTCTCTGCCTTCAAAAGTTTATTTAAAGTAAACATTTTAAATTTAAAAAATTTAAATTACAAAAAATTTATTTTATTTAAAATAAATTACTCTTATTTTAATCATCACTTATCACATTGGCCACATAAACACTCAAGTGACATCACTTTGCTACCTGTCATGATGTTTTGGTCACTTTTCCACAATGTCCCTCTATTTCTGTGCATCCAGAGGCCAGTGCAGGTCTTGCTTTGATGATGGGAAACCAATACTGGGATCTGGATAGTCAGGCAAGGGCTCCCATGGAAGCTGTGCTGAGCAGCTAGGGTAGGAAGCAGCAGTCAGATAGATGCCAGGCTTCAGCAGTGGGGTCTGAACCTCAATTTCTAGCGAGCCTGTATCTTTAAACGAGACACTAGAGAGAAGCTGTCAGTACGTTTCTGTCTGGATCAGGCTTTCCTGGCAAGTTCTGTGTTTTAAAATCTCAGCAAGGTCCGGAGTGGAGAGAGCCATTGCTTAGTGAATCCTCACTTCTCCTTGGTGTCCTGGTGCCTAGGATATCAAGGGTCAGCACCAGGTCATAATATCAGAGCGGCCTAGGCTTTGCTGTGGATGCAGATGGGGTTGCAACCTGGGAGAGTCCTTCCAGGGAATGGGGAGGAGGTGGCAATGAAATTCCGAAGGAGGCCTCAAGGTTAGGCCAGCTCTAGTTCCTCCTCGAATGGGACGATTCCCACTCTGATGGAGGCTCTGGGGCAGAAGCTAAAAGCCCTGTCCATGGTAACATTTTCTACAGCTCTGTCAGTGAACCCAGACCTAAGGATTGAGAGGGGGCTGGGGATGGAGAGGAAAAGGAAAGGAGGGAGGGAGGGAGGGAGGGAGGGAGGGAGGGAGGGTGGGATTAAGGGAGAGAGGGATTAAGGGAGGGAAGGAGAGAGTCCATGGGCTGGCATAGAGTACCATGAGAGCTGAACTTGGTGCAGAATTTGCTGGGATCCAACTGGTTGCCTGGTCGGGACCCTCACTGTGCCTGGGTCTCCATGACTCTTCCTTCTTCCTCTTTACACGTTTTACCTGCCCTCCCTTTATAATAAAGTTTATGTTTTTCACCGTTCCAGAGACTGCAGCTGAAGGAAGAGTGCAGCATTGGGTGGGAAGCAGGCAGACTGAGCATCCTGGACTTTTCTTGGGGTCTGGGTATATAGTGGCAACTGTTCAGGGAAAGAAAGTACTATGACTTTCTTCTCAGCGTGCAGTTGCTTTGACATGACCCCCATCACACCCCAGGGATAATGATGACTGTACTGTGGTACCCACATTCTCTGTCTTTTCTCCCTTTGTCCATGGCACACTCACTTCTGGGATGGCAACCAAGAGAGGGGGGCACAGTAAAGGTCAGGACTTGGCTAGAAGCAAAGCAAACAAACACACGCAGCCTGGCTGGCTTGTAGGCCCACTGCAGATACCAGTTCGCAGCCAGCTTCACACCTGCATGTAAATATAGTTATCCAGGAAACAAAATGCTACAAGCAACTCATAGACCTCATTTCTAGAAACCCAGAATGGGAAGGAATCACTGCAGGTAGAGAGAAAAAAGTACAGCTTAGAGTAGATTACAGATTGGAGAGCGCATCTCAAACAGATATGTATTTCTCCATGTTAGACTTGAGATCATTGAAGAAGGGCTAGCATTTCCTGCAAGCACACACTGCCTCACTTGGCCTAGAATTTGAGGACAACCACTAAGGAATGTGGAAGGTTTTTTTTTCTTTTCTTTTCTTTTTTTCTTATTAGATGTTGGCATAGTAGTCTGCCATCTCACTGAACCTGGAAACTTGCAGGCTAGTTTTTGGGAGAAAGGGAGGGAGCTACCATTATCAGAAAAGGCTGTTCCCTAGGATCGTCAGCCCCATATGTTACCCAAAGCAGAGACTTCAAAGGTCAGCATCTGGCTTTAGCCTCAGCTTTCTGTATGTAGTGTCTTCTAGTTATAGCGAGGAGAATGTGATAATAGACAGACCTACATCTGGTGTAGAGATTCTTGGTAGGCCATGGACCCCATCCACACTCAGACTCTACCACCCCATATGTCCTTAGAGTCCTTAGAGTCCTGTTTATCTAGCTGGGTGGTTAAGATGAAGAAAAAGGAGCCAAAAATCCTCCAAAACATAGTGTCTTAGTCCATTTTCTGTTGCTATGGCAAAGTAGCAGAGAGTGAAAAATTTACAAAGAGCAAGGGCTTATTTAGCACACAGTTCTGGAGACAAGGGAATCCAAGCACGTGGCAAGATTCGTTGAAGGACCTTTGTGCAGAGTGTGTCACTTGGTGACAAAGAGCAAAACATAAGGAAGGTCAGGTCTCTGTTGCTTTTCTTATGAAGCCTTGGTTATCATAAAGGTCCTACCTTGACAACCTCATTCAATCCTGATTACTTCCCAAACATCCTCCAAACACCATCAACATAGTAATTTAGGGATTAAATTTCCAATTCACAAAAGGTATGTGCATTTTTCAAACTACAGCAAGGAGAAACTCATTGTTCCCTGAGTTGGCATGGGAATATCACCATGAAAGTCACGATCCATGAGGTCTACCTAGAATGTCACCAGGAATCACCATCCATGTGGTCTAAATGGAGACTGTGAAAATGTAGAGGGCAGGAGATGTTCACTGTAGCTAACAGGACACTGACATCTCATGAATAGGTACCACATATTATTGTCACAAAGTTAGCTTTCTGTTGATGTCCTCCCTGAATGCTGGAGATGAAGGTTCCTGGGCACAATACTGTCTGTAGGGCTAAAGGAGGTGATGGTGTCCCTGGCTTCTCATAATAGCTGAGGAAGTGGAGTTCTACACAACTTCTCCAGGGGACAGCTACAAGCTCCTCTAGGAGAGCCTGGTCATTGTGTCTTGCTCTAGGGGAGCTCCCCTTTGTTCCCAGCTCAGGATTCTTCCTATGGCACGTGTTCAGTTAGCAATCCCTTGCTAGGAACAATAGTCATCAGGTGAATGAGCGCACACATGCTGGCTTCTAGAAATTGTCTATTGTGCTGTTTCTCCCAGTGCAACTTTCTCAGTCCCTGCTCCTTCCTTGACAGGGACTGCACTGGATGTCTTGACTGAGTAAGGAAAGGTCTAATTTGTAGGCTCAATGTGACTTGTGACAATATTCCAGCTGTGGACTACTGGTTTCCTTCTAAATCCTGTATGGAAGATGTAGCTTCCCAGATGCATTTGCACTCACATTTTAAAAGGACAAAATGGAGTTTTTTAAAGTATTTATAAGCCCTGGAGTAGGTAGGGAAAACTACCTTTGTCAATCTAGACCTTTGTTGACCTTGTTGGCACAGCACAGAGATTTACTTCGAATTTTATCCATAATTGATACCAGCTGCTATTTCATAGACTCTGCTAGGAAAGAGTCATCCTTTTCTTCCTTCTTCCCTTCATCCTCCAACATTTATTACATACTTCCTGTGTCTCAGGATCTACGCTTAGATCTGGAGATATTCAGTGACAAAAAAAAAAAAAAGCCATGATTTAAAACATTTACTACATTTATTGATTGTGTGTGAGAAAGTATTATCTGCCATGTGGAGACCAGAGGACAATTTGCAAGCGTCTGTTCTCTCCCACCATGTGGGATCTAGAGACCAAACTAAGGTCATCAGACTTGGTGGCAGACACTTAACCTGGTAAGTCATTTTGCCAGCCCATAATCCTTATTCTTAAGAGACTTAGGATATTAGAGAGGACAGCAAATAGGGACAAATTTAACAGTTGGTTATCTGCAAGACTCTGGTGGGCACTGGTTCCTGTACTAACACATGATCAAGGCATCTTAGACTCTTCCTGGTGTCCGAAAAAGCTTCATTTGAGAAACGGATGAAACCACAAATAGGTGGAAACCTGGGGAAGTTTATGAGAGTACAGTCTGAACTTAGGGGAAACAGCTTGCGGTTGTGAAAGTCTGTACACTCATGCTCACCCCCAAATCTTACTTGGGACATTTATTATCACTTGAATGGGCATGGGGCACACAAATCTCTTAGGCGTGCTACTTAACCTCACAGAAGAAGAGCCTGGTAGAGACATGTAGCAGTAGACACTTCTAGATTTCCCTCTTTATGACTTAGGATTTGCCCTGGTTAGTTTTGTCAACTTGGCATGAGCTACATTCATTTGGGAAGAGGGACTCTCAATGAAGACAACGCCCCCCTCCCCCCACATTGGCCTGCAGGGCCAGCCTATAGGGTGTTTTACTGGTTAAAGATTGATGTGAGACTGCCAACTGTGGACAGTGCCACCCCTGAGCAAGTAGTCCTGGGTTCCATAAGAAAGTAGACTGAGCAAGCCATGCCTTTGCAAACCAGTAAGCAGCACTCCTCGATGGCCTTTGCGTCCGTTTCTGCCTCTAGGTTCCTGCTCTATTCAAGTTCCTGTCCTGACTTCCCTCTGTAATAGACTGAAATGTAAAGACATAAACTGAAATAATGTCTGCCCCACCCTCAACTTGCATATGGTTATAGTATTTCACCACAACAATAGAAAACAAGATTCTTTCATTAATGACTTCAGAAAACCAAACCTGAACTAGCTTATTTTGGAAAGGGGAAAGCTTTCGCCTCATGTGCATGGGTAGGGCAGACACCCAGATGGTGTCATGCATACCACCTAGATATCTATACAATCTGAGCTGGGACCTGGGCATCTCTGCTCACTTCTGTTCTCTTATGGCTTCATTCTTTGAGGATCTTCTTCATACCTGCCCCCTTAGGTTACAAGATGGCCCCAGCAATCCTTAGCCCGCATTGAATGGTAGCCCAACAGGGTCGCGGTGGGTAACCATGAAATCAAAATGAGGTAATGTACGTGGAGACGACTTGTAAATTCTGAAGGAATTTTGTGAGCTAATTGCTATTTTAAACTGCTCTATAATAACTTTCTTTCTGCCACTCAGGAATCTGAGAGGACGGTAGCACTTCATGAAAATTAGTTTGAGCTCTTCAAAACTTGCCATATAAAACAAAGGCAGTCCCAACTGCTTTAATCAGAGTGATGATCGGCTTCTAAAAATGAGTTCCATCTCCCCTGAGGCCACTCAAAGCTAAAGGATGATTTCACAAAGAGGAGGTGGCAGTGTGTTTGGGTTTGATTTGGTCTGTGGGGTGACCTGTTCTCAGTCCCCTCACCCACTCTGCCTGGTTCAGGAATCTTTTGAAATTACTTGATTTTGTAAATGGAAGAATAAAGGTTGGCAATTTTTAAATTTTAAAATTATTTTAAAATCAGCTAAATGTCTTTTTGAATGAGAGTAATTGGGAGTACCAAAAATTGGTTCTTTCTGGGCCAATGTTTTTCTTTTTGGACCAGGAATGGGGCATTCCAAGACTATTTACATGAATGAATGTCCTGGGAGAGACAGCTTCATCCTTTGGAAGATCCAGTTTTGCAGTCTTGTGAGGTCAGAATAACCTTAGGTGACCCTGAGAGGTGGCTGTGGGCTATGCCCATCTGTGGGCCCTGAGCTGTGGTGGGAAGATTGACATTGTCCAGGTCCACAGTGGGGTCTTAAGTGGGTTCAGCTGATACCCACATGCTTGTCCATACCATGCCCTCTTCTGCTTCTCTGTTCCTTGTTTTCTAATCCCTAGGGCGAGAGAGAGAGGGAGAGAGAAAGAGAGAGAGAGAGAGAGAGAGAGAGAGAGAGAGAGAGAGAGTCTATTCCAAGCACACGTTATCGTTTCTTCTGAGTTCCCCTGCCCCTCTAGTAACAGTAATTCCACCATTCCCAGATAGACGTGATAAGTATTTGAGATGCTTAACTGTGTCTCAGTTTGATGCCTAATAGAAGATAGTGAATGAGCTCTGGACCCTTCCTGCCCAGTAAAGTCACGATTATGGCCCTCCTTGTCTTGCCTAGAACTGACTGGGGAGCTGTGGATGGGCTGTGAGTCTGTGAATGTGTACAGTAAGATGGGCCAAGTCGCTGGCATGTGTCATGCTCTAATACAGGGTCTGCTGGAAGTCCCCTCCCAAAGGGCTGGTGGCTATGCCCCAACCTGCCTGTGCCTGTCTGTAGCGGGCATACCAGCCCCTCTGGAATTTGGCTGTTGGCAGAGCTGCAGTGAGAACCCTGCTAGCCAGCAGGGCATATGGTGCCCAAATGGCTGTCACTTTCAATGGCTGGGGAGCAGATGTTGGAACAGGTTTAGATAAAGTCAGAAGAGGCCAAACATGACAGGAAGAGCACTGAATGGGGAATCAGTGATCTGAGCTCCCTCACTACCATTGTTTATTTATATTTTATTGATGGATTAACTGATTGATTGATTGTGTGTATATTCATATGGGGGTGAATATATGTGTGCTAGTGAATGTGCATTTCAGTTTGTAATGTAGAGGTTAGAGGTCAACCTTGGGGATCTTGCCTTGGGTGCTGTCTACTTTGTTTTTTGAGATGTGGTCTCTCACTAGCCTACAACTCACTGATTATATTAGGCTGGCTGGCCACAGAGTCCCAGGGATCTGTCTGCTCTCCTCCCCAGGACTGGGATTATACATAGACCAGCATGCCTGGCTTTTTAACATGCTATCTAGAAATCAAATTCAAGTTCTCACGTTTGCATGGTTAAGAGCTTTACCAACTGAGCTATCCCCCTAACCTTCGTCTCCATCTTCTATCCCACTCGATCTTCTGTGATTTCATTTGACCCATTTCGCTCTCACCTTCATTGTCTCTATTATCAGGGGTTTGAGTACCTAGTTCAGAAAACAAATATCTAGGATCTCCTCTACTTTTTGGATTTGGAAAGAAAATTTGAGAGGAGCTATCTTGATTCCTCATGACTTGTCCTGAAAAAAAAATTTATTTTAACCAGTAGGTACCATCCCCCTTATCAAGGATTATTCCTTGTCTTTCTAACCTAATTTTATTAACATTCATTATTCAGAACAGTAACAACACCTACTGTGTGAAGAACAGAGTCCTTGTGTCAGGTGCTCATCAATACTTTGAGAGTTATCACGTGTACTCTATCACTACATGTATCGCTGTACCCCAATGGGTCTCATCGCCCAGGTAGAACCATGTAGGTCACAGAAACTCCCATTTCTCCCTGGGTTTGGTAGGTAATACCCTGGGACCTCTATGCAGGGGACTTGTATGAATTAAATGGGAACACCAAGGGTTTTATATTCTGGATTCTGCAACTAGGCAATTCTAAAAAATTGTATGGATTTTGCAGTGGTACAAACCTGGATCCCATCCCTAACTCTGCCCCTCATTGGTCACATATTATTGAAAACCTAGCTGCCTCATCTGCAGAATAGGCAAAACCATCCTGTCCAGGGACAGCCATGAGAACCCTATGAGCTAATACAGGGGAAAGCATTTACCTTGCATGGGGCCTGGGGTATAGTCAGTCAATACTGCACACATACTGCTACACTTTTCTGCTTCTGGCCCCTCTTTCTGCCAGTCAAGAAATGGCTGTTGAGTCTCCACTGAATGCTGGGCAGGGCTCAGTGACATGGGTACACTACCAATTAAGACAGAAACTGTTTGGCTCCTGGATCTCACAGATCTTTAGCTCTTAACTCTCCTCCAGTGAAGGTGAGGGCATGGAGGTGCCTCTCTGGGAAATTTCTCTGTTCTTTACTTAAGTTTGTCCTCTTTCCTCAGCTCTGGCATTTTAATCTTGACTTCTCAGTAATCCCCTCTTCTGCTGTATCTTCTTCCTGATTCTTGAGCTGTGTTTTCCAAACCTTAGCTTCCTCATCCCCACCCTGGTTGGGATACTTCCAGTATGAACACACTCCCAAGAAGGCACTTTTCTCCTAGCTTTGCATATTCTCTCCAAGTTCTTGATCTAGCTCAAACTCTACTCCTGACAAGGTTTCCGATAGATAACCTGCTCCTTGTTTCCTCTTCAGGTAAGAACTCCCAAAGCATGCTGTCATATGTCACACAACTTCATACCTCATCTCATGCAATAAGTCAGGCTCTACTGTTTTTTACCTGACTTGACAGGAAGCCAATAGACTGACATAGAAGTCCTACAGTATCTTGCCTATGTTGTACATGCTCTGAATAGACTTTTGAACTATGTTGGTAAATATGAAGGCCCTTAGATTACAGGACTCCTGTTAGGGTAGGGTTTCCTTCTGCAAAATTCTTCTTCCTCTAATGTCTTACTGAGGTGCTCTTTCTTAGGATTTTGGCTGACAATGTAAAGTCTTTATTGTTGTTGATTTTTTCCCCTCTTCTCTGAGTGTCCAGCTAACCTGTGCTTTCTTCCTGCTAGGGTGATTTCTATTACTTTAACAGTTTAACTCATCCCATAACCTCATTGATTTAGGAGCTTGGGAGAATGCAAAATCCTACAGAGCTGAGATGCCTGTAAATAAGATATTGGCTGTTCTGGCCCTTATTTCATCCAATCTGGAAAAAATGGGATGCTGAAAACTCATGCCGATAGTACCCTGAACTGCTAGGATGGATGGCAATTTTGTCCCCTAGAGAATTTTTTATTTGTTTGTTTGTTTGTTTATTGTCACATGGGCTTTGAACTACTTTTTCTCTTCTTTCAAAGAAAATTGTATGAGTTCTCAGCACTGGGGACAGCCAAGATATACCTCATTGAAATGCTAGAAGATCCCTTAGGTGGGTCATATACCCAGTGGGGGCTGGTGACACCTACAGCTGGAAGGGATAGGGGATGTGAGCTTTTAGTTTAACCTTACTGTACTACCTTACTGTACTGTAATACCATCAGAGGAAGAAGGAAGGACAAAGAGGGTCTGAGACAACAATTGTAATGGGTGGCCCTCAGAAGGGTGTCAGCCTTAGCAATTCTGTGTGCATAACAAGAAGTACAGTCCAGCCTCTTGCTGTGAGAGGCTGGGATCAAATGAGATGGTTAAAGACCTACTATGGACTACTTTGGCCACTCTTCCCAGTTTTGGTGGTACAAGCCACAAAAGTCCCATAAGCTGGCATTCCTTAGGTATGCTTCTGTTGTTAGCAGTTAAAGTCCTGGCAGGTAACAATATGTGCAAATTAGGTATTTTGAGCAGAAGGTAATAAGAATCTTCTAAAACGACTGCTTTCTTCAGGGGGTAGTGCTGTAGTTTTTAGTTAATAACAATGAGATCACTGCTACTATCTCTTAGGGCTAAGGGAGTGGGCAGGAGCCGGTCCAGAGACTGGAGACAGAGAACTGAGGAAGACCCCAGTACAGATGGCTTCTCCCTCTAGCCTTCTGGGAGTGCTGCTCACCTGGATCACTAACTTGGAACCAATAGCAGAGAACCCACTAATGCAGGGTCTCTGAGTTTCAACTCTGTGTGCAGAGTAAAGTGTAGACCTTAAATCTGAAAGATCAGGTGGAAGATACTCCGAGTGGAAGACTTGCTAAGATGAAATGAGGCAGTATCTAGAGGTATTGGCCAGAGATTGATGCAAAGCCAGACACTCAGTAGGCAATGTTGCTTCCTGTCAGCATCACCACTGTCATGCTCACCTTCACCATGACAGTGACAGTTATCACCATCATTATTATTGATAAGGTGTACTAGGGCTGCCAGCCACCAACTCCTTCACCTAAGCTGGCCTCTGGCTATCCCAGGACAGGTCAATTCCATGTAGGTACCAAATTCAGGCAGATCTGAAAGCACCATGAATCCCTGCCATGGATCACTCACAATAACATCTTTTTCCTTTACTAGGGGAGACAGCCCTGCTGAGTCCTGGCCCCCCGAAGGGACGGTTGTGGTGAAGTGCTGCTGTGTCTGAGAGGACCTGTGTCTGAGATGAAAGCCATGCCCTGGAACTGGACTTGCCTGCTCTCCCACCTGCTGGTGGTAGGGATGGGCTCCTCCACTCTGCTTCCACGCCAGCCACCCCAGCTGTCTCAGAAGCCTTCTTTCGTCACATTCCGAGGGGAGCCCGGCGAGGGCTTCAATCACCTTGTGGTGGATGAGAGGACAGGGCACATTTATTTGGGGGCTGTCAACAGGATCTACAAACTCTCTAGTGACCTCAAGGTCTTGGTGACTCATCAGACTGGGCCAGATGAGGACAACCCCAAGTGTTACCCACCTCGGATTGTTCAGACCTGCAATGAGCCTCTGGCAAGCACCAATAATGTCAACAAGATGCTGCTTATAGACTACAAAGAAAACAGGCTGATCGCATGTGGGAGCCTGTACCAGGGCATCTGCAAGCTCCTGAGGTTAGAGGACCTCTTCAAGTTGGGAGAGCCTTTTCACAAGAAGGAACACTACCTCTCGGGGGTTAACGAGAGTGGCTCAGTCTTTGGGGTGATCGTTTCCTACAGCGACTTTGATGATAAACTCTTTATTGCCACAGCAGTGGATGGCAAACCTGAATACTTTCCTACCATCTCCAGCAGGAAGCTGACTAAGAACTCTGAGGCAGATGGCATGTTTGCGTATGTTTTCCATGACGAGTTTGTGGCTTCTATGATTAAGATCCCTTCAGACACCTTCACGGTTATCCCTGATTTTGACATTTACTATGTCTATGGTTTCAGCAGTGGCAATTTTGTCTACTTTTTGACCCTTCAGCCAGAGATGGTGTCTCCCCCAGGCTCCACAACAAAGGAGCAGGTGTACACCTCAAAGCTTGTGAGGCTTTGCAAAGAGGACACAGCCTTCAACTCCTATGTAGAGGTGCCCATTGGCTGTGAGCGCAATGGGGTGGAGTATCGCTTGTTACAGGCTGCCTACCTGTCGAAAGCTGGTGCAGTGCTTGGCCAGACCCTGAGAGTCCACCCAGACGATGACCTCCTCTTCACCGTCTTCTCCAAGGGCCAGAAGCGGAAGATGAAGTCTCTGGATGAGTCTGCCCTGTGCATCTTCATCTTGAAGCAGATCAATGATCGCATTAAGGACCGCTTGCAGTCCTGTTATAGGGGTGAAGGAACACTAGACCTGGCCTGGCTCAAGGTGAAGGACATCCCTTGCAGCAGTGCGGTGAGTGAGGATGGATCTCGTGGGCCTGGACAGTGGGCAATAAAGACCCCAGCTTTTGTAGCCTTTATGGGGTTTCAATTGGTCTCCATTTTGGGTCTCGTTACTTTGGATTGTCACCAGCCAAGCATTCTTAGTGTGAAGGCATCAGCTAGAGCTAAAATGTATGTTTCTTATAGATACCTCATTCTGGTCTCTTGTTGGTTATGAGAAACAGGGCTGCGAGTGGGTGGAAACACGTAAAGTTGATATTCTTTGTATTTTGGCCTGGTGGAGCAGCTTAGAGTAAAATAGTGGAAGATTCAGGAAAGGCAAGTGCAACATGAGTCTTCGTTTTGCATTTGAGATGGACATGGAATTTCAGAGGGTTACGGCTTTATTTTATCTTTGCATCTCTCTTAAAATGGCAGATGTGAGTAAAGGTGAGATAAGAAGAGATCAACCGTATTTATAAGGCATCTTCTGTATTCATAGTGCATGGAAAAGAGGTCTTTCTTAGTTAGGTTTTTATTGCTGGGATAAAGACCACAACTAAAAGCAACTTGGGGAGGAAAGGGTTTATTACAGCCTACAGGTCACAATCTTTTAGGAAGGGAATTCAAGGCAAGAATCCTGGAGCCATTTATTTTGGGTGGTAGATATAATCAAGAGTGTCTCTGGGGACTCTTATGAACTTGGGGGACTCTGAAGTGTTCCTAAATGTAGGTGGTCAGCGATAAACCATATTTGTGCTGTGCTATGTGCTCGTGTGTATTGAACACTTAAACACAGGCCAGTTGGTGGAAACAGTAGAAGGTAAGTATAGAGAATCCACATACCTCTCTAATGGAATGACAAGACTGACCACCAATTATGAGCAGAAATGTATTTCACAAAGTTTTGGAGGTTGCCATAGTTTACAACCAAGTGTGTGCATTTGTTGAGGTCCCACTTGCGGTATCACAATACAACAGGAGGATGAAGGCAAGGCAAGAGAAAGAAAAAGATAAGTGATCTTATCCTTAATCCACTCCCACAATAAGAGAATTAATCCAAGGCAGGAGTGGTGGCATGTGCCTTTAATTCTAGCATTTAGGAGGCAGAGAGAGGTGGATCTTTGTGAATTTGAGAGCCCAGGCTGGTCTACATAGTGAATTCCAGAACATCCAGGGCTATGAAGAGAAACCATGTCTTGAAAAACAAAAGCAAAATAAAACAAGTGAATCCACTCACTAAGCATCTTTTATTTTTCTATGTATTTATGGGAAAGGCCATAAATGTGTAGACCCAGTGTATGTGTAGGCCCCGAGGTTGATATGGGAAATCATTCTCAATCACTCTTCCACCTTATTCTTTGAGATTAGAGTCTTTCAGTCAAACACAGAGCTTAGCCATATGACTAGTTTTGCTAGCCAGCTTGCTTAAAGGTCTTTCCTATCTCAGCCTTCAAGGCTGGAATTACAGGTGGGCTGCTATGTTCACCCAGTGTGTATATCACATTCTGTGGCCCCAAACTCAGGATTCACACCTATATAACAACTGCTTTAACTACCAAATTCCTCTCCAGACCCATTATCTAGGAATCTCTTGATTGTTAAAATGCCGTCAAATTTAAATCTTCATTTGAGAGAGAGAGAACTTCAACCCATAGTGCCTTCTTTAAATATTCATTTTATATTTGAGTACTCTGACATACTTGAGTACAGTGCAATAAATATCTCCACCAATGCATTTACACACCCATGTGCATACATTGCTCATGCCCGAATATGGCATGGTAGTACGACCACCAAACAGATAGGTTTTTTTGAGATCAGAAGGTTTTGCAATCTCTGACAGTTTTCTTTAGAAAACTCTCTCGACAATTGTTTTGGGCTTTGCTTTGGGAGCAACAGCATCTGCAGGGGTCCACCTGACTGTGTGAACAGGTATCTATCCTGCTCTTGCTCCTGCCATAATACAAAAGCCAAGTTCACCACAGAGGCCTACAGTGCAGTAGGCCCTAACACTGCATGGTATCCTTGGAGAGAACAGAGGGAGTACAGCTTTTCGAGGCAGACCAATGCCAGGACTGGGAGTAATGGAGCCAGATAACAAGCTTTTGATTTTTTTTTTCTTTTGGCTTTAATTAGCCCTTTCAAGTTAGAGGCAAGCTCAGAGCTGAGAATAGGGAGGGGGAGGCCAGAAACTGCACAGGGCTAGGGCTGTCTCCCAGCCACTCTAAAAAAGGCCAGGCCAGCTTTTAATGTACAGTATCAGTTTCCTTTGATTTGGTCGATATCCACGTTCCTTTGCTCAGGCTCTCTGGTTACAATTCATTTGAGCTCAGCTCAGACCACACATGTCCCATACGGCACAGTGTCAGCATCAGCCAGACGGCACTGCCACACTGTCCCCAGTGTCAGCCATGTTGGCATTCAGCTTTCCTGTGACCCGTCCCCAGTGCTGTTGTTTCTTCCAGTTTAGAGACAGAGAATGGACAAGGTGAACTCTGGAATCTTCTTTTGCCTCTGAATCTGGGGCTCCCTCGGGGTCTGTAAAGTGGAAACCAAGTCTCAGACAGTCTCTTAGTTAAGGTTTCTATTACTGAGATAAACACCATAATCAGAAGTAAGTTGGAGAGAAAGGAGTTTATTCAAACTCACAGTTCCATATCATAGCCCATCACTAAGGGAAACCAGGGTGGAAACTGGAAGCAAGAACTGATTCAGAGGCCACAGAGGAGTGCGGATGACTGGCTTGCTCCTTATGGCTTGCTCAGATGGCTTCCGGATGGCACCCAGGACCACTAGCCTAGAAGTGGCACTTCCCACAGTGGGGTGGGCCCTCTATGGGCCCTCCCTCAACCCTCCCTTATCAATCATCAACCAAGATAATGCACTACAGACATGCCCACAGGCAAGTCTTATGGAGGCTTTACTCCATTGAGAGTTCTTCAAATCTAGCTTGTGTCAAGCTGACATAAAACGGACTGTCACAGCTGGATTTGTCCCATGGGTTGCTGCTACTTGAAATAGCCAAAGAAGGCTACAACTTAAGAGGTTGACTTTAAGGGTTTGTTTTGTGACAGTGGGGGATACCTGTGGGTTTTATTGTAGTTATAACTTGGAGAGCTTACTAAGGGGATATGACCAGAAATTTGTCTTGATTACTCACTTTATTCTAATTCTGAAAGTTAGAACGCTTATCAGAAGATATTTATTGAGCTTATATGACCTCTTTCATTTCCTGAGACCTATATGTCTTCCCCTGAACTCAGAGCAGAAAGTGACCCTGGGTCACTTGCCTACCTCATGAATCCAGAGCCTTCTGATTGTAGCTCTCAGAGAGCTTGATGGTGCTTCTGCTCCCTGTGTGTGGGCCATGAAGGCTGGTTGTATTTGTGTCAGAGAAGAAAGAGGCTGGGGAACAGCCAGAAGTTGGTCTCCTAGGTCTGAGTGGCTATGAGTATAGAAATGTTTGCAAGTGTTAATCCTTGGGCTGTGTTGGATACGAATACTGTGGAGCTGGTGAGACATCTTTAGGTGTTTGGGGGGATGGGAGCAACCCTCAACTTTGCTTTTTGAGCCTTTCTTTTCCTGGGCCCTGGTCTGCTCTAATTCACATGGAAGGCATCCAATAATGAAGGCAGTAGAGCCTGCATAGTTCTCAGAGGATCTCATGAGAGCCTAGGCATAAGAGACCTAGAACGATCTGACAGGGGACTTAGGTTGTGCTGGGATTCAAGGGCCTGAAGACTAACTTGAGGCCAATTTATTAGGAAGACATCTAGGAGGGTTAACCAGTTTGGTTTAATTTCTATTTCTGTAGCTTCTCACCATTGGCTCTGGCCCTGGCCCTGGCCCTGGCCCTGGCCCTGGCCCTGGCCCTGGCCCTGGCCCTGGCCCTGGCCCTGGCCCTGGCCCTGGCCCTGGCCCCTTTTATAGCCTACTTCAAAGGTTCTCTGCAACTCTCCATCTATAGAGCACACACATCTAAAGCTATGGGATGCATAGCCTACCATTTTTGTCTTGTGTTAGGACTCTGTGAAGGCTAGCCTTTTCCACAGAAACTTGACAGTTCTAATATGGAATAGACAGCTCGCTCTTGGGAGTGCATTGTTGTGAGCAAGGATCTGTGTCCTTCATGAGTCTAGGGGTTGTCCTAGACTTCACTTCTTTTTTTTTTTTTATTGGATGTTTTATTTACATTTCAGATTCCATCCCCTTTCCCCATTTTCCCTCCCTATAAAACCCCGTGCCCCCTTTTCCTTTTTGCTTTTATACAATTTTTTAAAATGTTAATCAAAGGCTTTATAAGTATGATAATGCTCAGTCAGAAGTGTAACCGAATACTCAACCTAGATATATAAACTATCTTTGACTGGTGGAGACACGTGAACATCTGCCTCCATGCCCCCCCCTTTCTCTCTCTCATCACCTTGCTTCTTCTCTCCTTCATCTTCTCCTCTCCTTACTCCATCTTTTCCTCTCGGTGCTCCTTCCCCCTTAGCTCCTCCTACATATCACCCTTCCTGTTAAAATAAAACTTTTCTCTCAAAATACAATTAGAGCATAATTATTCCTGTTTTTACCAGTGAGGTATAAGATAGTCCTAATACCCAGTCCATCATTTTGGTGACTAACCAGGACCTCTGTCGTCTCTCCTAACTAGAAATTAGTTTTGAACCTGGCTTTTTTCGTGGTGCAATGGATAGCGCATTGGACTTCTAGACTTCACTTCTTACATTCCTCTCTGTCTTTAGCTTGCTGGGGTCTCTCACAGAGCCCTAGCCTCTAGCTCCAAGTAAGCTAATGGGGAGAGAAACATCTTAAATCCTGGGAATGTTTTAGGCAGCTAGGCAACAGACTAGCCAAGATCAAGGAAGGACCTCAGTCTCCAGGAATGTGAAAGGGAAGTTGATCACTACAGCCTGTAGATGAGACAAAGGTTGTAGTCAAGGGAGTGTCTACCACTCTGCTTCCTGAGGTCTGAGTTTGAAACCAGCTAAGAAATATCAGGCAGCACCAGTCTAGGACTGATAATGGGAGGCAGAGAGAGTGGATACAAATCACTTCCTCTTCTCTGTGAGCTTTGACCTCAGAGTGACCCTCTGCTAGAAAAAAACTGGGTCCATGGGACCAGTTATTTTGAATCATCACCAGTCATCTATCAGACCCTCATAACTGGGAGTAGAGAGTGAGGGCTACTACACGTTTGTACAGCCCAGCCCTGCCAGTGTGCAAGGTACTCCATGCCTCCTTTTAGGTTTCCCAGACTCCTATAAAACAACAGAATAGTCAGACTCCAAGCCCCAAGGGTATAGAGGGACAGAATCAAGCACTTTCATCAATATCATGTAATTAGCAATCTAGAACATACTGTGTGTTTAAATTCCAAGCCCACTACTTCTCCCATGGTATGTCAGTAGAACTTCTCTGGGTAGACAAGGTTCCTGTGCAAGGACTATCTACACAGAACAAGGAATGTGTGGCCCTAGACCCCGAGTACCAGGTACAAACAGGGCTCTCCAAGTTAATGCAGCCTAGACATTCCAAAGGCAGGCCTGGAAGAAGGCTGGGCCAAGCTCCCATATGACTTGAAGGTTTACCCACTGGCCTTGCCAGTCCTATGGGGGTCCCAGAGGTACAAGAACCAGCTTCATTTTCACTTCCTGCCCAATGGCATACATCATTGATATGAAGGAGAACCCCATCCCTACATGCTATGTGATTCATCTGTTTCCCAGACACAGCAGGTAGTCCTAGGAAGTAGGGAGGGTCATCCCGTTGGACTCAGGCTGGCCTTGTGTCCCAGCATAGCTGGTCACTCAGGTTTGCCTGGCGCCTGAGATCCTGAACCCCATGAAAATGAGCATCCGGAATAGCCAGGCAGCTGTCCCAGGCCAGTCTCAGGCAGTCTGCTTGCGCTGTTTTCGTTTCTCTGTCAGCAGGAAGCTGGACTCTGACTACATGGGTTTGTTTCCTGTTATGGTGAGAGGCAAGGGTTCCTCTCTTTGCTTGGCACTCAGACTCCCTTAGTCCAGGAACTCCTCCTCTTCCACACCCTGCCCCCACTTCTCATTCCAACCAGTCTTGCCAACACTACAGACCACTAAACAAGTTCATGAAACACCACATTCATGTCCCAATAGGTATACATATTGCAAATCTCCCCCAACTACACCTGAGCCCTCACTCCTTGCAAGCCCTTTGAGTGCCACAATTTCCTTATTTAAAATTCAGATGCCTGTTATAAGGCAACCTCAAGACAGAAGTCTCCCGTCTACCTCCAATGTAGCCCCCGTACTAGGTGTCCAGGTCTAAAGCCACCCATCTATCTTAGCCTTCTGTGTCAGCAGGGTTTGCAGTAGAAGTCCCATCTGGATCAAATGTTATAGTCTTTTTGGGGTCATGTGGTGATAGCCAAGTCCTGGGGGGATAAGTTAGATCTGGTGGGAGGAAGTCCAAGGTTGGCTTTCCTATTGTGTTTTCCCAAGATGCCACTTGGGAGGCCTGCCTGTAGGTCTGTATGCGTGCGTGCGTGCGTGCGTGCGTGCGTGCGTGCGTGCGTGCGTGTGTGTGTGTGTGTGTGTGTGTGTGTGTATTGGAGGGGGTGTTGACTGCAGAACCCAAGAATCACACAGGCCAAATTTTAATACAGGCACATTCAAGAGACTCAGTCTATAAATTTCTGAGCTATAACTTAAGGACATGGATTCTCACCACGCTGAGACATTACTTCCCAGGTTCAACACAATGTCATGTGCTCGCATGTGCACACACCTTCCCTGTGTCCATCGCCCCTCTTGTTGCTTCTCCCTGTCCTGCTCTAAACCCCTCTCCTCATGCTTCATCACCTTCCGTCTTGTCTCTATGGCTTCTTTCCTCTCCTGCTCACACACTACCCTCAGCTGTGAACACAGTCACATTGCTCTCTCATAAGTATACAAATATGAATATTTGCGTATTTGTGCACATGAGCCTCATTCAGTATGGCATTGCACCGCCTGAAATGATATGCTGAACATCTTGTCAATCAACACATGAACGTACCTCACTGGTCACTTCAGATATGGAGTTCCCTTTAATTCATTTCATCTACACAGGGTGCTGTCTTGGCAAGGATGCTGGCCAGGGAGTCCTGACATTTAGGTCTCAGCCAGCACCTGCTTATGAACTATCATAAGGCCAGTGCACAGTTTCTCTTCTGCTCTCATTTTATGCTAAAGAAGTTGGTGAGACAATATATTTCATAAAAAGCAAAAAAAGAAACACATAGATGTTATTAGAAAGCAAGGGCAAGCTCAGAACCCCTTGATAAATACAAACGATCCCAGCTCCGCCCTGCACCCCCACCTCTGGTTATACTGTCCCTGTGGTTTATTGATAGATTTGTACCATCAGTGTCTTCTTTGGAGAGGTTTGGACTGTAACTGAGGTTACTTACATTCAGTATCTTAGTCCCTAGGATGTGCTCGCTTGCTGGCCTGCCTTCCTTTCTCCATGTACATGTGACAGAGGCTCAGTCAATGAACCAGAAGAAGACATCTTTTAAGCTACGGTCTTGTTGCTCTTCTCTGGTGTCCTTTAATTTTGTAAGGCTGAAGGGAACTATCACACATCCACACACTGGCAACTGCTCTCATTTCATTAACAAAGTTAGAGAGGGAAGAAACAACCAAGGGCACTTTCCTCATCCTATCTGTCCATTTAGATCCTTCTTCCCAGTGAGTCTGGCCTCATACGCTGTCCACATACACACGTCGGTATCCCTGAGAGCCGAGAAACCCAGTATCGTTCTCCATGTCATTACTGTGTCTCTGTCAGTGTTCCAAAATATAATGGGATCTGTTCTGCTGATTTATCCTGCATGCAGGCGACATTACCCAGACACACGGGCCGGAGGAGCAAGAGAGGAAGATACACGGCAACATGAGTGGAGCTAATAAAATTTATTCCCACTAACAAGGGAATGACCTACCCCATAATTCAGCCTGGTGAGCGGGGCCACTGCTTCCCTGCACCCGCCAGGAAACACACAAACTTAATCATCGTGGCAATCCTCACCTCAATTATAGTTCGAATGGTGGCCGTGGCTGCTTGCCTTAAACTCTGGGAGGGGGAGCAAGAGCTGGGATTGATGGGTGGTTTTGTATGGGATTTATCTGCCCCTGACAGGCAGCTGCTAGGGGCGGGTAAAGCTAAGGTCTAGAAGGGGAGGGAAGCTTCCCGGTGGAGTTTGGCTGGTATTGCTCGCAAGGCTGAGAAACTTCTCTGGGAGTCCCCAGGGGTCCAGTTGGGGCCACTAGATTTGCTCCCAGCCTATTTGCCACCTGCAGAGTTCTGATTCTCTTGCCAAGCTGGCCCATAGCTGTGGTCTGTGCAGACCTCCATTGTGCCATGTCCTGGCTACTTATTAGGGGGAGGGACCTGGGGCCCTCAGCAGCTGGGCTAATGAGGAGAAGGTCATGGGTCCAGCCCCCAGGACCCTGATTGAGCTGCTCTCCGATGGTAATGCTGAGCAAACTTTGGAGGGTACATGGCAAACACTTGCTGTTGGTTGTGGCCTGGCTTGCAGAAAACAAGTCAGGATTAGTGCTCCTGTCCTGGGAACACAGCAGAAATTAGTAGCCACGGTACCCTATTAGAAGGCTAGCTTGTTATCATGACTTCTTGGATGTCCAGTGACATTGGGCCACAGTTGGTACCCAAAAACACAGAGGTTTCGACATTAGTATAAAAAGAAACATTGCCTTGGTTTATGGCTTCCATTGCTCCATAGGTATGGAAGTACAATAATTAAGCTTTGGAAGCTGACTCTATTCCCCACCAAGCTCCTGGGCCACAACTGGCCTTCTTCTCCCCTGATATTGAGTCCCTCCCATCCTTTATGAGATGCCTAAAAGCGGGGCTCTTGGTTCTTGGGAACCTTGGCTACAATTTGTTGGGTTGTTTTTCCAGCCCTGAGACATTTTGCACTGAATCCCTTCAATAACATATTTGTCTAACTAGGTTACTGTGGCTGTGTCTTGCTGGCTCTCCCTCCTTTCCTCTGCACACATTCATTTTCTCTACAATTCCATTGAAAAGGACACAATAAAGAATCACTCTGAGATGATGCATTAGTAACTAAGTGGATGACCACAGTCCCGCATTCTGTTTCTGCTTTCTGTGCTCACAGCCTGGGTTCAGAGGCAACCTTCACCTCTAACCGCCCTTCCCTCGCTTCCTTCTGAGAGTTCAATGCAGTGGGAGCCTCAATAGAGCTCACAGAGAGGGTTAGGAATTATGAAGGAGAAAGCAAAGGTTATGCAGATTAGTAAAGCTATCAAAGGGTTGGAGGGATGTGTGTGTGTGTGTGTGTGTGTGTGTGTGTGTGTGTGTGTTAATTCTTTGTTAGAGAAATGATCACTCAAACACATCTTACAGAGTAACAAACAGGCTTCTCAACGAGGCTAAACTTAAGCCTACCATAGTCTCCTGGAGTTCTTTCCAGGCTCCTGAGAGCCCTTGGGAGCCCTCTCTGTTTACCCCTGAGGAGACAGAGTCGAGCATACACAGCCTCATCTCTAGGGGCTCATGCGTGCAGTGCTTCAGGCTCTGGTGTATTTATGAGCACCTGAGGGGTCAGCAGCCATATTTGAGATATGGTTCCTAATAAGTGGGTGATCATTATCACCCTGTACTGCAGAGCTTCACAATCGGAGCCTGTATTTAGACATGAGCTATTACAGCTTATCTGATCAATACCTCCTTTAAAAAGAAATCCCACATGCGTAATTCACTGGTGCTGGGTTTCTAGGAGAGGCCTGCTATGGGCAGCTCCTTCTATGTGTGGTTTGTGTGTGTGTGTGTGTATGGGTGTGTGTGTTTGGGTGTGTGTGTTTGGGTGTGTGTGGGTATGTGTGTGGGTGGGTGTGAGTGTGTGTGTGTATGAAAGAGAGAGAGAGAGAAGGAGGGAGGGAGGGAGGGAGAGAGAGAGAGAGAGAGAGAGAGAGAGAGAGAGAGAGCGCCCTCCTGTAGGTGTAATTAATGCAAAGAGGTTTATGGCTTGTGAGGATGTGGAATTCCAAAGGTCTCTTCCATCCTAAGCATCCTAAACAGTGGCTTACAGATTCCTCTCTTTCCTCCTGTCTTGTATGTCTTCACAAAGCATTCACTTCCACATTCTTTGGCATATGTGGACATGAGAGGAAGATTCCAGATTTGCTGATTGGCCAGGGACTCTCTCAGCAAGCTTTGTTAGGTTCTGGAAGTGGTAGACAGCAGAGGCCGTCCTTCAGTGGTGGGCCTTGCTGTCCCTGAGACTGGAAGATGCCCACTCTAAGGCTGTTGCCTAGCAACACAATGACTGTGAGGATTTTTTTGTTGTTGCTGTTATTTGTTTGTTTGTTTTGTTTTTCTAGACTGGAAATTTGAATTTCAGTTTTCCCTGTAGCTTAATAGATTACTAGGGCAGCCATAGTCAAGTCTTGATTTTGTTTCCTGTAAAATGGGTTGGTTAAGCCTGTAATCTTAATTTCTTCTCTGGATTAGTACAGAAGAATGGTAGTATACTGTGTTCTAAGCCAGAAAACATGAAGCGAAGGCTGAGTCACCTCTGCACAGAGTCTCTGACTTTTTCTCCTGCAGCTGGTGGCCCTGCCCTTCATTCTGTCCAGGGACACTTGAAATAAGACACCAACTGCTTGTCTAAATACAGCCTAGGTCTGTTTCCCCACTAGAGGAGGACAATCTGGGGGACATCAACTGAGACTCTTGTATCTCTATGTTCCTGGGGCTTTCCTTATTGCGTGGTCTTTATAAATATCCCAAAGCAAATTAATAAATGAAGATCTGTCAATAGCACTGTTCTCCCAGAAGCCCCCTTTCCCTCTTGGCCAAAGTGATGAGCTCCTCTAGGCTAAGGGACCCCAGTACAGGATCAGATGGACCCACAGGAGGGATTTGGACAGCTTTCCTCCTTCATTTAATGGACAGAGGTGGTGTTCCAGGGAAAGAGGATGCTGTGGATTTGCTCAGAACTTCATATGAGGCAGGGCAATACTCCTTGCCCCAGGAAGGGAGAAGGGCTGTTTTGCTGCTATGTGTGTAAGGACTCTTCTGTTTGCTGCCCTCAGAGCAAGGGTAGAACCTGGTCTGGCCTTTCATTTTTCTCCCTGGGATCCAGAGCAGCATGGCAGGTACATCCATGGTCAGAGCAGCCAGCTGCATCCATCCATCACACTGGCTCACCTGACCTGTGTTTCTGGGCCAGTGTGGGCTGTTTGTAAGCAGTGGATGCCTGAGGTGAGAGGGGAGGCCTGTGGCTATGGAATAGACTATGTCCCAGAGCTCAGCTAATTGGCCCACAGGGAGATGGACCTGCTGACCCTGACCTCGTTAGCACTGCCTTTGGACCACTGAGCTTTGACCTAATTCTGACCTTTCTGTAATAAGGGTTCACTGGGGTTCTGATAAAGGTGGGGCAGCTGGGGGCCAGGGAAACTGTCTCTGTGTGGCAGGGAAGGAGCTGGGAAGAGTAGACCAGGGGCCTGCCAGCTGGGGTGGGCAGCATCAGGATCAGGTGCCAACCCACCTCTTGCCTTACGGTCTTCAGGATGGTTGGGTCCTTGAGAGCTGATCACTATACCTGAGGTTGAAAGGTTATTCTAAGGCAGTGGTTCTCAACCTTCCTAATATTGTAACCCCTTTAATACATCTCCTCATGTTGTGGTGATCCCCAACCATAAAATTATTTCCATTGCTACTTCATAACTGTAATTTTGCTACTGTTATGAATCCTAATGTAAATGTCTGATATACCTATGGTTTTAAGTGGCCCCTGTGAAAGGAGTGTTTGACCTCCAAAGGGGTCACGACCCACATGTGGAGAACTGTTGTTTTTAGGGATTGAAGGAGAACCCCAACAGTTCCCCAGGTCTGCCTTCTCTACCAGCTCTTCTCAGTCTGGGCTCCTCAAGTGGCTGCCTTGTGGTTCTTTCTGTCCCAGAGCCAGGGGACATTGACAGAAGAAGAAAGCTAGCGTTTTTCAGTCCCCTCTCAGTGGCGATGATAGAGCTTTTCAGAGTGCCAGTCTCTGCAGAGTGGGAGCAATTTCCCTGTAATTGGTAAAGTAACCGTAACTGCTCTGTCATTTGTATGTAGCGACACGTAATTGCACGGTAACCTTTGCTGCTGTGTGAGAGGGAAGCGTGGTAAGCTATTAGATTGTAATTCGGAGTGTCAGCTATGGCTCCCCATACCACCTCGCCATGGCTGCTGGTGTTCTGTAGGCCACTGGCTTGTGGGGGGCCTTTGGCATTTAGGTTCAACATGAGTAGGGTACTACTATGTAACAACCTCTGTGAGGGGGTAAAGCCCAGGGTGCGGATGGCTATTCTCTCCTCAGTGGGGACAAAGACCACCCTGATGTCTTTGAAAACACAGAAACACTAAGAAGGCTAGGAAGATGTGGTCACCTTGGTTCCACTCAGGCTTTCTGAGGAGAGGGTTTGACTGAGACACAAGGTTTTACTTTTTTAAAGAAAATGTTCCATCTTCTAGATCCAAGAGACTCTTCCTTTGCTTCTTCATTTAACCTCCCCAGTCCAATTTCTTACCCCATTCTGAAAGCCAGTTCTAGTCCCTTAATCTCCACAGCATTCCTGAGGTAGAAACCACGTATTTTAGCACTGCCGAGAAGACTCACCAAAGTTAGTCAGTTTGTCTTCACCTGACAAGTAATAGCGAAAGCTCTTGTTCTTGTAGCATTTACTGAGTGGTGAACTGTGTTCTGCATGGGTTAGAGGATGGAGTGAGTGGTGGACTGTGTTCTACATGGTTAGATGATTCAGTCTTCATCAGCACTGTGGAGTATGTTCTGGTATCACAGTTGCCATGCTACAATGGATGCATCTTAGTTAAATGGCTATGAAGTTCAGATAGGCAAACCTAGTTCTAAATTGCTAACTACTGGGAAACCAAAGCTTTGTCTTGTTCATTTACCTACCTGTTTGCCATCCTGCTGTCCAGCCCCCAACCTGTTTACCTCGTGTGTCTTAATCCAGCATGAAGCAAGCGCTAAGCTAAGAGTACAAAGATGCATAAAGCATTGTCCCTTCCCTCATTCTCAGAGTCGCTGGAATACAGTGAGTCGTTCATCTTAACTTATAGCCTACATATAAAAAAAATTAAATAGAACTTATTATTAAACATCCTTGAGAATACATAAAAGGTAGAAAACATCAGAATTAACCAGATGCAAATTCTATATAACTTAATGAACTCATGTCCTATTAGAATTGGTATCTAGAATGGAAGCTGTGAAGATTAAATTTCTCACTTTCAGTATCAAATAGATTTTATGCACTTATTCATCACCAAAACCAAAGATCCATGACAGACTTAGAACTGTAATAACAATTGACTTTATATTCTTTACCTCAAATTATTTCATTTTATGAAATAATTTTATTTACTTCAAATTATTCATTAATTATTATTTTGAGACATCTCAGTCCTTTCTCATCTCCTAACACTTAGTTTTTCTTATTATTTTTATCCTTCATGTTATATGGTACCAACGAGCATATTTGTTAACATCTATACAGCTGTTAACCACTGGAAAATCAAAGTGTTTACTTGGTCGTTCATCCACCCATCTGTCTATCCATCCTTTTATCCATCTACCCATCTGTTTATTATATATATATATAACACATATATATATATAACCAGGCACTAAGCTAATATATATATATATATCTTGTCTATTATGAACCAGGCACTAAGCTAAGGGTCTAAAGATGCTTACACCATGTTCCCTGGCCTCACTCTCAGTGTACCTGGAATGTACTGAGTCACTCATCCTTAATTTATATCCCATGCATTCTGAGAGGACTTTGGGGGACAGTAGGAAGAAAGTGAGTTGTCCCTTTAGTTTGAGATAGAAGACACAGGCTGTCTGTCTGGTCTGTCAGCAGCATACCCAAGTGAACCCATGGACCTTCTGACCTTCCTTTGTAAGAATGGAACTTACTGGCTAGTCAGCCTAGCTGAATCGACCAACTTCAGTGAGGGACCTTAAGACCTTTATCTAAAGATAAGATAAAAAAAATGATTGAGGAAGTTACTTGATGTAAACCTCTGGCTTCTATACACCATTTAGTCCTATGTGTATATGTATACATGAATACACCATTTAGTCCTATGTGTATATGTATACATGAACACACAAACACACACACACACACACACACACACACAATGGGGCTGCTGAAGAAGATATATCATGCTGGCTTGCAGCTGTAACTTGCTCATGGGCACTTGTGCAGTGACCAGAGAGAGAGAGCCCAGGCCTGGGCCTGCATGCACAGCTAGACTCCTGATTATAGCCTTGTCATAGCCCCTGTGACTGTGACTCTAATAATACTGTTAATGGGGCCCAGGGAAAGACCTAGCTAGGGCCAGAGCAAAGACTCTGACCCGTATCACTCAGGAACTCAGGAATGCACACCACCCTCACCTGCACAAGACTTTCACCAATCAGCCTGGAGCCCAGGCATCTGCACTGTACGGCCATATGCAGGTCTTAGGGCGGGGAGACTCTTCCAGATCCTTTCCCTGCGCTGCAATTATCCTAAGGCCGCAGCTCAGGAACCTACAAGGCCTTCTGCTCCCCACAGCCATTATGTCTCCTGCTCCGGACTGGATTTTCACTCACAAATCCACACATGATTTTTCCCTTCACTGAAGAGCTTCTAGGTCACAGACAGCCTTTTTCATTGTCTCATCCAGTTCTTGCCTTCGCCCTGCCTTGCTGTTTGACAGTCAAGGAAGATGAACTTCAGAGGACAGTAGGAATAAGTTATACCTCAGAAACAGCCCAGTAGCTCTGCAAAGCCTGTCCTTTGACATTTTCTCAGTACTTCACTGTGAAAGTATCCCTCCTCTGGTGCTCCAAGCTTTGAGGAATCTAAGAAAGGGCACGCCTCGGGACTGCTGGACAACCTTAGCAACCGGCTTGGTTAAAGGCCTTGATTGTACCCTCATTACCTGGGGTCTCATTCAGGGGGAAAACCTAGGTCCCATGGAAGCCAGGGATGGAGGGATCATTTTCCATTACGTTACCCATGAACCCCCAGCTGCATCTCCAGTTTCCTTTGAGCTGCAGGATAACACTAAGGCAGGGACTGTGGATGCTGAGTGTCACAGTATAGGTGTGGAGACAAAGTCCTGCCTCCTGACAGGGCCTGGCATGGAGCCTTGTGATCCAAGATGAGCAGAACCCCCAGCTCAGACAGCCAGGCTGTGCCATCCCAGCTTCCATCTGGTAAAAAACATTTCTCACCTGGGCCCCTTGCTGTGAAGCCCTGCAGAGGAAGAGAATCACAAGGCAGGGCACTTTTTGCCTCTGACAGCATGACTTCACCATGCAGTTGCCTGACTGCATGACTCTGTTTTTGTAGGTGACTGTTGATTTGTTTGTGCTTCACCCAGCTAAGGGGAAAAACTGTTTGGTAATCCTGGCCACTCCAATGCTCTTCTAGATGAAAGTGAAGAAAGCCCTGATTTCTCCTTGCCCCAGGTTAATTAGGAGTGATGGCAACAGGGGACTATGAAACATGGGCTTCCTCTCTCTTTGCCTTGGATCCCCCTTGTGCCAAGTAGATGATCATTCAGCTCCGGCTACTTGGAAGATGGGTCAAAATAGGCAGAATACAAACTTTGCTGATAGCAGAGATCTTTGTAGCCCAACTTATGCTCAGAAATTAGGGATACAGATTCTTTGTGAACTGAAGTCAGAGGACTGTGAGGCTTCTGGGCACCTCAGGCTGCCCTGGAAACACCTGGCAGGTTGCCATAGTTACAGCTAACAAGGACTAGGCATGATATTCTCTTAACCTGGATCTTTCTTCCTCCTTCTATCCATCTTTTACCAACCACCTGTCTCCTTTTTCATTTTCTCACAACAGGAAGAAAGATGCAGGTGAGACATAGTCTTGTAGTTTTGTCATAAATGTCACTGCTATGGTTTCTTGTTGTTGTTTGTTTTGTTTTGTTTTGTTTTGTTTTGTTTTGTTTTGTTTTTATAAAGGAAGGGGAGAGTTTTGTTGCATCTGATCTGTTGGACCAGATGCATGTAGCAGAGGCTGGAGGTGGCCAAAGGCACAGACAGACATTTGTTCCACATGTGGAAGAAGGGGAGAGGCTAGGGAACTTTCAGTCTTCAATATGTTCTCTCTCTATGATGCCTATTGCCACTCCCCTTCAGGAAGGGAATGAAAGAGCCCTAGGCTCTGGAGAGCTGAGTTGGCCACTTTCACAGGGCTGTGTTGGCAGGAGCCTGCCTGCTGTTCCCCAGATGCCTCTTGCTTTGACTGGCTTTAAGCCTTTAAAAAAGCAACACCTTGTACTTTATTTCAGTCCTTTCTCTGGAAGGTCCAAAGACGTTTACAGGCCCAAGCTTGATAGGCTTTATGGTAGCCCATCAAAAGGCAGGGACTGTGTTCTTCATCTTTATAGTCTGAAAAATTGAAAAAGCACAGGAAGACAGAGTAACTCTTTGGAGGCCACACAGTGCTTCCAGAAAAGCAGAAATCCAGTTAAGTTCCCAGCACTTAGAAGACTGAGCTAACCTAGAGCTTCTTGTGAGGAGTGTGAGAGCTTTCCTCAGCTACTTTAAGGTATTTATCCTCCAGGACACAACAGAACCCAAAGGGGAGTCCATGGTTGCATAAGTTCCTCCATGTTGGAAGTAACTAGAAGCCCTGTATGAAAAGAGTAAAGGTTGGGTGGAAAGATGAAAAAACTGGCCCAGGAGTCCTTCCTCTTGACCCTTAATCTCTAAAGGTTGTATTTCCTGGAGTTGGAGATGAGATGGGTCATTGGTATCACAGGCTACTGAAGAGCTCAGAGGTGTGAACTGGTTTGAGAATGACGCTTGGAAAAACTTGAGACCAGGTGCCTTCCTTCTTAAGGACTTTTTTATGACCGAGTATTAGGCTATTTCCCAGGAGACTGTCCAAGGGGTCCTTTTATGAGGAGCATCTTGGGAGCTTGGTCTACAGATGATGTTGTGGGAAAGGTTACCATAGGTATGACAAAGATACAGATGCTCCTCTTAGTTGTGCTCTAGGAGACAGGGAACCTAAGAGCAGCATCATGAACAGGTACAAACCTGGCTCCTTTGAACCCTCCTTTGCTGATCATCTGGCCGAGGCTCTCTGATTCTGTTGGCAACACTTTAAGTGTCCAGACTTCATTCTATCCCTTTGAGTTCTCACTGGCACATCGGCTCCAAAGCTAGTGTTTAGACACAGTTGTGGAGGTCACATCTCTCTGACACCAGAGCCCAGGTGTTTGTGGCCTGTGGGGGGGGTGTGGGTGGGAGGGGGGGCTGGCCCAGAACTTTTCCATGTGGCAGTGAAGATGGACAATCAAATACACCAGGATGGCACTTAGAAGAGTTCAAGAATATGCTGTGGTCTAAGGTATGAGGCACCTCTAAAGATCTGTGCCGCTGCTGTGGGCTTGCAGCTGTCTACATGCAAAACAAAACAAAGACAAAAACAAAAAACCAAACCAAACAAACAAACAAAAACCTGAAGGATTTGGAATAAATAGCCCATTGCTAAGGAGTCTTCTGGCTCTGGACTTTTTCTGGCTTCCTACCTGTACCATTTCCCATGTTGCTCTTTTCTAACTTTTCTCTCATTTTAATTTTCAGCTCCTTACCATCGATGACAACTTCTGTGGCCTGGATATGAATGCTCCTCTGGGAGTGTCCGAAATGGTACGTGGTATTCCAGTCTTCACGGAAGACAGGGACCGCATGACTTCCGTCATCGCGTATGTCTACAAGAATCATTCGCTGGCCTTCGTGGGCACCAAAAGTGGCAAGCTAAAGAAGGTAGGAATGAGATTCGACTGTTTTCGTTCTTGTGAAGACAGTGGGTCCCCCACAGTGTTTCACTGTCGTGGGCCTGGTCTGCAGGGAAGACAGATTCGAGCTGAGGAGATATGCTTCTGTTGAGGTGATGGCAGTTGTGTGTTCTTTCTCTGCTTTCATTTGTAGGCTGTTATGCAAATCAAGCTGCCTGAGTGGATGGAGTCACCCTTCCCTAGAGCTGGCAGGCATGTGAGAATTGTTAACCCAGCCTTGCTAGGTGGTTCCAAATGGTGTATTCTATTCCACTTGGCCTTGGGCCCTCAGGCAAGGGCTCTATTAAGTTTAGGTGGCTGGAGAAGGTGGACTGGGGGAGGGCTGTGCCTGTTCCTCTTGTTCCAGCCCTTATGGGCTGGTGCATCCATCTGGAATTCATTCAGGGAACAGATGGAGCAATGTGCAGACCTGCTTGAGAGCTGCTAATGGGGCTAAGAGCCAGCCTGTGAGAGAGGGACACCATTGCTGAAGTAGAAGCAAAGAAGTGGCTTATGGATGGATGAAATCATATGGTCTGGAGAACTTGGCGTGTGACCCTTGTCCTGGCACAATGGGCAATCTTGGCTCACTGGCTGTATCAGGTGTGTTTGCCCATTCAGAAATGTTCTCAGCCATGAATTCTCAGGGGACTTGGAAGTGGCTCTATTGTGTGTTTCTCTGATGGGGTTAAATGTCTTTCTAACTCTGGAAGCTGAGTCTTGCTTTCTGTTGGCTGGTTGTTCATTGCTCTTTAGCTTGTCTTATTCAGGCTTCCTTTGGCAATTTCCAAATACTGTATGATTCAGACTAAGTAAAATGATGAAGACTGAACCTTGATCCCTCCTTTCCCTTTGATTTATGTCTTGGCGTTAACTCTGAATGGTCATGAGTGAGAACATATTCTACATAAGTCCAGAAGGCTGTGTCTATCTTACCATCTTATTATCTAAGATGACAGCAATCGTTTCCTTCCTGTGGACTTGATATCCAAGCATAGGTTGCAGTGTGGAGTATATGTGAGACAGGGTCAGGAGTGAGTGGTGGGTGTATATAATAGTTACTGAATATCCAGAAAAGAAAACAGGGTGTGCAGCTAGAATGCCATGGAACTCAGAAAAAAAAAAAAAAAAAAAAAAAAAGCACACATGGACTGTGTGCTTAATCTCACACTTCATTTCCCTGTCCTGATTTACCCATTGTCTGCACATTCTCCAGAAATATGTGTCTTGCGTCCCTGCCCTTCTCACTGCTGTTACTCCTTGGGATTTCTATTCATGTATTGAATTAAGTTCTGTAGATGCCCAGAGAATGTGCAGCAAGGTGTTGGTCCTCAAACAGTCCCAGTGTTTAATTGCTGCCACCTGTCTGCTTCTTCCTCTCAAGCTCCCTCCTGACCCATGTCAATCATTCTGTCGCTGTGAGAGGATGTGGCTAGCTTTTCGTTCTTTCAGACTGAGGCTTCAAGTTTTGAGTGGGTTAGGAAATCAGATCTCCAAACTTGCAGAATCCAGTGACTCCAGTGGGCCTGGATAAAAGCAGGAAGAGAAGTCTGTGAGCTTTCCTGTAGTCAGAGACCCTGTGGGTGTCTCTGCTGGCTGTTGAGGTTTCCTCTGTGTTCCCGATTACTCACTTTGCAGGACAAGTACATTCTAAACCCCAGTGACATGCTACTGTTTGGATCATCTCTGAGATGCTTGGAGTAACTGGGAGAAGGGGAAGTGGGACTGGTCCAAGGCTCAACATCATCAGATCTTATCCTTGAATGGAACAGTCCAATCCCACCCCTTCTTTTTTTTCTCTCTCTTTCTCTTTTGCTCCCTGACTCATGTTGTAAAAAATTTCCCCATTACACATTGTTGCTATCATGTTGTGTCAACTTGCCAATGGCCCAGAATGATGAGGCCAAGTGAAATTAGACTGGAACCTTCTAAATTTTGAGTCCAAATCACCCTTTCTCTCTTAATAAGTTAATTCTCTTGGGTATTTTGAGATGGTGATAAGATGCCATCCAAAACAATCACCATACACAATTCATACAACGAAGTGTCTATTATGGGGAGACTAAACACTGTTGAGGGTAAGTGCACAAGCACTTTGGGTTGCTTTAACGCTTTCTACTGATGAGCCCCATCTTAGTACAGCGGAGAATCGACTTTCTTCATCACCCTAAAACATTGTTATCCAAGGAATCTCAGACTAGCTTTCCCAGACAGAATAGCCCCTGGATGAGGAGTAATGTTATGTCATTTCTAGAACCGTTTAGACTATGTTGCCAGTGTCAGGAATATGGAGAGTTCTTTGTACATAATGGAGCAGTTATTCGGGGGAAAAAGACACTTTTTTTCTGGACTTGACTGCACCGTAAATCTGAAATGGTTCAGAACAGTGCAGAAGCCTGTCCCCTGCCACTGAGGCTCAATGTCACACAGCTTCATGAGTGGGGGATGAGCACAGCGAATGAACAAATGCACAGAACCCACCCTTCTGGGGGCATGTAGGGGCAGAGCCATGCATAGATAACAGGCAACACCTAATGGGAAACTTGGAACATTCTCTGCCACATGCAGGCTGGCATTTCCCATCTTCCCCTTGGATGCATCTATGTAAGAATCGTCCAGCTTCAGCCACCTGGGATGTTAAATTTAATATCCACAGCAGTGGTGGGGCTGGTGAAGCATACGTATCTGAAAGCTAGGAGTAGAGGTGTTGCAATGGGGGGAATGAGCTGGCCCTTCTCTGGGGTGTGGGGGTGGGGGAGCTCACCACCCAGGCTGCCAAACTTTCTGCTCCACAGGTTTAGAGTGGCAACCGCTTAATAGTTTTGCACAAGTCTGGCCCGTGCTTCTGCAGACTCAGCATAGCCAGCCCAGGGGACAGCCTGAGTTGGAAAAGGAAGGCTGGGCTGCCATGTAGTCTGTTGTTTGAAATAATAAAAAGTGAAAGTGGCCCATTTGTTTATTTTCCTAGACAATAGAATTTCCCACCGCCAGTAGCTCAAGGTCACCACGCCCCCTTCCCTGCAATAACTCTGATTTGCTTTTCCCAGAGGTTATCAGACCCACTGCCACCTTTCTGGGCAGAGACCCAGCCATAGCCGGCTGGAGGCGGCAGCTGAACTTTGTGGCAAGTTTTGTGAGCCACCGAGCCTGGGGTGTAGGAATAATGACAATCATACAGCAGCTGAAATTACGGAGTTGGCGTCTTCCAGCCCTGTAATAATCTATGGAGTGTACAAGGGCCTTTCAGAGTTCTTTGCAGCATGACAAGGAGACCCGAAGTGGGCAAGGTGGGCGGGAAGGGCTCGGACGGTTGCTGAGAGTAAGGGAAGTTGACTGTGGGCTTTAGGGACCTGGGAGCTAGACTCCAGCTATCCATAGGCTGCCCTTGAGATTACTGACTTTTCATTTTGTTTGAAAGGTATGAGTTCCAATTATTTGCAGCCTTGCCTTTGATGACCGTAATTTTGTTCCTTGAGTGCACATCACATGAGGCAAGGGGAAGGGAGGTGAGGAAAGTGCCAATTTGGTTGTCTTTTGTGTTTTCTGGTGTGTGTGTGTGTGTGTGTGTGTGTGTGTGTGTGTACATTTGGCAGACATTCCTGTGGTGAACATAAAAGGCATGTTCTGTTAAGAAATCTGGCATATAAATGCTGAAATCATCAGGAGGTGCCCAAGAACTCAGAGGAACCCACAGCCTGTTAAAATTTCATCTGCAGGCGAAATTCATGAAGCAAACACCATCTTGACTTGCTTTAGGTTGTCTGCGTGAAGGCTGGAGTATCTAGATTAAAAATCTGTTTGCTTAAATATCTCTGCAGCAATCCTTTCTGTCTCTTTCTCTTTTTGCACCAAGCGATCATATTTTATAGCTGCTGATCAGCAGTGAATTACTGCCTGACAACAGGAGGAGAGACTGACGTTCATTGTGAACCACAACATTATAAACTTGCAATGGAGGTGTGAGTCTGTCTTTCCCAAATGCTTTCTGACACGTGTTACACTGTTCACAACTAAGGGGTGGGACACCCACCAGTGTTGGTTGATCAGAGCCTTGGCTCTTTCTGCTATGTGTCTGTATCCATGCTTTCCCCCAGCTGTGATCAAATACCTGCAAGAAACAACTTGAAGGAGGGAAGATTTCATTTGGCTCATGGTTCAGGGGATACAGTCCACCCTGCATTGGAAGTCATGGCAGCGGGGCTAGCCCTGTTCATAGCAGCAGTGACTGCTTTCTCACATTTCTGTGAAACAGAATACATAAGGAAGGGGAATACTGCAGCTCGGAGGCTTTCTATTCTTCCTTTTTATTCAGATGAGGACCCAGTCAACACTCAGGATTAATATTAGCCTCCTCAGTTAATTCTCTGTGGAGACACAAAGGTGCATGTCACTAACATCCTAGGCATTTCTTAATCCTATCAAGTTGACAATTAAAATGAGCCCTGTAAGAGACTGCAGCAGGATGAGTGTTTGAGGAGTGCATGCTCCAAGCCAGCCCAGCTGCCCAGAATGGGAGCTGAGTGTGTGTGTCCATGTGGAGTCAATATGAGTGTAAAACACACAATGCAACCTTCATTGTAATGTTCCACAGATTGATTTTGTCATCTTACTTTTCTGTCCTGCACCTGTTTGTATTCCCTGCGTCTACGAAGGTGAACCAAGCTCAGGCTGAGGTGTGTCATGGAGACTCACACTAGGTGTGATTCAGAGCACAGCTTCTCATGATTGAGCAAGTCAAGGTGATGTTTGCTTTGTGGATTTTACCTGCAGATGAAATTTTAATAGGTTTTGTTTGAGTTCCTGGGCACCTCCTGCTGGTTTCAGAACATGCCTTTTATATTCACCAAAGGAAAGTCTGTGTGTGTGTGTGTGTGTGTGTGGTGTGTAAGAATTGGAGAGCATTTGCATAAACATTTGAGACACACACACAGACAAAGGTAGGCAGGCAGACACACACACACACACACACACACACACACACACACACCTGTATCATATCTGAGGCTCCAGCCCTGCTCTGCTACTCCCTAAATACATCTGGGAATTCTTTTCAAATTTTGGACTCTGGAAATTTCAGTCTACTTTAATTAAAAATAAATCCAGAGGTTTGGTGAGATGTCTCAGAGGGTAATGGTGCTTGCCACACAAGCCTGACAACTTGAGTTCAATCCCTAGGAACCCACATTAAGGAGGAGAGAACTAACTTCACAGCATTGTCCTCTGACCTCCACACATGTACCATGACACATGCATGTGGACACACACAGATACACACAAAACAAAGACACACACACTACAATCAATAAAATGTAAAATGAACTCATGCCACGTAGAGCTGTGCAGTCCAGGGTTGGGCCTCTGTGTGTTGACCAGGAGCAGAGCAGAAATCGTATTCTGCTGGTTCAAGTTAGACCAGTCAGCTTGGTTGTGCCATGCACTTCTCCAACTTGAACTGCTACTGTGAGTTTGCTAAAGTTAGGAACAAACAGGAAGGGAAAGAGTGTGAAAGAATTTGGCCTGAGCCACTTCCTGCATGGAGACAAACCCTCCTGGAGGCCTGGTAACTGTGTCCACAGTTCTTTTTTGCATGTCTTTTCCTGTTGGTTTTTTTTTTCTTTTTTTGCTAGTGTTAAACCTTCATGAGTTTTAACCTAACCTATGCTTTCTGTCTAAGACCTGAGGTTGAAGGTGCTGCAGCCTAGGATTCTCCTCTATATCCATCCCTAACCAGGGACAGAGGTCATTCTGTCACCAGCATCCCTTAGCATCCCAAGTCTGTCTCTTCAGAATAATCTCATCTTACTTTGACATGTCTGCTTCTGGGCATTCCTCTCACCTCGTCTTGATCTCCATTGGTATGTCTTAAGCTTTCTCTTCATGCTGTATCCAGTAAGTAAGGAAACTAGTCATTCTGGTGCACGTCCTCTCTGACATGTTTTATGTGCTTGATACCATGAAGTCCCGACCATCCCTTTATCATGAATATTTCTCCATTGGTCTTTTGTTCTTACCTTCTCTTATTTTTTATGACTTTGACCATGGGCCCGTCTACTTTCTCCAAAAGGATCCAAAGTGGTCATTTGGAAGTGACCGGAGCAAACCTAGCATGTCTTTACTGTAGTCTCTGCTACAGCCTCCTTCAAGGCAGCTTGACAGCCATGTCTGGATTTTGATACCTTCTCTCCTAGCTTCCTGCAAAAACATACATTGGGATCACCAGAACACAGTGCCTCAGGGGCACCTGTCACTCTCTTCCCTAGGGAATCAGCATTAGGATTCATGATTGAAAGATGGTGTTAGAAATAAGTCTTGTCATTTCAGAATGTATTGGTACACATGCCAGTTGTTTGAATTGTATGTGTGTCTATACATTGGTGTGGAAAGATTCTGACCATACATTAAAATGAAAGGACATTAAAATTGAAGAAAGTGCCACTGAACCACCCCAAATCATAGCACACCTTCAGACAACTGATACACAGATGTCAGGCACACTGGAAGAATTTATCCAGTGACACATGCGATTGAAGAAAAATATTATGCTTTACAAGAGTATATCATTAGGAGGGAAACTAGCAGCATATCAGGAGTCTGGCCATGTAACCAAGACAACAAAGATGGGAGAGGATGAGAGATATGATGTGCAGAGGCAGAAGGGAGAGGCAGAAGGCAAGAAAAGCAGGCTCCCAGCTGCCATTGTCCTCCTTACCTGCTGGGTTTTTTTACTACTAGACTCTCAATTGAAAGAGAATAGTACCTAGAGGCTCAATACAGTCTCAGAAAGGATAGAACTAGGGAAGGGTTTCATCTCCAGAAATTGCTGTATTTGCTGGGCCACTTTGATGCAGAAGGCAGTATCATTTGGACTAAGTTGTAACCCACCTGCTGTTGCTTTTATGGAGGCTCTGCTTAGCATCTCCTTGTTCTCTGGATGTGTCTTTGAATGTGACCACCAAGCTTGCTTCTTGGCAGTGTCATGGTGCTTTTCTTGGGAGCTTTGGTTTATTGTAAAAAACATCTACAGTGACTTTTAAAACACTTTCTTCCAAATTAATTATCCAAATCCAGGTGACAGAAGCACAAGCTGTCTCCAAAATCAGAATCTTAGAGTATTATTTGTTACCGTACAGTTTTCAGGGATCAGGAACCTAGACAGAGCTTAGCTGAGTCCTCTGGATCATGCCCACTCTCAGGCTAAAGTCCAGGTGCTGGGTAGGACTGCAGTCAGCTCATGACTCAAGGCTTGAATGGCAGAGGATCCACTTCCAGGGCCATTCAGATCCTCACTGAAGTTGGAGATGTTGGCTTTACTATGTGGACCCATCCATGAAAGCTGTTTACACACTAATGAAGCAAAATAGCTTAGTTCTATAGATCGAGAGGAGAGAGGAGGAAGAAGGAGGGAGTGAGAAAGAGGGACAAAAACAGAGACAGAGCGTGACAGAGAAAGGAGAGAGGGAAGGAGAGAGAGACAGAGAGACAGAGAGACAGAGAAGATCATTATCTCTTTGGAATCTGACTCAGAAATGACATCTTAGGTTGTCAGAAGTCTGCCACTTGAGCTCATATTCAGGGAGAGGGGTTCTATTAAGCCATGAGAATCAGGAGATAATGGGAATCCCCAAGGGTCACTGTGGAGGCCACTTCCCACACTAACACTGAAATCTCAGCCACTGAGGGGACTGGAACTAATACTTTGAGTCTTCGAGTTATTTTTTAGTGAATAATGGTGGCCCAGGCTCAGCTCTGTCTTCTGGCCGCTGCAGGTTTGACAGTACACATATAGAGAGTCAAAGGATGAATGGGAGGGGCCAAAGCAAGCATGTCACACTTTCCTCATGGGAGAGGGGAGGAGGGTCCAAGCTCAGGGGCAGTTCACCTAGGGGGAGGGCAGCACTTTGGGAGGGATGTGGCCAAGAGCCAATCTTCGAATCAGTAACTCTGTTGATCATGAAAATTTCAACAACTTGACTAGGGTTTCTGGGTTCTAGTCAGGTGTGTGATTGACTGACAGAAAAGAGAGTAGGATGAGCAAGGATCCTAAGGACCAAGCACCATCCATTTACCTCTTATTACATAGTTATTATATGACCCTCAGCATTCCTTTTTTTGGGTACAGAGTGTAGTCTTCTTGGTCATGTGGAAGGAACTAACTGACCTTCCTGTGGTCATATGATTTTATCTAAAGCTTGCCCCCTTGTCTCACCTATATGGAAAGACCCTGAGTTTTGTTCCTAGTTGACTCTGTTCTGGTTGAGTTCTTGGTTGTGGGATGAGTCTCACTCCAGGACCCTAAGGGATTTAGTCCTCTTGGCTATTGTACCTGGTCAATATATACAAGTTTACCAGAGGCTTGTGCGTTCTCTCTGTCCTACCTTGGCTTGGACAGTTGTAACTGATTTTCCTGCCTCTAAATCTTTGCCTCTTTAATCCAACCTGAAAACTGTGGCAGATGCATCTTCCTGAAGTAGCCCACTCCTCTCATTCTCAATGTCACAAACAACAAACTTTACCTCATCCACTGTCCCTGACCTGAAGCCCTGCACAAACGGCCAGACCCAATGAAGGAAAATGTCTTCTTGGCGCTTTAGTGTGTCCTGGCTGGACCCGCATGCTTGGAGTTCACAAGGGACTTGGCTAAATGTCAATCCTGAGGAAGAGGCTCTGTCCTGAGAAGCAGCTTCCTATGCAAAGGATATGGGGGCATTCCCATGCCATTTCCTCTCCCTTCTACTATGACTTTCTATTCAGAAGCTACTGTGCCCTAGCTCAGACCTTCAGCAGGCTGTGGGAGGCTGTGGTAGGTTGTGGTAGGCTGTGGAAGGCTTGGGTGGGGAGGCTGTGGGGAGCGGGGCTGGGAGAGGCTAGAGGAAACTTGGAAAGGAGGCTCGGGGATAGGCAGTTTTAAACAGGCAGCAAGCTCTGCTTTTAATTTTGGCCTGAAATGTACTCAAAGACCTTGCTTGGGCTTTGCTTTCTTATTAAAACCCCCACTCAGCATTCCATTTGAGTACTGTGCTATGTGTGGCTCTCGATTCTTTTGCCTGTGGCAGGTCACCCAGAGTCTCTTGTCTCTCCTCCTTTGGAAGATGGATGCTTCTATTTAGTCATGGCAGTGATGCATGGGTCTGATGAGTGGTCCTGGTTCATTGTGACTGCTGGTCAATTGTGTGCATCTCTTCACATTTAGACAACCAACTCTCTTGTTCTTTCTAAAGGCCCCACCTGATCCCCAACTTCTTAGTATTTCTCCACACCTTTCAGGCTTTCCCCACATTTATCTTCTCTGCCCCTCCATCCTTTTAATGCATTGTACTTTTAATGCATGGAAGTCTACACAGAGGTTGTATCTTCTCCCATCTGGGATTGATGTGAGATTATCAATGTCTGAGGCAGCAGTGGATGCCTAAAGTCTTCACAGACTATGTTTCTGGAAGGAACAATGCAAGTCAGTGGGAATGAAAGAGGCTTCATCTAAGAAATGTATTTGCATAATCTGTTTTAAATGATCTATCTATCCATCTATCCATCTATCCATCCATCCATCCATCCATCCATCCATCCATTTATCATTTGTTTGCTTGGTTTTTATTTTGAGGTAAGGTCTCAAAAATGACTCAAATTCACTATGTAGCTGAAGATGGCCTTGAACTTCTGATCCTTCTGCTTCTACTTCCAAAGTGCTGGGATTGTAGAGATGCATTATCATGGCTGATTTATGCAATGCAAGGATGGAACCCAGGGCTTTGTGATTGCCAGGCAAAGAGCAACACAGTTTCCCACAACCCACTCTCACCATCCTCTCAGGGAGGCATGACTGCCACCACTCAGGGTGGACTTCTTACACCCTCTGTTTCTGACCAAGGGCTGTGTGATTGGACTGTTGAAACCATCTGATGCCCTTAGGATAAGGCAGCCAAAGATCAGGTGGATTAGAGTGGTAGGTGTGGTCACAGGGTTTACCCTCTTCCTTGGCACTACTCTCTGGCTACTACCCATGGAAACCCTACTGCCTTTCCTGATCCCAACTTTTTTCTGAGATCTTTCTCTCTTGAGTGTCCTTTCAGAAGAATTCTACCCTCCTGGAGAAAGCTCCTGAGGTTTTTTTAGGCAAAACACTTGCAAAGGAAAGGAATAGACTTCTGCTTATCTGCCCAGGAGTTCTCCTCCCCACCAAGATTGATGGGAGTGGCTAGGGCACTGCTCACCACTGAGTATGTCTTGGAATAGTTGCATGGGAAGACAGGAAGGTCCTGAAGCCACCTTGTTACTGGCTGTCAGTGCTGTGTGTAAAACTTAAGCCTAATCCTGCATAGAGGTCTTCCTCATGGGACATTCAAATATGTGCTGTGTGCACCTAGCAGTATGACACCTGGGATGCTGTGGGCATCTTGTGTATATTGTGGCTGTGTGTATTTTGTGAGTGTGTGTTTTGTGTGTACATGCATTTTTGGTGTGCATATATGAATGTGTGTTTTGTGAGTGTATGTTTTGTGTGTATGTGTGTGTCTTGTGTGTGAATTATGTGTACGAATGTGTGTGTATGTGTGAGTATGTGTGTGCATCTATGTTTGTGTGTGTATTTGCATGAGTGTGTATGTGCATGTGTGTGTGTATGTGCATGCATGTGTGTGTGTGTATTTGTTGTCAGAAAGAGATAATGCTTAGAAGCCCTTGGTCCATTTCTAAAGATCTGTAAGACAATAACGTAATTTTAACTTGATCTTTTTAATGTAGTATTTTATTAATTTTTGGGGAATTTTATACTATGTATTTGAACATATTCAACTCCCTCCTATAACTCTTCCCATTACTTTCCTCCCATCTGTTCCCACCCAACTTTGAGATTTCTTCTTTATTTTGTCTTTCTAGTAAGTTAACAAAATTTTATCCTGTGATAATTCAATTCTATGTTTTCCACAGAGCATGGGATTTACCCATGATTTCTTATGAGAAAAAAAGAAAAAAAAACAGTTATAATTGTTCTACTTGTTGGGCACGAAGACCTTTTACAAGTGCATATGACCCTGGTCATATTTAAACGTGTCAGGTTAGCATATATAGAGGCATCTATTCACATACATATCCTTTTCAATACTGGAGGTTGAGCTTGGGGCCTTGCACCTAACTAGGCAAGCTCTCTACCACTGAACTATCTCCCCAGTCCAGCATATCTTATTTAGTGTTTATGATCCAATTTGTTCTGGGTCTTTTCCTGGTCATACCTGATTTGGGAAAGGAAAAGATGTTTATAAGCCTCATTTAGACCTTCAGAGTCTTTCTTAGATCCGGTGAGGCTTCATTAAGCAAGATGGAATAAACCCTGTGTGACTTGACCTTGCATCTAAATGACCCTCAGTGCCCAGCTGGGTGGAGCTCCCATGACTTCTGGGACACTGGACCCCACCTCGAATGGGCAGGGCTACTGTGGAAGGGATGTTGGCTACAGTGACATGGCTTTCCTGCTTCAGCTAAGCTCTGGGTTTCTTCACCTACTGAAGATTATGGGCTTTTGGGTGAGAGAATTTAGATTCATTGAAGGAAGCCAGTGAATACTTTTAAAACATGAATAATCCATTTCTAGAATTAATAGCCTTGTGATGAATCCGTGTTATCAATTTGAATTTTTATTTAGTCACATCTTGATTACCGAGAAATTACAGGAAATAAGCCTCAACATTTGTAGCTAAGATTTCTTTTCTAAAAACGAACGTGTTATCCAGCAAAATAAAATAAATTAAAAAGGGCATGCTTACTTTCTTCAAATGGAAAACACAGCTCATTGATATAGTTGATACTTCTTTCTTGTTACATATAAGTGCTTTCTTACATGAGAACACAGGGCTACCAGATTGTCTAAGGAGACATAGATCTGTGGATGTTGGAAACATATATTTGGAGACTGACTATAAGTAGTTATTGTTTTCCAGTGCCTGTTTGTGTTGGTTTGTAAGGGATATCACCTAGTTTAGGCTAAGTTAATTCAAGGTAACAAATGACTCCACAATTTATGTGACTTGCAGCAACAAAGGTTATTTCCAACTCATACTCATATGCATCTAAGATTGGCAGAATTTTTCTTCCACATTATTGGGGACAGAAAATGTGTGGGATCTGCCAATCACATGACAGAGAGAAGACATGGAGCTTCATGTGGCTGCTACTGCTTGGAGGGTTGCATGTCCTCTAGTTCACTGACCATGCCAGAGTTGGGAGAGAAGTCTAACTCCATCATAGGAAGGGGTTTGCTGTGTCTGTGGGGTAAGGTCAGATGAGTACTGAGTGTATTTTGTCAGCCCAGTTTGTTGTAAGGCTTACCATCATGAAATCAGCTTTCAGTCTGGGAATATCTCATTGGTCTGTGATGTACCAGGTGTTTTTGGAGTTAAAGAACCCATGGTTAGAACTAGAAAGAAAAAAATTCCAAAGGAGAGGTCATGGTCACTGTATGTCATCAACTCAAGAGACTGTGTTGCAGATATTTTTATTAATCTGATTTCTCACAGCTTGTCTGCAGTTTACTTCTTTGCCTCCTGAAATTGTACCAAAATCGTTCATTTTCTCCCATTAGTCAAGCTCTAGATGTTTGCATCTCCCCAAATTTAGTTTTCCTTGAGATTGCGGGCATGTTCCAACTAAAATCAATGATTAGATTGTGCCCAGCAGATGTCTTTTGGATAACCAAATTATCCAAATTTATTGAATCATTTTTTTTACCTACAATTAAATAGAACTTCCCAAATTAATTTTTCCTAAGTAATGCTACTTGCAGAGATTCTCTCACTTTCTCTTTGAATTGCCTCTGTTGACCACGATTTCTAGAAATTCACTCTGGATACCCATAGGACATTATCCTCCATGCTTGCTGCCTTCCTGAGAATGGGAACCCAAAGCTAGCGGTCAGCCAGTGCCTAGAACACAAGAGTCTGATGGAATTGGAAACTTGAGTTGAGGAAGTCACCCTGCAGATTGAGAAAAGTGGATTTTTAGTTCTTTTGTTTATTTCTTGGACTACCAATTTTTTGGCCAGAGTATTATTTAATTCGCATGGGATCAATGGTGTCCCAGGAAGCACCAGAACATTGTCCTTTGGGACACAAGATACGATGCACGTACTCACCACTGAGCCAATAAGAGTACTGCCAGGCCCTGGACAATGACTGCAAGTTCTCAGGAGCTGCTAACTTGCAGTTTTGCTAGGAGGCACCCTCTGATTCGTTCCAAGCTCTTCACAGTTTCCGATCAACATGCACGTGCTTTTACATGCTTATTTATACATCATGCCATATCTTTGCCCCTCCTTGAGGATTCATCCTCATAAATATGCGCATAGACTTGACTCATACAGACCTATAGTCACCTACCTCAGAACCATGCACAGACCTCTCTGCAACTTAAGCCTGGGGCTAATGCCCCAGGGCTCTACCCCTCTTGGATACAGGCACCATTTCCCTTCTACTGTCTCTTGAGAAATTAGCAGCTCACCACCTAATCAGTTTACCTCTGACTCGAACCCACTTTGGCCTAGAGATGATGACAGAGAACAGCTATTTAGCTGCCAAATGCTCTGACAATAGCCCAGATGGACAGCATCTCTGACATCAAGAATGGTTTCTTCTTTCTCCAAGTTGGGGGAGGGGTAATGGGTCTCCCACTTGGTCTTTTTCAAGTGTTTCCTGCATCTGCCTTTAATTTTCATGCCTTTTGCTTGCTGACCTTGCTTCCCAGCAGCCAGGCTAAGTGTGATTCCCATAATTAGCTTAGTGATAATTTAATCTCTGTGCTTTAAATTTGATTGTTTTTTGAGGGACTTGGGTCCGGGGATGGGGGAAGAAGACATTTGCTTTTGAATGAACTCTTTCTCTGTCTAGAGGCAGAGGTGAAGGAAGTAGCTGGGTGAGTGGGGATGGGAGGGGGATATAGTGACAGATGCTTGGGGCTCATGGGTAGATTTTGGAGGGGAAGTCTTTCTCTTCTCTCTCTCTCTCTCTCTCTCTCTCTCTCTCTCTCTCTCCTTCTCTCTGCTCTCTGTTGCTCATTCTCTTTAGGGTTTTCCCTTTCTTTGTTCTATTTACCCCCTAAAAGTTCAAGGGCATGTGGGTATGTTCACACGCCACACTAGAGCTGTTAGCTGCTCAAAAGAACAAATTAAAAATAGGAAAGCAATAGGGCTGAACACAGGGGAAACCTTGGGTTTGATTCCCCAGTACTGTATAAGCTTGGTGTTGTGGCATATACCTGTTACCCCAGCACTTGGGAGATGGAGGCAGGAGGGGCTAGATTCCAGTTCCATGTGACCTACATGAAACTATCTCTGTCTCTCAAAAAAAAAAAAAATAGAAAACCAGTGCATTCCTTAGGCAGTCATATAATTGTTCTCTTAAGCCCCAGGAAGATAGAGAAGAGCCCGGGGTGTCACTGAATGCCATCCCATTGCCTGCTGATTCTAAGGCTCTTCGCCGTCTCTATCTAAGCATCTGCCTGGGTCTGTATCTGCAGCTGGCCATGCCTTTGAACTGTTTCTAGTCAAACCTGGGTGTTGTGGAAATTCTGAGACAGCTGAGAAATCTCCACTTTGTGGCTTCACTTCAGGTTTGAGACAAATTGATTACACACATGTTCCAACCCTTTTCCTCTTGTATGATAAAGCCATAGAATGTTATTTATTTAGCGTGTGTGTGCACACATGTGTAGGTACATGTGTGTGTGTGTGTGTGTGTGTGTGTGTGTGTGTGTGGTGGGTAGACTGGTGTGTGCATGTCTGCCAAGGCCTGTGGAGGATGTCAATTGCCTTGCTCTCTACTTTATTCCCCCAAGACAGGGTCCTTTACTGGTGCTCACTGGCCTTTTGGTCAAGCTAACTATCATGTGAGCCCACAGCTCATACTGGGGCTACAGAACTTCATAGATACCATGCCCAGTTTTTAACATGGGGAATGCTGGGAATCCAAACCCATGTCCTCCTGCTTGCATGCCAGGCACTCTTCCCAACTGCCCGGGGCCCTGTAGAATGTTTTTGATACAGCAGGAGGAAAAACAGTAATAAAGAGGATAGCAGATCTCTTGGACTTTCTTTGTATGGTGTAGCTCTAAGGAGCAGCTTCAGCCTTCATGGATATGAACAGCCCTGTGAACTTGGGCGAGGTAGGATAGCAGAGTGGAGGAAATCCTCAGAGGTCAGCATCTCCAGGGGACAATCAGAAGCTCCAAAAAGATGCCCTAACCAGCCCTTATGGGTCTGGGTGGGAGGGGGGTGGTGGCACGTGTGTGTATCCTAGGGAAGAAGAGGCCAGGTGACTCAGCTGAGCAGCCTTGGGTCCCCATGGCAGGGAGGCATTGTGTCTGGTGCCAATGACCTGGGAGAAGGAGACAGGCAGAGCTCATGCAGCTGAGACTCTAGGCTCCCTCCTCCACTTTCTGCAGCCTGGAATCAAGGTCCTAGATTTATGAGCTAAGTTTTAATTAAGAGAACAGAAAAAAATTATCTCATTTTGACTTTTAAGGATAAATGTAGAACAATCCAAACTAATTTTATTTCTTCCCATCCCAAGATCCCAGGAGGTATGACCTTGACACAGTACTGACCATTGTCCCTGTTCTTTGCCTGTGCCTGACCCTGTGGGCCCTTCCACTGGCTGAACTGTCTGCGCTGGCATCCATCCTGGCCCTGCATCTTGCCACTTTTCTCTGCAGCTTTGAACTCTTCCCCTGAAAGGTGCTGTCCACCATACTCTCATGCCTGTGGTACTTTCCTCTCTTTTGTTACGTTGCTTACATTGCCCCTGGCAGAAGGGCTTAGAGTTTGGTGGTCACCCCAACTTCTCAGTGTGTTTTGATTTCTCTGACAGCCCCTCAATTATGTGTCCTGGGTGTTTCCCAGGAATGGCATTGATCAAACCAAAGGCCTTTGTTCTTGGGAATTGATTTCCTCTAATGTGACTGAAACTGACATGGGGGTGGCCCTGGCGTGTTTAGATCTAAGCCTGGTCTTTCTTATGTGACAACATTTATTTCCCATCACTTCCCATCCCCTTTAATAGCACAATATGGATTGCATTTTATGGTGGGACCTACCTTTTGGAAGTAGGGGTTTACTTTGTTCTTTTTAGCAAGAGTCAAATCCATTCTCCTGAGTGACTTTCATGCTGTCCCCCATCAGAAAGGTTTGTGGTTGCAGAGGTAGGAGCCCAGAAACCTCACTCCAGTCGAAGAACCTTTTTGGCATCATGTCCCAGTGGTTGGAACTCTTGTAAATGGCTTACTCCAGGATCGGCAGGCTAACCATGAAATGCACTAAGAAACGTTAGGGGAACTGATCAGCAAGTCACCAGCAGGGCAAGCCAGAAACCCCAGCTCAGAGCCATAGAAAGGGAAGCTTCTATCAGTGGAAGAACTTAAAAGTTTGCACTTGTGACAAATTTTCCATTCTTTTCTGTAAAGGACAAAGGCGATTGCCCCCTTTGTTGGGCTTATGTTATTGGCAGGAGACAGAGCAATGGGCTCCAGCCACTTCTGCCTTCTGCCCACTGTTGTATCTATAAATACTCCACCACATAATGTCCTGATGGTGTAGGGAGGGAGGGACTTGCTGGGACATGGGCCATATCTCTGCAGTGAGAATGCTTGGCATTCTCACCTAGATATGCTGTTCACCTAGATCTTAGTAGTGCTGGATCATCTGTGGACTTGCTGTGAGTCTTCAGCTCCATGTGCCCAGGTCTGGGAGACCCTGGGAAGATCAGGGTATCCATGTCTCAGTTCCCTCAGCCTGCCACCAGCTGGCCACACTTTGACCACTGCTCCTCATGGGCTTAGTGTCCCTCTAAGGGGAACTTTTTGCCTGCCACCTATGTTGTAGGGGCCAGTAGTGTCTGTCACTTCTCAGCTTGTCCAAGTGATGTTTCCCTGAGCACTCAGAGGCCCTGAGGCTGTTCTGCAAGATGAGATCATTGGTGCTAAATTTATCTCTGCTGACAGCCCGGAACTGGGTTCCAGGGCCCCTGGCTGGCTTGGGAGGTAGTCAGCCAGGAGGGGGATGGGTAAGTATCTGGAATGATCTGCCCCAGCTTTTGCTGTGATCAGTGTTGTCTGGTGAGGGGAGCTCTTTTTCTTCCTTAGACAATTCTTAGACAATTCCGATGGCCTTTTATCCCACAGGGTTCTCTGTATCAAAAGTATTTGCTTTTCTCCCTACAGCAGATCTTGGCAACTTAGAGGGTCAACCTGAAACTTAGGTAAGATGATACAGAAGAAATTGAACACAAAACATAACACAACATAGCATAACATAACATAACATAACATAACAACCCAACAACGAAACCAAAACAAAAAGTCCATGATGTAGGGGGAAGGGCAGGTGTGAGAGACCCTTTAGAGATGGTTACTTCATGTTTGGAATGACTGACCAGGATAAACATTAAAACTAACAAGCAAGAGTCAGTGAGGAAAATATTTCTGAGCAAGGCAAGATCTGGCTTTGTGCTTACAAAGACCTTTCTGTAGTCCAAGAAAGAGAGATGAAAATATGGAAAAAAATTGTTAAAAGCAAGTATGAGGGAAGGGAAGTAAATCTGGTGGGGGAAGAAATGCCAGGTTGGCTCTAGACCTCTTGGGAGATAACTGAGGGGGTTAAGGCTAACTTCCTTGAGTTGACTACTAAGTGCAGGTGCTGAGAAACCCATGCCCACACAGGTAGCTTTGATGCTTGGCTCGTCAGACAAGGTTTGAAATACTGCAGGTATGTCCTGATGGGTGGTTTAAGATGGCACAGTGTGTTTAAGAGTCTGAAAAATAAACAGGCAAGCAAATAACAGGGTAGGGAGTGCTGGCCAAGGTGAGCCAGCACGCACACGTCCTGCTTGGCTCTTGTTCACATGCAGTCATCGGGAGTCTAGTTCAGGAAGGGCAGTCAGATGGGTGACTGAGATCAGGGAGGCTAAATGAGAGTTATCTCCCAGGTCGTCCCAAGGTGTTCCAGGAGAGGCAGAAGAGCTTTCCTGGTAGAAAAACTCAGTAGCACCTTCAGGGGAATCCAAGGACAAGGGGAGGGTGGGACCTGCCTCACCATGGACCAGCAAAATGTTAGGTTCTTACTGCTGTTAATACGTTTCAGGAGCTTGCTGAGTTAAGGCCAATGTTATTGTTTTTCTGCCTAGAGGTCAGAATGTCACACAGGTGTCACTGGGATAAAACTAAGGTGCTAGCAGGACTTTGTTTCTATCTAGAGGACCTTGAGGACAATTTGTTTCCTGGCCTGTAACTGCTGTTAGAAGCCTTCACATTCCTTGGCCAGAGCCATCTTGCTCCATCCCTAAAGCCAACAGCATTACATCTCTCCTACTTTCTCCTGTTGCCTTGGCTCCCTGTGACTACAGCCAGGAACAGGCCTTTGCTTTTATGCCCTGGTGTGATCTAAGCATACCTATCATTTAGGGTACTCTCCCCAGCTCAAGGTCCTTAACCTTGTCACCGTCTAAGTCCCCTTTAATATGTCAGGTGACATACAGTCTATGCAGATCAGAGAGACAGAGAGAATCAAGATTCTTCCCACTACAAGCAGAGGGTCCTATAAAATCCCTGAAGAATTGCCAATGAGAGTGTGAGGTTGGACGTCTCAGGGGATGGGCTTGAGGAACAGAGAGATAGTGGGCTAAGATTTTACAGAAACTGGGGAATCCTGCCAAATTTTCTGTGGTTCCCAAGTATAGTACTTGTTCTCTGATAGAAGTTAGATGTTTGGGAGTTGCCCCAAGTTCTTGAGCCACACAAGCCACCCTAGTTGAACCATTGGCTCTGGTGTCTATCTTAGGCATCCAGTAAGAGGATTCAACCTCTGTCGAGGTCTCAACCTACTGGACTTGAGGTTTCACTGTATGTAGGACTGAATGAAGGCTTTCTCGTGGTATCAGAAGAGATTTCAGAATGAGAGCTTCTAGAATTCTCACCACTGTCTGCATGGCATAAGACAGCAAGGATTTAGGGTACCCTGCTTGTGGAGACGCTTCTGAAGCTCTGTGGGAAGATGTGGGCTCAACAGTCTTAGCACGCAAGGCTGGGGATGTCAGCTGCTGATGGTGTTCCTATCCTCAAGGGGAGTCTCCACTGACCCTGGTTATTTATTGTCAAGGGAAATCTGATGTCCAAGCTCACGTTGACTTGGTTTTCATTTTCTTCCCCTCATTTAATGCCATCTTGTAATAGCATTTACCACTAAGCAAGATGCGGCGTCTTAGATCATCAAAGGTTTCTATTCTTGGGAGGCAGACAGAGCAGGTTTCCAGAAGGACTCATGCAACAAGACCCTCGGCAAGTATATTAGAACAAAGACTCACTCTGGACCACTTTCTTATTGAAAATATCCCCTTTGCCTGGCCTCTACTATATTTCTGAGCCTTGTTTGGGGGATGGGTAAGTACCACTGACAAGTTGTGGATGCAGACTTCAATCACTGGAGTGAAGACTAACTCTGTGCCACCAGGTAAACCCACCACTGAGGCCTGTTCTTCTACAGAGTCAGGAACCACTTTTAATCACTCAGGGCTGGGGAAGGGAAGAGAGGAGACAGAAAACAAAACCAGAAAGCAGCTGCCATCTCCTGGGTTCTGTGTCACAACACTGTTCACACTAACAGCCTAAGGATTTCGTAGCAGCCCTTTGAGGTGAGTGGATTTGCTCCAGCTCTCATGAGGAAGATACTTTATATGCAGGGTAGTCACATACAGGTTTGTGTATAAACTTCAAGACCCATATTCTTTTGTGGACAAGGTAGAGGAGGAAGAGGAGGAAGAAGAGGAGGAGGAAGGGATCAGAATTCAGTATAGTTTTACATTAAATACCCACTTTTTTTTGTAGATCAAGTTTAGAGCATACAAGGAAGCCATTGGTACCAATACCTCAGGCCGGCCTCCAAGCTGGATTCTCTGGGCCTTTTGGGGGCTTTCTGAGCTCCAGGGAGGGGCTTTTTTTTTCTTAGTACTGGTTGAAGGCCCTGGACTCTAGCCATGGCTTCTGTACTCACAAGACTAAGTATACTCCATTTCGGTCAGGCTCATGGAAATGAGCATCTGACATCTTATGTAATTTCTTTTCTCCTCAAATGTGTAACAGTGTGTGCATAAATAGAGTGTATGTGTGTGTGAGTGTGTGTGTGGGGGGGTTGTTCCTAGAAAAGCTCAAGGGGACCTGCCTGCTGTTTTTAGTCAGTTATTTTCAGCCTTTCCCTTCCTTTCCTCTGACTCTATCACTTCTGTAGTAGAAGGAAAGTACAGAAGTCACCAGTGGCCTAGTCCTGAAAAGAGCCTTACAAGTATCGTTGGCACTCCCAGCCACCTTTGCCATTTTTTTCTTTTGCACATCACTCCATGACTTCTCTGTTTGACCTGAGATCTTTTGGTTGTGAGATCTGACAACTTTTCCCTTCAGAGTTCACAGGGATTTGAAGTGCCTGGCATTAACAATATTGGGGAAAATGGTTTGCACAGAATGTGAGATGTATGTGTATGAACATTAGCGATGTCTTCAGACATGAATTGTATTTTAAGTTTTTAGTACTAACCAACGTGTGTGCGCACATGGTTTGAAGCCTTGGCAGATGGAATGTACATCTTTTTCTAGCTCTGACATAATTACTTCAGGGCCATCTTAGGCCCAGTTGAAATGAGGTGACTGAGGTTTGTGCCACTTTTTCTAGAGTTAAAGAGCAGAAGAGATGCTTCCAAATCAGAAACATAAAGATTGATCAGAGAATAGACTTTGGTATACTCAGGGAACCAGCTAAGAAATCAGTTGGAGCCTTGTGACATGAACACATGAACGAGAGCTGAGCAAGGTTGCCTCTAACAGTGTTTGTAGGAATAGGTGTTTCCTGAGGTTGGAGAGATTTGGAGCACATTGACATTACTAAGTGATTTGAGGATCCCATAGCCAAGAAGCCATATTGCTAGCGACCTCAAAATAGTGTATGCCACTATTTGGTCATCACTGTTGTTAATAACAAGGACACTTGAAGTATTAGAAAATCCCAAACAACCCTCTCTCATGCCACCTATGTGCACAATCTCTTAAGTCCTCATAGAACTTGGCTTAGAGTCTGTGTTCCTGAGTCTGGAAGCTTTCCAGACCATGGGCAGTTAGTTACCTTTGCTCTCTATGTTGATTCTTCCCACTATCTTGAAGTTCAGAATACATGTCTGGGAATCTTACCTTCCAGGGAGTCTTGGGGAGTATAACTGATGCAGGAATCACAGACCCAGGAGCCAAGTTATCTGAAACAGGGACATTCTAAAACCACAGTTGCTCACGTGCACCTTGTAGGAGAAAGCAAATGACTCTGGCCTTGGGATGGGAAAGAACCTGAGATTTTGTGTAACTTTTGCTTAGAAGAGAGTATGGCTAGTTCAGTTTTTGAAAAGAGTGCACCCCCCTCTCCCCCTTGGCATGGGCATTGTAGGTCTCTTCTCCTCCCACCTTGCTTTGCCCAAGACCAGCTTCCCTGAAGAGTTGTGGAATGAATAGGCAGAGACCCTGTCACAGCTGATTCCTTGCTGAAGCAGGAGCTTGCCACCTCTTGCACACCAATAATTTCTCAGGCTGTCTCCCGTCTTCTCCCTGTGTCAAGGAGGCATGGGTGGCTTACCTGACAGGGAGATGTTAAGGATCACAACTAAGGCCAACTAAGAGGCAAGGATGGTGAGTGTTTGTCTGAGAAGTTAAAACGCATCTCTGACAAGTGATTTCCACAACAGTCCTCTCCTGGTAACCCAGGAAACCCAGGAAGTTGTGAATGGGCAATTGCATCTATAGTCATGCGTTACCCTCAGGAGGCAAAGTCACATAGAGGTGACTGTTTTGGGGTGTTCATACCCTCTCTGCTAGCCTAGAAAATTCACTCATCCCCTCCCAACCTTAATGGGCAGGGCTGAACCCAAAAAAGAACCTCCTTGAAAAGGGTAACCGGACTTCTGTGATCGACACATGCTTTGGTCTTACTAATTATGCACACTGCTCCGGGTGATTTGCATATGTTAACTTTTTCTGTGCTCAGAACAGACTTACTAAGTAGACACACTTGTTAGTACCACATGCCTTTGAGGACACTGAGGCCCAGTGAGGTTAAATAGGAAATATAAATCATGGGTATAGTGATGGAGGCAGGGTTCTGACTTAGAACACAGGCTTGTCCCCATCACATTCCATTGGAGAGGGCCACAGGTCTCATTTGCCTTGCAGATAAGGAACTTAACTGAGAGATGATGCCCAACTCAAGCTTGGCCATGGGACTGGCACACTCCTGAGTGCCCAAGATCAAATCCTCTCAGCCCAGGTCAGATGACATTTCACTGTGTGGCAGGTAAATTTTGCTAGGGGTATGCTCAGAAGAGGAGCATAATGACGAAAGGCCTTTATTTTCTTTCTAAATGGTTCTCTGTCCTCTCCTAAATCCCCCATATTCTTGCTTCCCCCACAACCCTCTCAGGGTAAGACAGAACAGACTCTTCCCGAATCTATTCCCATTGTTACAGTTTGCATCTCAGCACCACGTGTAGTGCTATTTTTATCCTGTACTAGAAACTATTAAGTGGGGGAGAAATGTTAATTGGTATTATTACAGCAAACTGTGTCCTAGTAACATTGAATTCAGAGGTAAGCTCCCCACCCCCTCCCCTGCCTTTTAGGCATATACAAGGATTTTGTTCATTTTGCTGACAGCCAGCACAGATTTCTTTTCTTTCCTTCTTTCTTTTTTTTTTTTTTCCTGGTGCTGTGCCTGTTGGGAGAGGTATTCAGGACTATGACATATACAGGGCAAGTTACTGGGCCTCTGTTCTGCTTAGATACGAGGAAAAGAAGCGGGGGTAGAGGGGATTGCCCAGTTTTAGCTACTGAAACTAGACCAGAAGGAACAGCCTGGCTGTGTGGGAAGCACACATGCTGTATGGCTTATAGGGCCTTTGTAAGAGATTCTGGGCTGTGTGTGTTTTGTTTATTTTGGTAGTAGTAGGGAGTCAACCTTGAGCCTTATGCCATGAGGCATGTCTTCTACCACTGAGCTATATTCCCTGTCCCTAGGGTATTTGTATTTATGGCCTAGCTGAAATAGGTAATAAGCAACCTTCAAGGTAGTATTCCCCGTAAGTCAGGCTGAGGAATGAACACATTGGAAACTCAGAGCGATTTCCCTAACTTCCAGAGGTTGTACACCTGGAATCCAATCCTGGCACTTCCCTTTCTTTTCAAGCCCTGTGGCCTCAAGCAAATCTCTGGCCTTTGTTTCCTCACCTGAAAAATAGGACTGGCGGTACCCATGTGTCCAGGTTGCTGGTGGGTAAGGAATGTTCCACAAAGCACAAATCAACGACTTTCTGAAGACCCCTCCTAAATTCTGAGAGTCTCGAGCCATGAAGATCTGCTGGAAGCATCAAGAGAAAGAAAGGCCTGAGTTCTAATCCAGTCATGCTCACTAAGTGCATCAACCTAACTCCAGAAGCCAGTGTCTTTCAAAACCTCTCCATCCCTTCCTTTTTTACCCCAAATAGATTAGTTTGATTTCTTAGTAGCTTAAAAGGGCTTTTTATAAGGTCAACTGATTTTTGAAAATACTAATAACATTATATATACTGTTTGTACAAAACCTAAACAAACAAACAAACAAACAAACGAATGAACCATAGAACAAAATAACCTGAGAGACTGAAGAGCTGGTTCAGCCACTGAGAGTGCCTCTGTGCAGTTATGAGGGCTGGAGTTTCAATCTCAGAACCCGTGACACAAGACAGGCAGCGTGCAAACGTCTACATGCCAGCCCTGAGGACTCTGCTGGCTTTTCCTGGCCTCTGTGTGTACACGGGCATGTGTACCCACACCCTGTGTGCACACATTCACTCAAATACACACACAGGTAATTAATTTTTAAAAGTTAAAATGGTGAAATTCTGCCATATTAAAGTAATATTTATTCTGATTGTGTTCCCATGCATGTCCAGTCCCACCTCAATGAACATGTACTTTAAGTCCAGCCGAAGGTGAATTCCACATGCAGGTGTGTATTAATGGTTTATTGTGAACATTTCCTCGCGTGACTCAGTGATTTTTCACAGTGGCTGGCTTTTCACAGCACATATCTTGCTTTTGTGTTCTTCATCATTAAGTCTTCCGATTTTTTTTCCAGATGGTTACTTATTATTATTACTATTATCCCTTATTTATTTTTGTAATAGGGATTGGCTGCATTTTCCCCCACTCTCCCTCTCTGATGGCTTGAACAGTAGTCACCTATTTTAACCTCATGGTGGTTACACTTACGTTTTCGAGAGCATGCTTAAGCCCATATCCCCTCAGCATCCAAGTTAAGACCACATATCTCACACTGTGTTTTTTATGCCTGTCTCCTCTCTCTGCTCTACAACTTTTATAATCTGATCTAGCTTTTAGGGCTCAGAGTAGTAGTCTCACATTGTGGTAATTTCAATAGCCACTCATTGCAAGCATTGTTTTTGACATTTCTGTTTGTAATTGAAATCCCACCACACGTTTTTGACACCTCCATTAGAGTATCATGGATCATAGCTGTAGGACATTCGAATTCCCCACCTGTAGCTTCTTAATTTTGATTTGTCTCCTGGTAGATTGGCATTCATTATTAAGCCATTTTCTCCCCACGAAGGAAATGCTCTTGGGGTCTGAGAATGTCATTCTTTTGACCTCACGTGTAAATGAAAACACAGCTTGGTATTTTTCTTCCCTCGAGGTTGTGAAATTGTTCTATGGTCCCTGAGCCGTGAGTAGAGGGGAGAAGCCTGGGGCGAGTTGGACTTTGATCCCTCTGTAGGTGATCTTGTTTCTTTCTGCCTGAAGGTTTATAGAACTTTCTCCAGATATCAAAACCACATTTCAGCACATGTATGTGGGTTGACTTAATTTCTCCTGCATTGCATTTCAAACGTGTCCTTCCCACCTGCAGCTGTATGTTTCGTCTTTTCCGTGCTCTTGTTTGACCACCAGCCTCGTTAAACTGTCATCTTTTCTCTTCTGTTACTGTATTGGAGTGTGTGTGTGTGTGTGTGTGTGTGTGTGTGTGTATGTGTGTGTGTGTATGTGTGTAACCCAGGATGGGCTTGAATTCACAATGTAGTATATATCCTATCCTCAACCTCACTAGAGTCTTCTGGCCTCAGCCTCCCAAGTACTGGGATTATAGACTTGGGTGCTTCTTTGTGTGCTCCCCACACCCCACTTTGGTCATTCAGCTCTCTCTTCTCTCTCTCCTCACGCTCTCACTGACATCCGATTTTTGCATATGTTTTTGGCTGCTTGCTATATTAGGGATGCTGTGGTTTCAGCCGCTCATGCCACCTGCACACCTTCTGCAGGTGCAGGTCCTTCCTTCTAGATAGATGAGACCAGATGACAGCTCACATTTGAATATGCTCTGCATGTCATTTACATATTGGGGGAGCCTGATTAAAAAACAGGCAGACCTTGGAGCTGCTACTGCTGACTCTCTGGCCTTTTAAGGGCAATGCTTGATGACCTATGTTCCAGGCATTATTTACTTTGATTTTATTTCTCAAGTAGAAGTCTTCTTGAACTGTACCAAAATACAAATAAGAAAAAGTCCCAAACATTTTTTTCGTCTTTTTTTTCCTCTTATAATAATTCTACCTTGTTGAAGATATTTCCTGTGATATGCAGTTTTTAGACCTGACTTCTTTATGCTACTTGGGTAGCTCTTTTCTGTTTGTTTAGTCTTACAGTGACAGAAAGGGCTGATAACTCTCTGGTGAGTCTGATGTAGCCCTCTTGTCCAAGATCCAAGATGTTTAAATCTCTCTCTCTCTCTCTCTCTCTCTCTCTCTCTCTCTCTCTCTCTCTCCCTCTCCCTCTCCCTCTCCCTCCCCCTCCCCCTTCCCTTCCTCCTCCCTCTCTTTCTCTCTCTCCCCTGTGTGTGTGTCTCTGTCTCCCTCCATCCCTCCTCCTCCTCTTCCTCCTCATTTCTCCTCCTTCCTCATCCTGTTCCCTCCACTATCTTCCTTCCTCTCCCCTCTATGTATTTTCACCCCTACAGTTATTAATATTTGAGACTAGCAGGGATTCATTCTTCCCAAGTTAGCTAGTTAAGGAAGGAAAGGATAACAGAGGCACGGAGAGCCTGTGGTGACACAGCATTTGGGGTTTAAGTACCACTTTTTTTGGTTTAAAGGCCCCCATCCCTCTCCTCAGCAGGCAGCTCTTCAGCTATCCTGACTTAATTTGCTTTCCACTGGTTAGAACCTCACTCAGGGTTCTGCATCACCTAAAATTCTGGAAAGATGTCTTTGGAAGAAGCCCTGGGAGGTAAGCTGTGTGCGCAGCTAATTTCTTTTCCATGCAGCTGTTTTTGAAGATATTTACAGAATTTATGATTTGAGTTCTTTTTATATTGTGTCTGTGTTATGCAACAGCCATAAAAATTTTTGCTATTGTTTGCTGTTGCGGAATTCAAGTACCAGGACTTTTAGAAGCAAGAAGTGAAAATGTCAAATGGACACGGTGTATTTGCTGTTCTACCTAACTGACTGTAACATGTTCTGTAGAGCTAGGACCTTGTGCTTTATTACAGGCTAAAGCAGGGGTGAGTGGACTGTATTGTGGGCCCTCATGTCTGTTGACTGTATGTTGGAGTATGGGAAAACTTCTTGGTAAAAACTTCTTGGTAAAGTTGAAAATTAGATACTTTTGCAACTTACTTAGCTCCAATTACCCACCCTTCTGCCCTACCAATGCCACCAAAACCAACAGATAACTTTAAAATGATCCACTTGGTCTCAAGAGTTATATGTTAAATGTGGAGACCCCCAGTCCCGTCGGGCTCCACAACCCCTTCAGCTGCAGAGTTGTTTTCTAATCTGTGCTTTCTTGGGACTGAGTTGAAGCCGGTCAGACTTGCTGACTGGAAGCCAGAATGAATGTCAGTAGGAGTGGGAATACGGATTTAAAATGTCTGAGGCAAATGAATCACTCTCAAGAGCCAGGGGCTGGGTCCTATAAGTCTCTTCCTCTGGACATCCTTAGCACCTAATGTGTTTCACCATGACAAAATCTACAAAATCAAATCTGTTCTAGCCTGCTTATTGCTCATTGGTCTTTCCCAGAATTCCTCTCTGCACTGCCAAGAAAATCTCATCACTCCATTAAATTTGCTTCTAGCACCTCTTCAAGGAGAGAATGTGACCACAGATTGGGGTTCTGACATAAAGAGGACTGAGGGATCCTTTTAACAACCACAACCGCAACTACAACCACAACCACAACCACAACCACAACAACAACTCTTCCTGCCTTTAAGAAACACCATCAGCAATTACTATTTAAGCTTTTACTACATGATTCTTTATGAAGTTTTAAAATTAGGGACTCTGTCCCAGAAAAATTGTCTGCTCAGGTGAATTTATCCTCAGAGTATCTCCCCATCCTTGTTCAGACTGGGGCCCAGAGGGTCAGCATCCTGGCAGGGTGTTAGGAGGCAGTGTAAAGGTTGTACTGACTGTCTGGTTTGGTCATGCCGTGTAAGTGTACATGCTTCACGTAGACCTGTGTCGATGTACGTGTTTATGGCTTCTAGGTTGCATATTTCAGGGCTGTAATTGCATCCTATGTCTCCACAACATTACAGACATGAAGGGAAAATGAGGGCCTTGCACGTTCGTGAGGATGTAATTATGGTAATACGCAGGCCTTGTTAGCTATGCTTGTCCTGTGAGGCATTTAGCCCAGCTCTCTTTGGTGCACACAGCTTTGCGAGCTGATCGGTTGGCAGAGGGACAACTTGTAAAGTTGAATTTCTTGGACACCATTATCGTACTCATGCAGAATCAAGTGAACATCCCAAAGGTAGACCTTATAGACCTTACTAGTCTCACACAGTCAACTCCTCCATGGTCTAACCTGTACCAAGTCAAGGATCAGAACACTTCGGTTGCCCAGAAGTCCTGTCCAGCATCTTTTAGGAAGCATATATCTACGCCATGAGTAACTCAACTCTTCCCCCCATCTTGATGATTCTATTTCATAATGGAAGAACGGTGATAGACTAGACCAGGAAAGTAGACTTAAAGTATAGATAGCTAAAGACTTATCAAATTCGAATTTGCTTTTCTTAGTGTGAAGAAAAATATCATGGTGCATCACACCCTGCATTAATTGGGCCTCTGACTGGATCCTGAGACAGCAGTTCTGGTTTGGATGTAAAATGTCTCTCACAAGCTCACATGTTTGAATACTTGGTCTCTAGCTAGGGGTCTTGCTTGTGGAGGTGGTAGAACCTTTTGAAGGTAGGGCCCACCTGGAGGAAGTGGATTGTCCAGAGGGGGCGGGCCTTGGAGGTTATATCTCACTTCCCTTCCTGTCCCTTGGAGACAGAGGAGGCACTCCTGCTAGCATGATGGTACTGCCTGCTGGGTGCTCTTGGTGGCAAGATGCTCCTGCTGGTTGCTGTTCCTTCCCCACCACCATAATGACACCACCTGCTAAACATGATAAACCTCTTTTCCCCCAATGTTACTTCTTGTCAGGCATTTTCTCACAGCAACAAGAAAAGCAACTGACATGGTAGGACATGGAAGGTATACCAATAGTTCAGCTTTCAGCGACATGAAATATTGACATATAATTATTTTCCTACATGAAAAATATTAATATAAAGGGTGTCTACATGCAGGAGAAGCAGCAGCTTCATGGATTCCCTTTGCAAGTCATTTACTGTGCACCGAGTAAGTTTAGAAGATCTAAAAGGGCTGTGTGTGTGTGTGTGTGTGTGTGTGTGTGTGATCTGAACAGGTATGGTTGGGTGTCATACACACAGGGAAGCATAGGAAGGTGTGTGGTGTCTAGACTTAAATCCTTGAGGTGGGGTCTCTTTATGAACCTGGAGCTCACTGGTAATGAGCTTTGAAAAGGTCATGCCCACTATAAATGCCAACTTTTTTGGTACTATTTGATGGCATGAAATAATATGGCTTCTTTGGTGTCCCGTTAAGAATCTATGAATCAGTTTCCCCTAAGGTCTTCTAGGCCACAGAGTAAAGGTGGGCTTGAGGCACAAGTGAAAGTCTCCTGCTTGCCCAAAACTTTTGACTGATTCATAAACACCTCCCTGGCTGTGTTAGTTGCTTTTTTCATTGCTATAAAAGAATGGCTAGCAGAGGGCTAATTTGGCTCACGGTTTTCTGGAGTACACTCTATCACAGCTGGGAAGGCATGGCGGTGGGAGTGTAGGGCAATTAGTTATATTGTACAGTCAGAAACACGCACACACACACACACACACACACACACACACACACGCACAGAGACGGGGGAGAGGGGGAAGCTCAACTGGCTTTTTCCTCTTTCTTTCTCTCTTTCTTTCTTTCTTTCTCTCTTTCTTTCTCTTGTTCTTTCTTTCTCTTTCTTTCTCTTGTTGTTTCTCTTTCTTTCTCTTGTTCTTTCTTTCTCTCTCTCTTTCTTTCTTTCTCTCTCTCTCTCTCCCTTTCTTTCTTTCTTTCTTTCTTTCTTTCTTTCTTTCTTTCTTTCTTTCTCTCTTTCTTTCTCTCAGCCTATGGCTGTAGTCCATGAGATGATTCCACCACATTCAGAGTAGGTCTTCCTCATTCAGTTAATCCTCTCTGGAAATTCCCTCACAGACACACTCAGAGGTGTATCCTCTAGGTAACTGAAAAAATTGTCAGATTGACAATGAAGATTAATATCACAAACTCACCCTCTGTCAACGTGACACTCAAACACATCACTTTTAATCACAACTTTCCATCCCTCGTCCTTAAAGGCCCACGGACATCTCATAATTCAAAACGAACTTCTGAAGTTCATTCTGAAGAGTCCTCTAAATCTTAACAGTCCAGACATCGTTCAAAAGCTCCAAGTACAGAGGCTCTTCTGAAATTGAAGGCAATCTCTTATGCATGAGACACAATAAATAAACCTTTCTTTAAGTTGCGGTTTGCCAGGTATTTGATCATAGCAACAGCTGGGAAATAAGACAATATTCTCGTACTGTTTCCCTCCCCCCACCTGGCCCATCATGGGCTCAGTCTGTTAAGGGTTCCCCAGTGGCTTGCTGGCTCACGGCTGAGTTGTTATCTTCTCGTCACACACTTATCTGGGCACGGTTAGAGCTCTGTAATAAAATTTGTCACCGACTTTAATCCCATCACTGTCCAGACCCGGTTGATTAGCCCCTCTGGTTGTTGTGGCTTAGCTCTGCACCTCCAGCCCCGTCTCACCCAGGAAAGACTGCCTGGCCTTAGGAAGACAGAGACGAGGCAAATGGGAACTCCAAACTGCCAGTGTGTAAACCCAACTTCAGCTCCTTCCTGCCCGCTCGCTGTCAGCACTTTCTCAGGTCCATCACAGACAGGGACAGAGAGATGGACCTTACCTTCATTCTGCTGAAATCTTACATGCTCTGACCTTCTTCTGAAGTCTCCTGATGTGGGGGGAGAGGAGTTAATGGGCATGGGCATTAGCCAAGCAAGGGAGCTGAGGGTCTGAGGCCTTATCTTAGTCTACTAGGAAAATGCACTACTGCCACCAAAACCTGACTGCAGGCTCTCTGGACAGCAGTCCTCTCTCTTCCACTAGGCCACATAGATTGTCCTGGCAGCCTTCTCTGCTTGCCTAGCTCTCTTCACAGCTGCACATTCCGTGCAGATTTGTTGCCCAGAAAGAGAGGATGTGTAGAGAATGCAAAGTGGGGATTCTCCGAGGAGGGTGTGTTCACTCAGCAAACATACTGTGGGCTCCCAACAGATGTGCAGGCAGAGCATGTGTGTGTTGCCTAGAATGTGTACATGTGCATGCCTGTGTGGGAATACACTGGGAATTGGCATATTTCCAGGTATGAATATAGGTAGTCCTTTGGTGTATGCAAACGAATGCATGTGTATCTGTGTGTATGTGAGTGTGTGTATACAGGTATGTGTATGTATGTGTATATATGTGTGCTTATGTATGAGTGGGGAGGGTATGTATATGTGTGTACATATGTATGGGTGTGTGTATATATGTGAGAATGTGTGTGTACACATATGGGTATGAGGATAGTATTTATATGTATAAGCAGGATTTAGTCTGACACGATTCAACATGGGTTGGTCTTTCCATTCTTTTCTTTATTTTATGCTTTGAGCTGCCACCTGCCTCTCTCCAGTTCTCTCAAACTGTACTCAGAGCCAGTGCACCTCTGAGCCCCTGGATAAACCTATTCTCTGGAAGGAGATAGTGTATCTCTACTTGTATGTCTCCAACCTCAGACTTCACATGCACACTGGCCCCTGTTGGGAGGGAAGCAGACAGCAGAATGACTGCTATGTCCCCACAACCCCCTAGCACCCGCACCACAAGTACAGACAGAGCCAGATGATGGTGAAGACAGCAGATAGCCCAGGCAAGGCAGCCTGTGCTGTCTCTCAGAGAGATCTATCTCCTTGAGGCCTGGCTAAATCCATGGTCCAGCCAGAGTAAAGAGGCACTGAATTTATGTTTCAGGAGCTGTGGGCAATGGGCTACCCTGGTGGGCAAGGAGATGTCATATTCATCCACTCGGGTTGCTATATCAAAGAACTGTAGACTCCATGTGCAAAAGCACTGGTACCTTTCGGTCAAGTCCAAGGTCAAGGTGTGGGCACTGCTGGTTTTTTTTAAAGCCTCTCTCCTTGGCCTGAGGATGGGTGCCTTCTCTCCATATCTACCCTCTGTGTCCTAAACGCCTCCTCTTGGAAGGACACCAGTCTTCTAAGGTTAGGGTCTGCCCTAGTTATTTCTTGTTAACTCAATTACCTCTTTAAAGGCCATTTCCGGCAATAGTCATGATCTGAGATCCTGGGTATTAGGACTTCTACTTAAACTTGTGGCAGGGGCACAATCCAGCACCAAATCAGTTTCCTCATAGACCCTCTTGGCCTTTTTTTCTCTGGGCCTTTTTTCCTACTTGGGTTTTATTAGTGACAGCACATATTTCTCACAGAACCCTAGCTCCTCCTAGATACACAATGAGGCAGCTTCGGCTTTGTAGCTTGCAGATAAACTTCAAAGGAAATGAAGAGATCTGGTTGCCATTTTAACATTCATAGGGTATTGAGAAGGCAGGGTGATATAGGACCAAGAATAGGAAGTTTGAGATGTGTCTTGGTTGACATGTGGCCCCCAGTGACATCACCTCTCAGAACATGCTTTCTTCTGCCATCAGCAAGGTTGAGTGAGGTAATATGTGTGAAGTTCCTAGGAAATGTCCTGGCAGGTATACTAAGCATCCTTGATTTTCAAGAATCAACATCCTTGCTTTCTTCTGTCATCAGATTGGTCGGGACATAATGTGTGCAAAATTCCTAAGACATGTCCTAGCACATAGTAGGTACACTAAGCATCCCTGACTTCCAGTTACAGTACTGGTGATTGCTATAGACAGACGTGTGAGGTTATAATAAATACATGGAGCTCAGTTGGCCACTGGGCAAGCAAATATCCACTGTCTACACCAGGGAGCCAAGACGGGGTTATGTTCAGCATGTGGCTAAACCCTAATTCTATTTCCAAAGAAACCATGAACTCAGATGCCATCTGTGCTTATGGCATGTGTGCAGGACAACATTGCTGGATAGCAGTGAAAGTGAGGCCTAGCCTCAAGGATGAGCTTCAGAAACCATGGTAGGTATAAGACGAACTAGAAAGCTGGATTTCCCATTCCTTGCCGGCTTTTTTCAGGATATGAATGAAACTCCTTCAGGGCCCTCTTGCCTTGCACTCCACTAGATTTCCTAATACAGTTTCTGGGTAAATGGAACCGAGGTAGGACCTGAATGGTCGACATTCTAGCAAGCTTGTGGGGGTTATTCTTGGTCCAGGGACCATGTGTGGGACTCCTCCTGGCCCACAGTATTTGTCCTAGCTTAGGTGATGTAAATCTTGTGCTTCCAGTCTCTCTGAACCTCCTGCTATCCAGTTCTGCTATGAATGCTTTACTTCCATCCTCTGCTCAGACTTCATCTTATACCTTATTTGCATTTGTGTCTGTTGGTGAAAAGTTGTTTCTTTAGCCCATTACCCATCATTCTCCTTTTCATTCTTCCTCATCACTTTTGAGCTTCTAGATAAGCAGAAAAGGATAAGGCAATACCCAGCTCCCTAACTGGTGTTTGTGGTGACCCTAATTAGAAAGAGGCAGATGCAAAAGTAGAATCATTCCCACTGCCCACCTCATCTTTGGAAGCCCCACGAATCTCTACCCCAATATGTATCCATTCCCTAGTCCCAATTCCCTAATCACTTTGCCAGAGTAAATAATTGCTGGTGCATGGTGACCCAAGGTCATCACCAATGGAGGAATGTAATTAGGACCTTCATTTCCGACCATCTTGGGAGCCGCCTTGCAGCTGATACTTGTTTGTCTGACCCCTTGCATTGATGCTCATGTCTCCTGGCCCCTTCCCCTTCCCAGCCTAGAAAATTTGGACTGGAATAGAGTTGCTCATAGGCAGATCAGCAAGCTTGCCTTTCTTTGCTTCTTTCTCTGTGGATATGATTGATTAGAGCACTACACTGCATGGAGGTAGAACCTTGGCCCTCACCTGGCATGCAGTGCTCCGGGTATGTGGCTGTTCTCCAGAGACCATTTCAAGGAGGATCTGAGATTAGAAACTACCTCTTCCATGTCTGTGTGTGTGTGTGTGTGTGTGTGTGTGTGTGTGTGTGTGTGTGTGTCTTAGAAATCTTTCAAGTTTTTTTTCTTAATATTTTTTTATTTAGTTTTTCTTCACTTTATTTATCAATATTTGTATAAACATATATACTTAGATACTGCCCGGGTTAGAGCTCCTGTTAGCCCCGTTTCATCTAGGTTTTGTGAGGTTGGATGCAGAGCTGCCACTGGTGATCCCGCTCAGTGCTCGGGCCCAGACCGGAAGTCTCTTAATATTTTTTTATTGGATATTTTATTTACATTTCAGATGCCATCCCCTTTCCCCATTTCCTCTCCCTAGAAAACCCCTATCCCATGCCCCCTTTTCCATTTTGCTTTTATACAATTTTTTAAATGTTAATCAAAGGCTTTATAAGTATGGTAATGCTCAATCAGAAGTGTAACCCAATACCCTACCTAGATATATAAACTATCTTTGACTGGTAGAGACACGTGAACTTCTGCCTCCATGCCCCCTCTCTCTTTCTCTCTCTTCCTCTCTCTTTCTCTCTCTCATTATGTAGCTTCTCCTCTACTTCATCTTCTCCTCTCCTTACTCCATCTTTTCCTCTTGGTGCTCCTTCCCCCCTTAGCTCCTCCTACATATCACCCTTCCTGTTAAAATAAAACTTTTCTCTCAAAATACAATTAAGGCATAATTATTCCTATTTGTACCAGTGAAGTATAAGATAGTCCTAATATCCAGTCCATTATTTTGTTGACTGATTATATCTGCCTAGACAGAGTAATCAGCCCTTAATAATTCTGCATCACTAAGGTCTGTCAGATGATTCTGGGCTAGAAGGCTGAAGATCTGATGCTCCAACGTTTGGTAGTATAGGGGCTGTCCAGGTGTTCAGCGGTCTCTATAAATTGGCTAAGTTTTAGAAACTATGCTTAGTGCTTCCCATAACTTCAGTTAACTCAGTCATTCTGGATTTCTGACAGGGTTGAAGACCTATAGTCTCATAGCCAATCCTGGCTATTTACCTTGAGAGAAAAGATCTGAGTGGATGTTTTCAGCTGACATTCATTCTAAAGCCAAGAAAAAAGCCAGTTTCAAAATTAAGTGTTTTAGTCAAGAGAGACGACAGAGGTTCTGGCTAGTCAACAAAAGGATAGACTGAGTATTAAGACTATCTTGTACCTCACTGGTACAAATAGGAATAATTCTGCCATGTCTTTTTGAGCGTTCCCCTCTCTCCCTCGACCCATCGTGGCTAACATTGGATTTTTCCTGTGTCAGAGTGTTTTACTTTCTTTTCTTCTTGCTGATATGTGCTTGGTAGATGTGGGCCTGCTTCAAGCTCCCTGTATGGGAAAGGCCTGAAGTAACTTGAAAAGTATCCTAGAGGGCAGGACGCAAATGTAGGAGGCAGGTCTTTCATTCCTCACTCTTCCATCTCTCCATGCTGGTCTGATTCTTCTTGCTCAATGCACAGTGCTAGAATGCCTTGCTGTGGAAGATGATGACAGATAAACACGTTCGAGTTCTTTTGGAAATGGTCCCGTGGTCAGAGCAGGGGAGGAAAAGCGTCCTCTTGCCTTCGTTTTGACTCCCATGGAGAAGCCGGATTCAAGCTAAAAATAAAACTGAGAGAAAAGGCTGAGACCCACTTGAGTGTCCTCCCAGTGTTCCCTTCTGAAATGGGAGGGGCTTGGTGGGGAAGGAAGTGTGACGTCATGCTTTGGTTACTGATGCTTTGAGTTTCCTTTTAGGAAGAATGTGCACACCTAGGATAAAGGAAACAACAGTTGTTTTAATTTAGGGAAGAGGGAGATCATTGGCTGTATCTCCAGCAAAGTACTTCCAACCAACGCATGCAACTTGTACAGCTCTGCTTCTGCAGTGTCTGACATGCCCAGTCTGTTCCAAGCTGCCGATGCAGTGTGGGAGCCTGGTTATGCTCAATCACGTGAAGTCTCACTGGGCCCGTGGACCAACCACTTGCTTTCTTCTCCTAGACAGACCCTCCACAGGCAGAGACATTTTGTCACCTGCTCAGTCCACCAAACACATAAAAGCATAGCCAGCAATTAAAAAAAAATGTGTGTCTCCCCACCCCCACTCCCTTATCAAAGAGAACAATGCAAGAAGGTCTAAGAGTCACACGGGAATAGACATTTCTGATTTTAAATATTTATTTTCACGTTTTTTCCGTGTGTTGTTTAGCTCCTTGATTTTTCTGGGGACTACATCCATCATTCCTGTTATTTTCTGCTTCACACATGCCGTCTGAGTTGCTCAGCACATGGGTTCTTGTCTGTGAAAGTGCTGAGTAGTTGGTGGATATTGCCATAGCTGCCTGTGATAAGGCGAGAAACAGCACAGGAGTATAGGAGAGAGAGAGAGAGAGAGAGAGAGAGAGAGAGAGAGAGAGAGAGAGGATATTTCAGTGTTTCAATGCAGGGACATCAACAAAGATGCAGGGGTGGGGGGAGAATCCAGCTGGCCCAGAGTCACTCACCAGCCAAGGAGACCTGAGGCCTTAGCTGTAAAGAGTGAGCCTGACCTGGAGAGAGCAGGGCTAGTTGGATCTATTCTCTACATTTCCTATGAGACACAGTCTCCTGTGGGGTAGAAGAGTCCATCTCAGTTTTTAAATGAGCACAGTAGCAAGTAGGAGCTTTGAATTCATGCATTCCACACCTCACAGGCTAAGATACAAAAGGGAAGGTGACCTAAAAGCTTCGGTCTTATTTCTGAAGCTTCCAAACCTTGATTGGTTGGTTGAGTTTGAAACCATGAACCTTTGCTGGTATCCCAAGTCGTGAAAAAAGAGACAGCAACTGCTTTACATAACTGAGCCTCTGGACCACCAACTTGCCCAGAGCACTCCAGGTCGTGGTAGAATACAGATCTTACTCAAGGATGTGCAAAGAAAATTCTCGAAAATTCTCGAATTCCTGAGAGAGAGCTAATGAGACCCACCATAGGCTGGGGGGGGAGGGGTGGAGGGTGGAGGGGGGGACTGTTGAGTCTTAGGGGAATGCCTTTGTTTCTTTTTTTTTTAAGATTTTTTTTCCTTTTTTAAAAATTGGATATTATATTTACATTTCAAATTTTATCCCCTTACCCCATTCCCTCCACTACCCAGGAACCCTTTATCCCATCCCCCTCCTCCTGCTTCCATGAGGGTGTGCCCCCACCTACCCCCCACTCCCACCTCCCCACCCTCGAATTCCCCCACCCCACTCCACGTTCAGCCTTCATGGGACCAAATATGTAGGGGAGAATGGCCTTGTTGGGCATAGATGCCTTTGTTTCTATAGCAGGTTGAGAAGATTTTTTTGCTTTAAGGATGTTGGAGTGTTCACCTGGTCTTGGTGCCCCACCCCCATCCCAGTTTTCTTTGAACTGAAAGACTATGGAGATGGTGAGGGATGACAAAGGAAACTAGAGTCCGTGCTGTTGCTAAAGTAGTAATGAAATTTATGACTCTTTGAGCTCCCTGTTAACAACAGAACTCCTGTGTCAGTCTTAGGTCCTAGGCTTTCTGAGGCATCCTGAGATGACATCTGCCTCTGTGGGAAGACTTGTTTGTATCCAGAGAGGAATATTCTCCACCCCTTGGAAACCGTGTGGTATGGATTCCTAGAAAAGAAAGAGAGGCTGGGGCTTTGTTGTTGTCTCTCAGTTATAGGAAGACAAATACTAGGTAATGACAGCCAGGAATGAAAAAGCCACATGCTTTTTCCAGCCCCATCCCTTTAACAACTTCCTGTGTGAGCCTGAACTCACTCAGCTTCTGTGGCTAGTTTACTCATCTGTATGTGGAGGGATCCAAATGATAGCCATCTCCCCTCCTGAATGGGAGAAGGATCTGAGACATGATAAGCTGGAGTTTGGTACCCAAAGAGGGAAGTGGAATGGAGAGGATGATGTCTTATTAGAGACAAGAACATTGTCAGAAACTTTGCCCTGTATCCAGGCCCTAGAAGAACCTCACTTGTGGTTCTAGATGAAGACCTTAAGGAGCTTGACAGATGTAGGCAGTCATATGTGACAGGAGAGCCCAGTGAGGGGCCCGGCTGCCTCTTTACTCCTTTGTGGGGCCAGGCTTCTTCCCCTGGTGTCCCTGAACTATATTGTCCCTGAAGTGAGCTGTTGGTCTCTCCCTGCTTTAGAGCCCTTTGAATGGTGACACTTGCTTTGTGGTACTGACTTGAATTTAGATCCAACTATTTGGAGTATTCTAGCTGCACTCTCCCACATCACCCAAGACCATGTTATTATCAGCTTACTAAGAACCCAAGTCCCAAACCACATGGATCTGAGCAGGAGACCAGAAACCTAGAAAACTACAGAAAGGGACACCAGTTAATGGCACAGCAGAAGTGAGAATAGACATAGGCATCAACTCCAGACTCAAAGATAAGGCCAAGGTTGTACCTGATGCAGGGACTGTGGTGTAGTCAGCTGGCTGACTTAGACCTTGTTGGAAAAATGGTATTCAAAGCCTGGTCTTTGATGATAAGTCAGTGGCTCGATACCCATATAATTGAATTCAGCTTGAATTACTAACCTAAATATCTATTAATTGTTTATGTCCTCAGTACCTTACTCAGGCCCCATGGAGGATTTATAAGAAATAAAGGCACAATCTCTGCTTTTGATGAATTCATCAGTTAGTTACGGAGAATAAACATTTGTACAAGCTGAAGAGATTCAGGGCTGGCTGTAGACAATGAGCATACAGAATTCAATCTGCAACTGAGAGCTCTTTGCCAGGTCTTCTATCTACAATTTCTGGTTTGTAGGAAATAATAGGACCCTAGTCCCTCCCATCAGTCTCTCCAGTAAGTTCTCAGAGTCTGACCAGTAATTATTTCCTCCAGGGAATAAGCAGTAACTAAGTAAAATTGCACCTAAGAAGAGGGGTGAGTTTTAGATCAGAGATTCTTTCTAAAATATCAAAGAATATGGATTCCTCAACTCACCTCTACCTTACCCATCCTTCCGTGCCTCTTTCTTCACGTAAGTTGATACCATAGCTGGGTATCTTTCTCATTAACTATTGAAAAAACTGGATAAAATGTGTTCTTATGTATATAGCATAATGTGGGTTTTGTGATGTAAAAATTTTGCTACAGTGAATGCAAGCTATCAATTAGTTTAACAACCTGATCCAGTATTCCTAAAAACCTTATAGTCCTGCACTCCACAGGTCAACAGGTCACCATCCATTGGGGATGGAAGCTCAGACAGGAAAATGCAGCCCTATTTGGTGCCTAGATCTTCATGTACTTACCAGAATCAGAAATGAAAAGTTGGGAGAAAGAGCTCCTGTGTATTTTGGTTCTTATACTTAGAAGGGAGGCCCTCCTTCCAGAGATGGGCCTTCTGGTATGATGGGTTAGAGATTATGGTCTCTCTGTCCCAGCTCTCTTGCCACCAAGCCATTCTGATCTTTCATAGACCTTTGGAACCATTTTTGCTCTAGAGTAACCTCCTCATCCAAAGAAACCCAAGTTATGCCAAACATCAGTACTTGGGAGATCAAAACTCACAAGCTCCCACCTCCTAGGAAAAGGAATTTTGTGGGGACCTCTTCCCCAGATATTGTCACTTTGAAGGAGGAATATAGCCATCATTTGTTTGCATAATAGAAATGGAGTCCAAGAGCCACTGTGACTTGGCCCTTGAGATGAGGAAAAGAAGGGATAAAACCCAACTAACTGTCTCTGGGTGACGTGCGGTTTCATTCTGGGCTCTACCGAGAGCCTGTTGAGTCAGCTCAAGGTCTCCAAGGGGGAATCATCCAGGAATGTCAGTCAAGCAGTGGAGCGGGGCCAGGAAAATCAGTGCTGAATTGGAGATGCCAGCAGGGGAAGGGGGGAGAGAAGGCTGGAATGAGAACATTTGTTTGCAATTCTAATATAACAAAGCAACAGATCACTGGACAAAGAAGCTAATGAAAACGTGCATTATGGATGTGAGTGGGCGGGGAGGTGTGGAGGTAGGAAGTCCAGGCGAACACTTGCTAGACAAATTCTAAGGTGTTTGCTTGCATCCATGGCCCAAGGCAAAGGGCCCAAAGGACTCTTATGCTTGCAGTCCTAGGCTGGAATCACAAATCTCCCTTACGTAGGTCAAGTGGTCTCGGCCATTTCCTTCTGTGTAAAATGGAACCAATAGGAGTAAAACAGAGAAATGTGGGACTTTATGAGTTTATAGTAAGTGAACACTAGCAGCTGAAAAGGTGACTTTGGGGATGGGAAAACAGTGATTGTAGTATAAGCACATTTAAAACCTATATCACTATATCTGGTCCTTGAAGTTAGTTTCCTTCCCCTTCACTTCTCAGGGGGAATATGAATGCCAAGAGTTGGAGAAGTTACAATCTGATTTCAGGTACCATCTAGGCCAGTGTAAAGCTTCACCTATTTTCCTCCCTTCACCCCTCAGATGCAACCACAGCTCCAGGCTTTCCTGCCTCTCCTTCATTTTTTTCCTAGCATAGAGACTTAGGAAGATGCTTATTTGCTAGAATATAGATTTTCACATACAGCCTGATGGTAACAGTGCCTGAGACACATATAAGAGGCATTGTAGTACTGCTTGGTATTGTTATATATTTACTGCTAATGGGTGTATGGTACAGTCCATGGTCTGTGCATAATACATGGTATTGGTACATACATGGCTGTGGTGCTAAAGCCCATTTGATACTGTCTTGGTCTCTGCACACAGGGAGCATGCCATGGACCCCACCTTCTTCCATGTAAGCTGCTGTGCTCTTCTTCACACGGTGTAGAGTTGACCTGTGCTTACTAGAGCAACATTAGTGAGTCTTCAGAGCAGAGCAGACCATTCCCTTCTCCAGGAAAGACTTGTGAACATTTGTTATCTTCTCATGTCTTTGCTTTTACCACCATGTCCTGTGAGTATGAGTGGCCCTGTCAGGTATATCAAGTATGGGACTCTCGGAGAAAGGGCACTGGAAGAAGCCGGCAGCATCCCAGGAAACCCTGGAGATTGCTTCCCACCACTATACTTCTCTTCTTCCTGATTGGTGGTTACTCTTACCTTGCTCATTACTCGGGTTACCATGACCCTTACTATGTTACAGTGAGAAAAATAACTAAGACAGGGTTTTTGAACTGCTCTGGCCATAAAGTCAAGAAAATTTTGATAAAGTACATATTTCCCCTCCTTTTTCTTTTCTTTTTTAAAAATACAGTGTGGTAAAGTTTTAAGACCATTTTGTGTGTGAAAAATGCTACCATCTGCTCATACATACACAGTATGTAAGGATGACCATGATTTGCTCAAAGGGTCCTCACTTCTGGCTCACACAATGGAGCTTTCTCTCATCTATACCATCTTCTATGGTAGTGGCCAACCAAATATGTTTTATGAGACCCAACTGGGGCTTAATGAGTGGACACAAAGCTTAAACACACACTCAGCTGATGCTAGGAGAACACTGTATGAGCCCAAGAGAAAGAATCAAGCTGGAGTATGAAGCCCTCTGGGCATAACTTTCCATTTGTTTAGGAAATCACATAGAAGAAGCAGGAGGCCAGGTTGGGTACCAAACTGTGTGTGTAAGGGCACAGGTGCTGAAGTGGGTTGAGTGGCAAGATCAGTAATGTAACCGGCACTAAGTTCTAGAAGATGGCTTTTAGTGGACCTAGTGTGCTGCTTCTCAGTAGACCAGGGTGTTAAAGCTATTGCCTGGTTCTTTTGCCCTTCTAGAAAATCGGCTTAGCATACAGGCTTTCCTGAGGGTGGTCCACAGGGTACTCAAATGTGGGAAGTGCAGAGGATGCATGTAGCTGTAGTAACACAACCCTTGATACACACAACCTTAGTCAACTCCCCAGACAGCCTACCCCAGATGGCCAGACACAGACAGCCATGTGTTTCTTTCTCAAGATTTTTAATTTAATTTGAGGGTGTATTGCTAAGGATTAAACTCGGAACCTTGCCCTTTCTAGGCAGGTGCTCTATGACTAAGTTTATATACATAGACCTCAACATAGCTTAATGTCTGTGTAAACCAAGATGTGACATGAGGATCTATCCTTTTACATGGAAGCTAAACTCACCAGTGATTAGAATGCACAAAATGCAGAATGTGGGCCTCCTTGTCAAGCAGGGAGTGAGTTTCTGATCAGTACCAGCTGAGTAGAAGGGTATTGCAGAAAAGCAGAAATGGTTTGCTCAATCCAGAAATTTGAAGAAGAGGATTGAGTATGGGGGAGAGAGAGTTTTAAAACCAAGGACTTTCAGATTACAGGACAGAATGTTATGGAAGGCTGGACTTAAGATTGTGTGTTTTACCTCACATAAATGACCCTGACCTGGCTCAGTTTGTTATCAGAGGTATTTGAAGAAAAAAGGGAAATAAAGGCCTGGAGGGAATACATGAGGCAAAGCTTCATTGGTGCCGGTAGGTTCATGGCTCCCCTGTGCTCACAATGGGATCCTTCTGTTATTGTGCTTCTTGGAATGGAGGTGCATATTTTAAAAAGGAAGCTATGTCAGAAACGTCTTCATTTGAAAGAGATATCAGTTTCAGAAACTAAGGGGAACTCAAAAGATGCTGCATTGTTTGTCTTTCTCAGTTTCCTCCTCAGTGTCCATGGGAAGCAATGTTTTCTCTTCTCATCACAAAGAAGAGAAGCAGAGAGCAGGTTAACTAGGGACATACATAAAGGCAGGCTGAGTCCAGGGACACGGGGCAACAGTGTCATGACCAGAAACAACAGCTAATAGAGATGCTGGCGGAACATGCAGAGGGAGAGAGATGGCTGCCTGTGTCTGTAAATCTAGAAGCTGCCAAGAGAAGAGGGCACGGCATGGAGATCATGGTTGTGGAGCCGTTGGGGTAGGGTTGTCTTATACTCAGAAGGAAGAGGGAATGAGCAGAGTGATGGTGCAATTGGGTCCTGAGAAGATGGCTCTATTGATTTAAACCTGCAGTAGTTTAATGTCTCCTTCCACAGGTTTGGGACTTTGCAACCGCCCAACTGCAAGCAGTCTAGTAAAGAGTAAGGTTTTCCCCAAAAAATAAGATATAAGAAAAAAAATAGACCCATTTATAGTTTTTATGTGATATGTCCCTTTAAAAAGTTCATGTGCTGAAGGCTTGATGTCCTTCTGATGGCACCATGGATAGGTGACTGGACCATCAGGGCTCACCTTCATTCTTGGCTTAATCCCTGGATGGGTTCATATCTTAATTACATTATTTGAACATGATAGAGATATAGGAAGTGGAGCCTGATTGGAGGAAGTGGGTCACTAGGAACATGTTCTCCAGCCTTATATTTTGTCCCTAATCACTTCCTGTCATTCTCTCTGTTGCCTGGATGCTGGGGGGACCATGACCTTTCACCATGGCATTCTGTTCTACTGTAGGCCCAGAAACAATGCAGCCAGCCAGTCAGCTGACCTTTGACCTCTGAAAACATCAGCCAAAATAAACCTTTCCCCCTCCAGTTGTTTTCCCAGGTATCTTGTCATAGTCATGAAAACTATGACTAACTCACTGTCAGTGGGATTAGCCCTTGCTGTCAAAATATAACCACAGTGAAGGGAAAGGCACAGGGCGTCTCAAAGCAACACCTTCCTGCTGGGCACGGCTTCCTGTTCCTCTACAGACTTGACAGGATCTGGACCTGGGAAGAAAGAAAGTATGAAATGTGTCGGACAAATCTCGCTGTGAGGACCACTGGCCTGTGACTGCGGGGCACAGCTGGTCAGGCTTCTTTGCAGAAAAAGGCAGCGAGACCTTTAGAGATGCGTGACTACAGTGCAGGCCAGCAGACAGACCTGGCACTTTCTCTAGTGGTTCTCAAGCTGTGGGTGGCAACCCTTTTGGGAGGTTGAATGACCCTTTCACAGGGGTCGCCTAAGACTATTATAAAACACAAATATTTACATTGTGATTCATTACAGAAGCAAAATTACAGTTAATGGAATAGCAACAAAAATAATCTTATGGTTGGAGGTCACCACAACATGAGGAACTGAATTAAAGGGTCACAGCATTAGAAAGGTTGAGAACCACTGTGCTAGCACCAACAGGCCAGCTGATGATGCCTACCTACTTGTTACAACAGCCTATAGCTTTAAGTCTGTCATTCTTTGGCAAGGTAAACCCAAAGAAGGCACACAGAAAATTCAGCAGGCAGAACATCATTTACTGACTGGGAAACTGGATTCCATGTTTAACCACAAATTTTACATTCATCTGTGAGTCTGGCCTCAGAAAGTCTACAGCTGTTCTTGGTCATTGTTCTGTAACTTGTACTCCAGCTAGGGCCTGATCCATAGGACACATTTTGTAAGTACCTTCTGGATGCTAAGAGGATAGAATGGCAACAAAGGCCAATGTCTAAAAGAGAAGAAGAAGAGGAAGAAGAGGAAGAAGAGGAAGAGGAGGAAGAGGGAGAGGAGGAGGAAGAGGGGGAGGAAAAAGAAGAAGAGGGAGAAGGAGAAGAAGAGGGAAAATGCCATGGGGAAGCAGCAGGTTAAAATCTAGAAAGAGAACGTAGGTGGCAGGGAAAGTTGCCCGTTTGAGAAAGTCAGCATCTTGAGGCATTCCCAGAAAGATGGGGGGAGGGAGGGACATCTGTTAGGTCTTGGGAGAATAGGCTGGGGACTGGGATGTTCCCTCTCTCTTTCCAGGCTCCCTCTCCCTCCTGTGTTTGCTTGCTGACAGTCAATGTCAGTTGCTCCTGCAGCCTCAGCAGATATTGTCCTCTGCCAACTCTATAGCCCTAGGCATCAAAATCCAGGCCAGTGACACTAAGCCCTCCCATTTGCTCCTGACAGACCTTTGACTCTGTCCTTTCCATGCTGGATTTGTCCTCTCTTTGGTCTCCGCGTCACCCAGGCAACCCTGAAGGACAAATATGATGATAGTGAAGGGGCTAGGGCTCCTTTAAGGGAGAGTGAGCCTCAAACAGTAGGATGCCCTCTCACCTGTGATCCATTGAATGAGGAGTCCAGGAGCATCTTCATGGGAAGCTTTGATGGCGTGTTGCTTCATGGAACAATGGCACTTCTTGTCCTGGATGGAAGCTTGACACACCTCTGTCCTTGTTACGTTGTGTCACTTTTGGAACGATCCTTCTCTGACACTCAGCATTTTCTGGCCTTGGGTAGACCATTCTTTTATAGACTCTCTGACTAGAGCCAAAGCAATAAAGGGTGTTACTTGACTGAATAGGTTTTTATACTGTGGTAGAGCCAGGATATTTTTATACAAATATGATATGAAGTATAAAAAGATATGAAATAAACTCTCAAAGAACAGCTTTAAAAAGGATCTCATTCATTACTACCCTCAGAAAGCAGAGCTTCGTGAAACGAGCACATCGAAATGCCTTAGCCTACAACCTTGAGCCTTGCGTGCAGTGGACTGTATTTCCAAGCATGGTGTGCTCCCAGCTAGGGAATGGAAGCAAGAACTGCAAGGCTTTCGTTGTTATTCTCAACCTAATTTAATAAGCATTTGTGGAAGACTGTACAAATCCAGAAGAGTTAACCATGACCTTGTCAGCTCCTAGCCCACCGTGAAGCTCACTGTTCTGAAATACCAAAAATGAAAGCAAACAACTCAGCCAAGATCTTGTCCATGAGGCTACAATCCAAGTGATATGCAGCCTCATGGGGCAGATACGAGCTGGAGGTGAGAGTGAAACCCCATTGGGAGACTTAGGCTCTGCCTCTGTTATAGATGAGAGTGCACTATGAAACTGAACCCATGCACATGGGTTATTGCTGGAAGGAACCAAGGCTCCAGCTGCTATTGGTATTCTGGGGTTGAGGAAGATGGGTATGTGCTGCTCTCAGGTTTGGCACATTTTCATTTGCACACCCAGATTGAATTTTTAACAAATGAAGTGTGAGAATAGCTGTCAGCATATTTTGGAAAAAAGGAGTTCATAGTGGTATTGAACTCTGCTTCTAGAAGCAAGTATGATCTCTTGTGTCAGTTCCCTTTGCTCATTGCTTGGGGCTGCCTCAGGTGTCTGCCCCAAATCCCCCCCGGTTTGGTTGTACATACCCCCCGTAAGGTTGCTACAAAAAGAATCAGATAAAATTTTTAAAGAAAACATCCCACTTAGAGTCAAAAGTCCCACAGCAGCCTCTGTGCCCTGACCCCTGTGTAGTTAGCTTTTTCCACAAAGAAGTACCCAGTAATCACTGTTCATGCTGAAATATTTGATTTATTCTGTGGAGGTCCATTGGAGGGCCTTTTACAAAGGAAACTGTGGAAAAACATTTGCCTGGCAGCTTTAGGAATGGGATGGAAGAGCAGAAAGAATTACGAGCACACACCCTTGGAATTGTTATCTTATTAAACCCGTGTTCCGTGAGTGCACAGATTTTCCAATGCAGTTGGGTCTCTTGCCTCTGGACAATGAAATTGCTATCCTTTGCCACAGAATAAATTACCTGTCAGATTCTTTTAAGCGGTTCCAAGGTGGTGAGTTTAAAAACAGTAGCATATGCTTCAGCCAGCAGCGGGTATGGAGTGAGAATTGTGCCCAAAGTTGTTTTTGTGTGTTGCTTGCTGCATTGTGTTGATCTGGAATGATTGACATCTGCACTGAGAGGCAACAGCCTCCAAGGACTGAGAGCTGTCACCCTTCAGGTGGCTTAAGGATGAAGCTTTAACAACGTATATCCTCATGCAGCCCCAGGAAAGGTAAACTAAGGCTGGTGTTTTCTTGTAGGCTGAAGCTCAGTTAGCTTCTTGGCTGCCTTACTTGTGGGCAGTTTGGACTGTGCAGATGACCCCACTATGAAGATAAATATATATCTACGACAGCATGGTACAAGCCCACACAGACGGACCCATCTGCATGCACACAGCGTAAGGTTTTCCAATTAGCCAGCCAAATGCATTTATCCTAATCTCATAAACCTTCAGAAAGAACTGTACTGCTCACTCAATGTGAAGACATTTTCGAGGCCCAGGATCCAGATGTTTCTCACCTGGGTAATCCCCGAGTCAGCAGGGCATAGAAGACCATGAGAGGTGGTGTGTGTGTGTGTGTGTGTGTGTGTG
>JANHMN010000016.1:39233163-39246032 GCA_030674055.1 Rhabdomys pumilio | reverse complement strand
GTGTGTGTGTGTGTGTGTGTGTGTGTGGTGTGTGTGTGTGTGTGTGAAAGAGCAGTTGCTTAGGGACTTAAAGATAAAGGAAGAGAGAATAGAAAGAGTTACTGACACAAACTTTGGCTGGTTGCCTATCATGCGACTCTGACTTCACTTCAGAAATTTACCTTCACTATTGGTTTGCAAAGGGTTGATCCTACAAGTGGTTTGAACAGCAGAAAATGCCTCTCACTCTCTCACCAACATTCTTAACAAACACGTCACGTCACCTGAGGTGAATGGGATGGGTTTCCACGTGGATCTAAATGTGTAAGAATGTGTATGTGCATAATGCAAGTGTGTAACAATATATGTGTATATACATATATGTAGGATGCGTACATATCTTCACATATATCTGTGTTCACATGTTAATCTATAACATGTTTATATATTTAATGTTTATATATTCTTAAAGTATGGTGGTCACATATTCTGAGAGGTCAGTTTGCATAGGGTGAATGCCATCACTGGAGTTCCTGTGGATGGCACTGGCAAGCCTGGGCTGCTGTGGTTTCTAGGTAGGCCTGTTCCATCTGGGCGCCATGTGCTTGAAGCTCTAGCACCTGCCAGCTGCAAGCATCAAGGCAGCTGGATCTAGCTGAGACTGTTTTCTGCATCTCAGTTTCCTCCAGGTCAGAGATAAAAATGAGAATTTCAGTTCGTGAATGGTACCAGAACTTGAATGAGCCAGAGACCACTGGCATTCTTACCAATAGTAAGACATGCTAGACATGGTAATAATCACAGGTTCATACTTGCTGCTTTGAATGGGGTTTAAAAGGACCATGTTAGTTCATTTCAATGTTGACTGAAGAATTAGTATGGCTACATGATTCATATAAACCTGTAAAAGTCAAGTGGGCATAGGACTCTAAATTCTGTCTGCTGGAAAACAAAGGGGAATTGTGAATTCAAGACTGAGGCCAACCTGTCTCAAAACTGTCTTAATGAATATGCCTCAAAACTACAACAATAACAAGTAAAACCAAGCAAGCTCACAAAGAAACCAAGACAAGTCTATCAGTGGCTACTCTCTAGAAGTGACCACTTTATTGGGAACAGATCTTTTTATTTTGATATTTAGATAGTAATAAAGACTCATAAGCCTTACTTTATTTTTGATTGATAAATACTAATTGTATAATATCCTTACAGGACAGAAAGTGATGTTTCCATACATGTATAGACATTGTGGAATGATCACATCAGAAAAGTCAAATAGGCATCACATCAAATATATATTATTTCTTTGATATTATAATATTTGACATCCTTTCTTTTTGCTATACACAAGTCGGGAATGGTGGTTTATACCTATAATCTCAGCACTTAGAAGACTGAGGTATGGGAATTTTTATCAGTTATTGGGTGGTCTGGGCTACAGAATGAAACCTTGTCTCTCTCCCCTTAAAATAGGAAGGAATACACAGTATACTGTATTGCTGCTAACCATATTAGCTATCTAGATACCTCCTTATAACACAGATCCTGTGACTTTGAATCTGTTGACAAACCTCAGCATTTTCCCTGACCCCACCTTCCACCCTGCTTCTGGTAACTACCAAACTAAGATCTCTTGAAAGAACCATCAGACAAAGAACAAGACTGGGAAGATTTAAAGCATGTTTAAACCTCCACAGAACTTTTTGGGTTTTTGCCAGACGTTGGACTAAAACCAGTCCAATTACTAGCAAGTGGCCAAAAATAATTTCACAGTCTAATATCAGAGTCCCTGCCTTAACACCACACTAGAAGATGCTTTTAAATAACTGCGAGACTAATGTTGAGATGATCTAGTTAGAGCAGTCATCCTACACAAAGTTTTCAATGAGCAGTTAAGGAGCTAGTGGCTCCTTGGCAAACTGGGCAATGCAACAATAGCTGTGTGGCAAATAATGAATTATTTTCTATACATGTAACCTCGTCCCTTTTTGGCTAAGCCATTTTAAATCATGGTAGTGGGAGGGGACTGGAAAATTATAATAAAGCAGATGAATATTTATCAGCTCTTACTATGCCAGATACTTCTTAATGGATTGTCATGAACACCACCCCGTGAGCATTAATTAATATTATTTCCATCACATAGATAAAGATAAAGCCCCAGGTGGTCACATACTTTAAAGCTGGTATTATGCCCAGGATCTGTGGTCACAAGCATCCTTTATTTAACCCAAATTTACAAACACACTTTGATCCTGAGATGCACAAACCTACACCCGAACTGTTTGGCTGAGATGCATATCAGGTGCACAAAGATACCTCTGCAAAGGAAGGTCTACAACTCAGGACTAGCTTCTTCTCTGGACACTAACTCCATCCTTGGAGCACAGCCAAAGTGAATGCAGCTCTAGTCACATCCAGGCCCTCTTCCCTCCCTTGTTCATGGTGCTCCTCTTGTCTGCTATTGATGGGCTTTCTGCTCAGTGTGAAGAGTCCCAGCTTCAGTTTATCAGGCTGCTTTTTCTGATGCATGTGCCTTCTGCCTGTTGCACAGGGCAGCAGGAGTGGCTATAGCATTTGTGTGCCCGTGTTACTCTGGCCATATTCTTTGTGTTTTTCTTTGTCTCTAGTGTGTGAAGTTAGAAGCCTGGGGTTAATGTGTGAGGAATAGAATAAGGGAGAGTTCTGTGACAAATAGATATTGAAGAGACCAACTAGGGCTCAGAGGGCTAAGGGTTTCTGGGGCTAGAGATACAGGCCTAGATTTTGTTGCCTCAGATGTGAACTATGTCATTGGAGATTCTGAATTTTGTATAATCACACGTACAGCCTTCCCAACTCTCACACATACACCCACACACCACCAGTTACTGCTGTTTCTCTTGTGAGAATGTGCATTCATGTACACACATACTAACATATACAGGCATGCAAACACACAAGCACGTACACATGCATACCTACATATGCATGCATGTATGTGTACAGGGTTAGAGGAGAGGGAGGGAGAGAAGTCATATCCTCTCCTGCTAGATTTCTGTACCATAGGAGTTAATTTTTATCAGTCCCCTTAATGGATTCATCTCAGGATCATGAGAAATAAAGGAACCTACAAATATCTGGACCCTTCAGGATCTTTTTGCTTCATGTCTTGACCATTGAACTTCCAGGGTGTCTCCCCAAACTGTAGAGTAGATGCATTGTATTAGTTTGGTGGCTCACTGAAACAATCTGTCTTCACTCTAGGGCCAGCACATAGCTATCTTCATTTGAGGATTCCTGGCACAAATGAAAGGATGCTCTTGGGCATGCTTTTCCCACCCATGTTCTGGGTTCAATGTTGAGATGGGTAATACCCTTAGAATTATTCATGCTGCTATTTGGATAGAGCGTTCAGGAGACCTTATGGTCAAAGTTCAGTAAAATCTAAGTCATAGATGGTACACATTTTCTGCAGGTCTGAGTTTGTCAACAGTCTAAGTCAATCCCAAGTTTCCAAATATCTGACATCAGTGAGAGTACGGGGCTCATGGAATCACCACGCAGAACTTATCTGACATCAAGGAGAGTACGGGCTCATGGAATCACCACGCAGAACTTATCTGACATCATCGAGAGCATGGGGCTCATGGAATCACCACGCAGAACTTATCTGACATCATCGAGAGCATGGGGCTCATGGAATCACCACGCAGAACTGTGTCACATCTTCATGGGTTGGGTGGGAATTGTCATAGGTCATTCCTAGCTGGTGGCAAATGTCTTTCAGTCTCTCTGCCCCTAATTTATTTGCTGACCTTTGCACCACGTCTCTCTTACATTGATTTTAATCCCAATATCTTGACTCATCAGTCAGCTACAGAAACTGAGAGTCCTAATTTTCTTGGGACAACTTGGAAGAGAAGCATGGGGATTTGCATGGGAATTCTTCTCTGGAACTCTTTGGGGTTAGAAATGGCATCTCCCACCCCATTGGCTCATTCTGCTGTGTTTTCTGCAGGGCACAGGCAAATTCTAGAGGGGACGGGCTTCCTAAATGAATGGGGTCTATCCCCATTGCTTATAATCTATAGGCAGACTTTCCTCTGCACTCCACCTCCTGGCTCCAGGATGGCTGGGTGAAGTAATTACTCCAGACAGCTGCACGGTGTTCATGCCATTGCCTTACCTCATCAGCCCCCCATTTTTCACTGAGCTGTTTAAAATATAAACCAGACTCCTTGTCCCTGGTAGACAGACTCCCTTCAGAGCAGGCCAGAGTGCAATATGTCATATGTCATCTGATTTGCAATGTGTTGGAGCAATTGCCAGATGGGCACAAGACAAAGGAAGGGTAGCTATGAGCACTGGAGAGAAGTGAGATTATTTTTCCTGGGGACAGAATCCCCAGACTGACACCTGATCCAGCAGGTAACTTTGAAAAGTTTCTTGCCTCTAGAATCCATCTGTAGAGTAGAGAAACCTCTAAGTTGTCAGTCATTTTCCAGAGGCATCTGGGGGAAGCCCCTCTGCTATACAGCCTTCAGGTCAGCAGTGACGGTAGAGAATGTTACAGTTGCTCTTGCCAACCCAAAGACTGGCTCAGAAATGGTTGGAAGCTGCTCCTCTGTTCTTTCTGCTGGCTACTAACTGTGGTCTTCACTTCTCAGAAGCTAGCCTTTGACTTTAGACTAAAGTTTTGCAAGAGAAGGAAATGCTTAGTAATGTGCCCAACATGGCCACACCCATAGGCTGGCTGACAGTCATGTGGTTGCTCAGGGCTCACCATCACAAAAGACAAGTGTTCCTTGACATAGGTCACCCCAATAGATGTTCACAGTGACTTCTACACTGATGTCAGGCTTCACCTTGGATTTCTACTTTCTATCAAGGGAACAATACTCCCCTACCTCCACCCCGCCCCCCACAAACATCCTGTTAATAACCTCTCCTTGATGCCCTGTTCTCTATGAAGGGGACTTGAGTAATAGGAGGGTGGTGGTGGTCCTGCAGTCTGTTTCAGGAGATCCATTTCTTTCTCTTGGATAGAGCAAGGCCAGGTAGGGGCTATCACCCAGGCTGGGTGAAGGCTGTATCCATAGAGCTGATTGGAGCAGGCTGCAGTTTGAGCAACTGTAATAAGGAGCAGTTGTCATGGAAACAGGCTCTTGATGTTGTCCAGATTTCAGAATCTCTCCCCTCACCCCTCCTTGGTTATTTTCCTTCCTTCCTTGTTTTTCCCCTGGGGCTATGGGTCTACATTGAGCAGGCGTTATGGGCCAGCAGCAAGCATCTGCAAATCTTAGGCAGACTTCAATGGGAAAGTGGTGACCTTCCCAATGAGGAGGTGGTCCTGCATGGCCTAGGATCCTGAGGTAATGTACATGTACTTCCTGCACGCATCCCAAAGATAAGGGATGCTGTGTTCAGACTGCAGAAGATGGTCTCAAAAAGGGCTGTTCATGAGCTGCACAGGAAAAAAATAAAGCAGACTGGGAACCTAGAGCTCAAGGCTATGTCCTACCAAGAGGAGGCCAAGAACTGAGAAGCAGCCTGGAGGTTTTTGAACTACTATGCTTAAATTTCTCATTATGATGTAAAGATCTTCATAGGAACTTGATTGCCACCCTCATCCCAGTTTTCCATCCACACAAAGGACTGGTTTTCAACTCCTTTATACCTTCATTAGTCAGGGTCGTGTCAGTTCATGTAGCTGAAGGTGGTCAGAACAAAGCCGAGAATGGCATGTAGGATAGCACCCTCACAGACTTCATGCCTCGCTGTTTCTGAATATGGAAAAAAATGGGCCTCATGTGTCTCAGTCTGGTTGCATCTGTCCCAAGGATGCTGTGAGGCTAAAAAGAGAAAGCAGATGGTAAAGTCTTAGGATGGGAACAGGCATTACATAACAGAAGAACGGAATTGTTGGGAAGCCATTGTGAGACAGAGTGACAACAACAGGCCTTGAAAAGAGGCCCCACTGATTTGTGTCTCAGAGAATCTGAATCTCAAGTTTGAGTATTTAACTAATGATACAGATGTCTCTCCCTCTTTCCTGCATCTCTCCATGGGGAGCTGAAAAAAAAATCCTGTCTAACATGGACTGGACCCTACGGACAGCAGTGCTAGTACCTCAACCAAACAGGAAACTGTGGAACTCAGGGCTGAGTACAGACTGTGGGCCAAACAGACCAGCGATGTTGGAAATACAGCATCCCAGTGGATGCTGGGAGTGCAAAAATTTGATAGCAAATCTGGTGCTGTCTAGGATTAGGAAATAGGAGATTAAATAACTCGTTGAGGAAACCTAGGAATAGAAGGAGAGTAAAAACGGGTTGGAATCAGGCAAGGCTGTGTGGTGGTGAGTAAGTAGAAGGACCCATATTAGAATTCTTATATGGTAATTGCCTCTGGTAGGTTATGAACAGGCGCTCATTGATTGCTTGGCACTGAAAATTAATCTATGGGGACCTCAGGCATAGACTTTTCTCTCTGTATATCTTTAGCTTCAGTTTCAACATGTTGGCCATTTTTGTTTCTAATTTTTCTCCTCTGCTTTCTCCACTGAGTAGAATGAAGTTTACACATAGAATTTTCTCATTGAGTAATTCTTTCTAGAATTCCAGGAGATGTAGCATGATATATGTAAAAGCCAAGGGCTGGCCCTAGTCCTGGCACCTCATTTCTTAGTAGGTCTGGGGCATTGCAGGTCAGGTATGCTGTGGGACGCCTCTTTCCTAGTGACAGAATGCACATCGTTGTAAGTTAGGAAAGTAGTAAGACAACGGTGTGAAGTTCAGTTTGTAGCTTGGACACTACCCGGCCTCTCTTTGGTGGTACTTGTTCATGCTCCAGAGGGAAATGAACGCTGTGTATAACACTGGCGATTTTTCTACTTTAGAGTTCTGTCTGTGGTCATGTGCTTTCTCTTTTGCTTCTGTTTTACTTGCAGTCCTTTTACCTTCAGCTGCCTGTGTGTGCCGCATGGACTAGCAACGAAGGCCCTGAAGTCTTTGCTGGGTATTTAGGATGGAAGGCTGTGTCTGCCTTGTCCACTTCAGGGACCCCAAAGGCATGTGTTTAGTATTACTTTTGTTGCTTGGACAAAAGGATGGCATCAAACCAGTTGCTGGAGCAACAAGTAACATCATATAGTTGTCAGAAAGGATGCATGGTTTCAGAGTCACAGACGTCGCTATGCTTTTTAGTCTAGTGAGAGAATGTTCATAGAATTTTGGAGAGTGCATACAGCTCTTGGGGCTGAGGATGTACCTCAGGTGGTAGAATACTGGTCTTGTGCATGATGCCATAAGCTCAATTCCTAGCACTGAAAAATAGAAACTGTTTTGTGCCCTTGTTACCATTAGCATATTAGCATATAGCATATTAGCTATAACTGGAAAGAAGTATTATACGTATAAGAGAAACTATGCCATACAGAGTAAGATAGTATAAGCATTTTAGCGATGTGTGGATAACTTACAAAAGAGATGTGATAACAAATAGTTTATCATAATTCCTTAAAGAGATGCTATAGAGATTAAAAAAACAAACAAAAAACAAAACAAAGCAACAACAACAAAGCTACTGAAAGAGACCCAAAAGACTCAAGTTCAAATTCAGGCAATGACATTTCAGGCTGTGTGACCCCTTTAGAATTTATCTGTAGGAAGATGCAGGCTTGGAAAGCTTGCTTCACATAAAGGGGATACCATAAAATTAAATGGGAGAACATTAGAAGCACTACCTGAGTGCTACTCACTGTTAGAAATGCTCTTCTTCTGGGTATTTCCTGAATCTCTTTTCTTCTTCATTGCCTCAGTTTCCCAAGCTGTTATATAGTGCTCCTCCACTCCTTATAAATAGACAGGCCTCCTCTCATCCCCTTCTCATGTTAGTGAAGAAAAAAAATAATAAATGGGAAAAGCTTCAAGTTTTTTGAAACCAAAGAGTGGGATAAATACCCTATATTGATTATGATGATTATATCTGGGACTAGAAAAATATGATTGCCTGGTTGCCCATAGCAACCAGATAGAAAAGCAGCAGAAGAAAGTTGCACAGAAAGGTTCCCTGGGAACGGCAACGGGTACTTTTTCCTCTTAACCACCATTCCTGCAGCCTGGGCCCTGCTATTCCTGCTTTTGGGAAACAAGACCATTTGTGAATAGATTTGAAGAAAGCTACGCAAAGGACTGGCTAGGGATTGCCACAGTGAGTGGGTCTTCCTTCACCAGTCATGTGCCATCAGAAGCAGGAATAGTATCTTCAGCTGGAGTCAGAAGTGAATGTGTGGGGTGGGGTGGGGTGGGGTGGAGGAAGCTGTCATTGGACTAGTGAAGACACTACCATAGTGAACCATATAGAAGCTTCAAAGGCCACTTCATAGTGTCAGGGGACAGCCCTCCAGGAGCGGTGTGGAGAGTGGAGAAGCTATAGGCTTGGCTACAGCTCCTTCCTCCTAAGCAGAACTGAAGGTCTAAGTCAGTGTTGATAAAGAAAGAGGCACACCATTGTAGAATTTGATCTGAAATATTTGCTGTGGTTTATATTTAGAGCTCTTGCTCTGCAGCTGGTTAGTGCTGTTTTAGGAGGCTATAGGGATTTCAGCCAATGGGACCTACTTGATGAAAATGTGCCATGAGAGTTGGACCTTCAGTGAGTATAGTCTAACCCTCATTTCAGTCCTATTCCCCCGCTCCTTGGCCCTTTATGATGTGAGTTGCCACCACCACATGCTCCCACCACCATGGTGAGTCAACCCTGCCATAACTTTTCTACTGGATTGGGTCACCATTCTCTAACTCTAAGTCAAAATAATTTTTACCAATCAGCCTTAAATTGTTTCTGTCAAGTGGTTTGATCACCCCTACACAAAAGTGATCAATATACCCAGCCTCCCCTCCTGTGGTAGAAAAAAACCCCTTCAGCCATGCCTCTGAACCCCACAATCCTCCATCTGTATGTGAGAGTCCAGGGAACTCACTACAGTCTGTGTTGAACACACATTACTTCATATACCCTCATTAGTTCTTGGTTACATTGTCACGTGTGACCAGTGAGTGGCAAGGCCAAGCCCAGCTCTCAACTGGCTGCATTCAAAGCTCATGCCGTTTGTGCCACAATATTGAACTCTCTACCCTGCAGGTCAGAGACCTAACAAACATTTGATCACTATATGCTGAGACTGAGGATTGCTAAAACAAGTATTAGAGTCCAGACTCTCCCGTAGTCAGAAGAGGTCAGGTTTCTGTGCGACATCCCTGTGTTATAAGGAGAAGATGTTTGGCTGCAGGGTCAGGCATTTTTTTTCCTCTCACCTTTGCAAAGTGAGGGCTATGAGTGTTTTTCCAATCTCTAGTCACCAATACCTAATGAGGAGGGACTGAGAAGGTGTGTGTTGGCTCTTCCACATAAGACTGGGACGTGAGAAACAAACGGGATGGGAGAGATTGTGTTCTACCCTTCCATCCCTGTTGTAGAAAGCTGCTCTGGTCCCAAAGGTCCCCTGATGAATTGATAGAAACTGCTCCTGGTCATATACTAATATGTAGATGTATCACATTCACTCAGACAGCCTCTTCTTTAGGTGCGGAAACAGTGACAGCCAGTGTCTCCAGTTCCTCTGCTCTGTGCCTAGTGCTGTGGCCAATACATCCCAGGTATAACCTCATCTAAAGGCTGTGATGACCCCATGTAGCTATGACCCCATTTCTTTTTAACCTTCATTTTGCAGACAGGAACGCTATGTGGGAGACAATCCACCATTGAGAGCTGTTGCTGCTGTTGGATTTGAGCCCAGCTTAGCTAATCCCAGGCTTGACTCATAAATACTAATCATTTTGAAAGTCTCACTGTATTCTAGGGGTCCAGGACCACTTTTTGTTCCTTCTCATTGTAGTCCCCCTCCCCCCCAGCCTTCGTGTTTCTGTCCTCATGTAGAGTTCTTTGAATGAACTCTTTGCTTTCTACAGACCATAGGTTTCCAATCATTGTGTAATTATTCCTAATCTCATGGTTACCTAACCATTCTGGTGAAAAGGTTCCAAGTCCCTGCCTCCAATGGGTTAAAAGTTCTTTGTCTGATATTCTCGATCCCATTGAACTGCAGGCAGCTTGACTATAGACATTGAGTAGTTGATTTGTTAGTGCCTAAGCTGCACTTAAGACTTGGCAAGCAGAGTTCTGTGTGTTTAGATTCCATCATGCCCAGGACTCTGGTGATTTATACCCTTCTCTCTTTTCTCCTTGCTCTTCTCCTGTACATGCGTGAATCTCATAGGTTTAGCTCAGTTGCTCCCATAGTTGGGATGCCTCTCCTCAGCTTAACACCAATTCTCTATCCTGTCAATCTAGATCAGATCTAGTCTTCATTAGATGGCCAACTATGTCCATCTTGCAAATCCATTCATTAGATCTCTTATTCATCTGACCTTGACTGAGTCCAATATGCCCTTATCCTCAAGATACTAACACCTGGGTACCTGGCTGCTTTCAGCAGGTGTCTGATGCACTGATCCAAGTTTTTACTTGGAACAATGCCATCTGTAGTGGTTCTTCCACTCATTCTTTGTTTTTGATGAAAGAAGGTGCTTCAATACTACCCATTTGTAAGAGGAGAGTCAGTAGGAACAAGAGAAAGGTAGATTGTGCTGCATAGGAAAGCAGACTTTTTAGCTAGAGAGAGCTATGCTAAGACAGGGTCCCTTTTCCATTTTCTTCTGGGGAACCATTACTTGCCCATCTGGAAACCCCTTCCCCCTTCTGCCCCATCTGCTCCTGAGAACTGAGTGTTCACTGATAGCAAGGACAGATCTAAAAAAAAAGTTATAGAATGGCTGATGACAACCTGATTAAATATGCCAGTATGACTTAGCAAAGACTATCAAGACTCTTCCCAAAGAGTACCGACAACTTACTTGTACACAGCCCACGAAGAAAGAGTGAGTTGCTTCTACATTTCTGATGGAAGAAAGAAGAAGAAAGAAAAAGAAAGGAAGGGAGGGAAGAAGGAAGGAGGGAAGGAAGGGAGGGAGGGACAGAGGGAGGAAAGGAAGGAATAAGGGAAGGAAGGAATGAAACATGGCACATGAAGTATCTTAGTGTCCACAAAACAGTTTCCCTGGAACACAGCTGCACATTTGTTTTTAGACCAAGGCTTGCCGCAAACTCCTTATGTATCCTTGAATTTCTTATCCTGCTGTCTCTACCTCCACAGTGCTAATTACAGGTGTGTGCCACCATGCAATTTTATGTGGTACTGAGGCTCAGACTTAGGGCTTTGTGCATGCTAGGCAAGCCCTCCAAAACCAGAGCAACATAACAGTACCTACACATTCTACTTTTACAGTGTATTCTTGGTTCCAGTCAAGAGGCCAGGACTTCCCTCCTCTTGCAGTAGGTATCTACCAGCTGGAGAATGTGTTTAAGAGCTTGTGAACAAACAAGACATTGTCTAGACTTTGGAGCTTTGTGTTGTCTGTGATCTGGGCAAGATTATTATTTTTCCCTTATCTTTTTCCCTGTCTTGGAAATGAGAAGTTTGGACTGCAGGATCTCTGATTCTGTCTTTCTTAAAGGGATATGTGGTTGTCTGCTCTAGGAGGCCTGCTCTATAGATTGTATGGTGTGATGACCGGAGTCATTCTTTGAGCCTGGACAACACTGGCCAACTGTCTGACAAACAGGTGGACACAGGTATTTGTCCTCTTCTTCTCTCTAGCCTCTCAGCCCTCTCAGCTCTAATACTGTAAGGATGTAAGGACCAACCTTTTTCCCACACCCATACACACATCCCTCCCATACACTTTTCCCTGTTTGGACTCAGTACAGCCTTTTTTTTTTTTCTTTTTTCTTCTTCTTCTTCTTTTTTTTTTTTAATTTTGAAGTGCCTGAGATCTAGGCGGACTGTAATTATGTAATTCTTCCTTGTTATTTTTTCTAATTGTTCTCAGAGCTGTTTCCTAAACTGATTGGAAACAATTGCAGACAGGGAATGAAGTGGGAGGTGGGCGAGGACCTGGCTGCTGGCCAAAGCCAGGGTGTCTGGGGGAGGAGGCAGTATCTTGTAGTGGAGATACTGGGGTGAGCATGAGGGGACTCTTGGTACTCAGGCCACCTGGGCAGCTGAGTGATGGGAGAGAATGCACCCATGGGGTGCTGGCTCAATCATTTAGAAGATGTCTCTCTCCTGTTCCCTGGTTTCAGAGACCTGACTGTTTTTCCTTTCCCTGATGACGTGGATAAGGCTCGCCAAGGGATTCTGCCAGGGGCCAAGAGGGAACAAGGCCTTTTCCTCCTGGCATTGAATTGTTTATTCTTTCTTGATAGGATAAAAATGTGCAACTCTTGGGCCATCTATATCCCCCACCCCGAAAGCTAGGGAGGGTGAGCTTGTGGAAAGATCTTGCAGACTTGCTGACTAGAGCCCAAGTGGTGTGATACAGGGTCCCTGGAGGATAGCATAGGGAGAACAAGAAAGCTGCTGACTTCTTTGTTTCTCGAGCCCCAGGAAAGTGATCCAAATTAGTGTTCACTGGCACATCCTTACTGTAAAGACAATGTCCTGTCTTCTGCATGGGAACCAGGCAGAGGCTCACTTAAGGAACACTGGGACTTCCTAATAACCACAGATTGACTTGCTATGCACCTAGTCTCTCCATCTGTGGCAAGCTCCCTCCTTCCTGCTTCTTCTCACCCACACTGTAAGCAAGGAGGTTCCTAGAAAGGAAAGGCAGGATGGAATGAGGCAGCTCCCCAATCCCCTACATCCTCTCCTCAGCAACACCATCTTTTTCAACCACTCTCAGAGTAAGGGGAGGTTATTACTCTCATTTTTCTTTTGTAAAGACTTTGACCAAGAAAACACACACACACACACACACACACACACACACACACACACACACACA